>JAMPIV010019727.1:0-407500 GCA_024509875.1 Oreohelix idahoensis
GCTAGCGCGGCTCCACTATAGTATTATGGCTATAATTAGTTAATTAATGGACTATTTGCGTAACTATTACCATATTCTTTGTCAACAAGTCCTAAGGTACACGAAATATACAATTTATATGGGACTAGTTGGCTTGGTTCAGAAGTACACAGTTTTTTTCTTTGTTATGTTTTTTATTTTTAGTCTACTACACGTTCAATTCTTTTCCATGTGTGTCTTCTCTATTTACGTCCTAATTACGGTCCTTTGAAATAAGAAGAGCTAAGGTTGTTTTTGTGACACGAGTTGTCTTACATGTTCTAACTTTTTCCTCGTATTTTGGTGGAAACCCCTAAGGCAAGGCTTGCCCATGTGCTGTATTTGCTTTTAGTTTAAAATCAATGCGAAACGAATTAGCATTTCATCTATCCTTTCCCCTCCTCGTTCCACAATGCATTTTAAGCACCTTTTTTCTTAGAACTAGGAAAAGTGATTATGTCAAGGACGAATTTGAAAAATTGGGTACCGTTTTGTTCGGCTATTCTTTAGCAAATAATAATCTGAAGGCATAGGCGATACCAACAGTTCTAGCAGAAAATTCTTTTATACTTTCTTATTTTGCCTTTATGCCCTATATTGTTATATATTAATTTAGATATTGTATTTAGAAATTCACTACACATGTCCCCCCTTTAGAACAGACGATCATATGTCAGTTCCTATTTCTTAATACACATAGATAAATTTACTATCTATGCCTGGTGACTACTCTGATGTTCGTCGTACGGATGTCTGCTTAAAAAATCAGCTCCCACATTAGTTTTTCCGGGAATGTACTCTATGGTAAACTGGAATGGCTGTAAGAGCAAAGACCAGCGTAATAATCTAGCATTTTCATGCCTTGCTTGAGACAGACACACGAGTGGTTTATGATATGTCTGGATCCTAAATGATTGTCCATAGAGATAAATCTGGAACTTTTTTATAGCCAATATGACAGCTAAACATTCTTTTTTTTTTCACTTGTTGAATATTTTTGTTCTGCTGTGTTCAACTTACGGCTAGCATAAGCTACTGGGGTTAATTCCCCATCAAGTGAATTTGACCGTTGTAATAGAGCTGCACCCAAACCGATATTACTCGCATCCGTTCTCAGAATGAATTCTTGACTTAAGTCAGGTAATTTCAAAATAGGCCTGCTTGTGAGCTTTTCTTTCAATTCTTGGTATGCTAATTCACATTGCGCTGTCCAAATAATTCTATCAGGATTTCCTTTGCGCGTTAAATCAGTCAATGGAGCACATATGGAGTTAAAGTTTTTAATATACTTTTGGTAAAACCACATAATGAGACAAAAGATCGCACATCTTTTTTTGTTTGTGGTCTTGGTGCTTTTTTTAACTTCTCCAGGTTCTTGGGGTCAGGGGTCATGTTTCCCTGATGTACTGTGTGGCCCAAGAATTCCAGCTCTTTACATCCAACACAGCATTTCGTCGGTCTAGCTGTCAAATTGGTCTCTCTCATCGATCAAACAACATATTCAGAGAGTTAATGTGTTCCTCAAATGTTTCTGTTGCTATGAGAATATCATCCATGAAGTTGGTGATGCATGGATTCTTCAGGGGATCCAGTAACTTTCTCATCATCCTCGAAAACACACTCGGTGCATTTTTCAGCCCGAATGGCAACATATTAAATTCATAATGTCCTTCCGAGGTGCTAAAGGCTAAATAAGGTTTACCTCCGGCTTTACTGGAATCTGATAGTAGCCTTTGCTCAGATCCACTTTAGAGAAATATTTAGCTCTATTCAGCCTGGCAAACAGCTGATTTGTATCAGGTAATGGATCCACCTGACCTTCTGTGACAGCATTCAGTTTCCTGTAATCTATACACAGCCTGTGTTCTCCAGAGGGTTTTCTTAACAGAACCACACTGGAACTGTAGGGAGATTCACTGTGCGAGATAATCCCTTCTCTCAACAGATAATCTATCTCCTCCCTTAAAGCTTTTTCCTTAGCGAACGGAATCGAATAGGCTTTCATACAGATTGGTGTTGGGTCTATGAGTTTCATATCATACTCCAATAAATTTGTATGCCCGGACGGTCCGTTTACACATCTGTATGATTATTCAGAACCTGTTGAACCCTCTCCCTCTGAATTTCCGTTAAGTGTGTGCTGATTTTTACCTGTGCGGCGGTTTCACAGGGATGTAAAGGATATTCATGAGAAGTGAGTGGTTCCTTTTTCATCTCCATTGCAACAGACAAGGTCAGTAGGTGTGTCTCTTCCTGGTTTTCTCTGTCCAGATATTTCTTCAGGAGATTCACATGATAGATTTTCTCTTTCCCTTTCTTATCTATCTTATAATTTGTTCTAGACACCTTCTCTAGAACTGTATATGGACCTTGCCATCCAATTTGCAATTTATTCTGGCTGCCGGGCAGTAGAAGGAGCACCTTCTCTCCCACAAATAATTCTCGATCCTTCGCTTTCTTATTGTAATAGGCAGCATGCTTTTTCCTGGCTTGTCTCAAATTTTCATTGGCAAGTTTCCAGCCAGTTTTAAGACGAGTGGTCAGCTCGTTCACATATTGATATGATGAGGTAATATTTTCTTCTGCCTTTTCATCGGTCCAGGTCCTTAACAAGGCTTCCAAGGGACCTTTTATTGGCCTTCCAAATAACAATGTTGCCGGGGCCATACCGGTTGAACTATGGGGTACCTCCCGGTAGGCAAACAGGGCGGCGGGAAGGTACTGATCCCATGTATCTGGTTTTTCATGTGCCAACTTCCTCAGGATCGACATGAGAGTCCCGTTAAATCTTTCTACTTGGCCATTTCCTTGAGGATGATACGGGCTACAATGAAAGTGTTTGGCTTGAAAGATCCTGAATACTTCTTCTGTTAGTTTCCCCTTGAACTGAGAGCCATTATCAGTCAAGATTTGGTTGGGAAAGCCTAACCTGGTGAAGATTGTGAGTAATGCCTCTGCCACATGCTTCGAATCAATTGATGACAGGGCTACCGCCTCTCCCCACATAGAACAAGTGTCCACCAGAGTCAGAATGTAACTGTTCCTCCTCTTGGTCCGAGTGAGAGGTCCCACAATGTCCACGGCAACTCTTTCAAAGGGGGTTCCCACTATGGGCATTTCCTAGAGTTACTGGAGCAGTCCAATGCTTTTGAGCTACCCGTTGGCACTCTGGACAGGATTTTACATATCTCTTTATGTCTTCAGTTATTCCTGGCCAGAAATAATGACAAGCTATACGCTGTCCTGTTGCGCTGATCCCCATATGACCACTGAAGGGAATCGCATGCCCTAGTTCCAACACTTTAGTCCTATATGAAATTGGAAGGACCAGCTGTCCGTGACCATTGGATCCATTTCCAGCCTTCCTATATATCAATTTGTTCTTCATATAGAAATCTCCCTTGCCTGGAGGTGTATGACATTTGGGCAATTTCTTAAAACAAGGCTTGAGGGTCTTATCCTCCGCCTGTGCCTTCCTCATCTCATCTGGATGGGTATTTATCGGATTATCCTCCTCCTTTTTAGACTGTGATCTGGTCTGCACTGTTGCCATGGTCACAGGTCTCTTGGGATTCCCCAAGAAGACATATCTACACCCCAATATCAGAGGGTAGATTGGTTCATTTATCACTGCTGCTTTTATGATTCCTTCCACATATCGCGTTTTCACATTTATCCTGGCGACGGGAAGTGTCATGGTCGCTACGTCCTTGGTTGCAGTTTGAATCTCCACTGTTTCTGTGGTGTATTGATCTGCCTGCACCAGGTGAGAACTCACAACTGAATCATAATCTAATCCAGTATCATACAAACACCTTATGGTGACACCATTGCATGTTACATCTTCACACACTGGGGGGTGGTAAGGTTCCTGTTGTTCAGTAGGTTGACCTTTACTCCCTTTCTCCCCATTTTCATTGCAGCGAAAGTAGGAGTTTTCTTTCTACAATTTTCAGTGTTATGGTTGTCCATCCGACAATGTTTACAATACTTCTTTCCTTGGTTAAAGGGTTTTCTGTCATTATATTTCCTTTCATTGAATTGTGAGGTTTTATTATTATAGTCATTGCGTGGCCTATCAAACTGGTGCTTACCTTTGTTCTGGTCTCTATGGTCAAACTTATTAAAGTTTTGAGGTGCCTTAAAATTGTCTACCTGTTTCTTTTTATTTCCAACTACCTCTGCTTGGGCTGCCTGATACCTCTCAGCGACATTGAGTAACTCACCCAGCCTCTCTGCACCTTGTTCCATGAGAAACTTTCTCAGGTCT
Source organism: Oreohelix idahoensis (assembly GCA_024509875.1). NCBI lineage: Eukaryota > Metazoa > Mollusca > Gastropoda > Stylommatophora > Oreohelicidae > Oreohelix > Oreohelix idahoensis. The sequence continues at coordinate 4,289 of JAMPIV010019727.1, forward strand.
GGAGCCATGGACTCTCTTAGTTGCTCAATAAGGATCATTTCCTTAAGATCTTGGGTTTTTCCCAGAGCAGTCCATTTCTCCAAGTAGGTCTTATTCAGACTTATTCTAGATAGACTGAAAGATGACTACGTTTGGTGTCTAGGGTTATGAAATGTTAGTGTAAGGTTGCATTAACCAACTAAACATATAAACAATTACACAAATTATTTTATTATCTAATACAACACAACAGTACCACGACAATCACATACGAACTACACTTTAAAAGACTATCTTTAGTAAGTCAGTGGTTGAAAGTTTAGTAGAGTTAATGTTTTCAATTTATTGTCCTGAATCTAATTTATTTGGAATCAGGACTGACAATGAAAGTGAAATCATAGAAATTAATTACATCAATCAATTTACACAATGGGTCTTCTGACCATAATACACATATTATTATATAAGGGTGTAGTTGTATTGTTTAACTGAGGTGACTTCTAGTATACACTGGTTGATTGTTTATTATCATCATCTCTGCATGTTGTTTGTAAGTTTTTATGAACACTGATGGAATGTTTATATCACTATTCTCAGTCTCTTATTTTAATATAATGTTAGTTGAGCGATCAGGTGCCGAAACATGCACCTATCTTGGTAATATGATGTAGGACTCTTCCTGCACTTCACCGAACAACAACCTTCAGCTCCCACTTCTTCAAGAATGATGGTGGGTTACAGTTGTCTCCGAAAAAGGCAAGACTGTGGCATGAATATATCGGCCCACTGTAGTCTGACACCAGTTATTGACAGCCACCAAAAACCTCTGAAATCAGAAGGATATGCCTCCTTCGTAATCAACAGCCTACAATACTATTCAACAACCAGTACAGGCACATTACAAACAAACATGTAAGATCAGCTCTTTACGACAATCCCTTTCACCAGTTTCTTTTGATGTGACCAGGTATACTAGTATTCCTCTCCCCTAATAGTTACAACGCCTCTGCAATTCCAGCAATAATCTGTTGTCAATACAATAGGATAGGTATTATGCTCCTGATGATAATCCTATATAATTTAGTTGGTCTACACCTCTCTGATAGTCTTTCATATGCTGGATCAATCTCTAGACTCTGTTTTGAGTCTGCCATAGACTCACTTACTTACAGTCGTATGTTAGTATCTCACATTCAAATTTTATTTTAAATAAAATGTTAAGAAAATCAATCTTACCACAGATGCAAGGAAATAACACAATTAAACGATGACTAGGCAATATGGCACATTTTCGATCTGCCCTATGTCCAGGCTTTTCCTATGTTAGAAAATTTCTCCGCCTGCTCGCATCGATCTTACTTTACACAAAATTTATTTGAAATGGCAGTGAACAGTCCCCGTTTCGTACCAGTATCTACTGCTTTGTCCAATGGGACCATGTTTACATTTATTTTTGAATCTATCGTTTCAAATAACAACTCCCAATATGTTTCCAAGGCAAATATATTTTTAGTTTTAGGTCAACCAATCATACTTCGCCTTCCTTTAAAATCCAACCAATCAAATATCCTGTACCTTTTAACCTCATTTACCCAAAGTCGTTTTTTTTCAAAACATGCCATAAAAAATATAAGCAGGCATGATCTTACCTGACAGTCTGGTCGACTCCACTATAGTATTATGGCTATAATTAGTTAATTAATGGACTATTTGCGTAACTATTACCATATTCTTTGTCAGCAAGTCCTAAGGTACACGAATATACAATTTATATGGGACTAGTTGGCTTGGTTCAGAAGTACACAGTTTTTTTTTCTATGTTAGTGTTTTTATTTTTTGTCTACTACACGTTCAATTCTTTTCCATGTGCTGTCTTCTCTATTTACGTCCTAATTACGTCCTTTGAAATAAGAGCTAAGGTTGTTTTTGTGACACGAGGTGTCTACATGTTCTAACTTTTTCGTCGTATTTTGGGGAAACCCCTAAGGCAAGGCTTGCCAATGTGCTAGTGTTGGCTTTTAGTTTAAAATCAATGCGAAACGAATTAGCATTTCATCTTTCCTTGCCCCTCCTCGTTCCACAATGCATTTTAGGTACATATTTTCTTAGAACTAGGAAAAGTGATTATGTCAAGGACGAATTTGAAAACTCGGGTACCGTTTTGTTCGGCTATTCGTTAGCAAATAATAATTTGAAGGCATAGGCGATACCAACAGTTCTAGCAGAAAATTCTTTTATACTTTCTTATTTTGCCTTTATGCCCTATATTGTTATATATTAATTTAGATATTGTATTTAGAACTTCACTACATCGATACAAGACAACAGGAGGCTGAGACGCTTGGGAGTCATGACCCAAGTGGGCCCACCCCCCTTAGTGTAAAGGAGTATATCGGGCCGAAACACTTGTCGGACGGGGGATCGCTTCTGATGATCAGATTGCTTCCTGTTGTATCGCTATGTAAAGAGTTTCCTATCATAGTGTTAACAATAATGCTTCTACCAGTTACCCAGATCTTAAGGTATTTTATGTTTGGATATGCACCCAAATGAAACCAACGGACCCTGTGTCTAGGTTGAACAGAGAGCGACTCGCCTAAGTTTTTCAGGACACCAGGGAATGAGAGGCAGCTGTTCTTGTGATGGTATCAGGGTCCCTTCTGAGGTCGTGGCCAACCCAGTTCCAGCGTTTGGTGTTTAAAAAAATGGACAATTAACAAACATTTAAACGAAAGAATAGCTGCTCTTGAGATGTGGATGTCTAGACGATTGGGAATGAGAAGAAATCAAATAAAGAGTCCTATACATAACATCAATTTATTATAATCATCATCTCATCTCAACCCGTAACCCGTCATGGGTCATAGGGGTGCCATGGTGGAAGCATCAGCAGACAGGGTCCTCCACTGCTCTCTGTCCTCAGCAATGCGTACAAGTGTGGAAAAACCGTGTCCTGCTGTCACAAAATTAACAGTGATACAACGTAAAAATATCTCCAAAGGATAAAATGTAGGGATAAAAAGAATGCGTCAGTTACTAGAAGGCATGATCGCCCACGCCGCGGGTCATCACCCGCCATGGAAATTAAATTGCTGAAACGGTTACCATTTGAACGGGATGAGAACGGCGGATCAAAAAGGAAAAAATATGACTGAAGAATTGCGTGAGACTAGCAAGGCTAAGGAGACGCAATTGGGGGGGGGGGGGGGGGGGGGGGGGGGAACGGAGAAAAAGTCACGTTCCCCAAGTTGACATAAAGTAAGGAAATCGACAGAATGGACCTTGGATATGATACGCCACAGTCATTTATTGGACGCTTTTGCGATACCAAGCCTTTTATTTGAATTCAGCGGCAAACGCAGATGCTTGAAATATTACAAAATTTAAAAAGTAACTTTTTCTTAATATTAATGTTAGGAATATAAAAATTAGCTGGCCGGATGGCCCATTCTGAGCAGTGAAATAATATGCTTTTATTTATACAGACGGATAGCTAATAATGAAGATAATGACAAAAGACTGTGTGGTTCACATCAGCGAAGGACTGCATTGAATCAAATATGTCACTAATTTGCACAAAAACCGCGACCTTGATACTCAAGTGTCCAAATCTAGTTAGAATGAAAGAGAGAGGGTGTTAAGGAGAATTGTGGCTAAAAATAACTTTTCAGGCAAATTTGTAGAGGGGACGGATAGGTTGGTTCAAAAACCAAGTACGTTTTTTGTGAAAACGCAAGTAGAGACGGACGGACTAACAGATAAAAATCCATACTTGACTGAAGCATGACTGAAATGACTTTAGTGTAGGAAATTTGAATTTAAAAAAAAACCAAGGCATTGATTGGCCACATACAATCATATTATCCGCGCTCAGACGAGCTTTTTTGCCATTCCTCAATAGTTGTCCAGTGATAGACACAGTAAATTTTAAGTGTGGTGATTTCCAAATGAAGTAAATAGAAATAAGTTCAGGGACGCCAGACTATAGCCAGCAGCTCAGCTGAGTTTTGCTAGCATTTCTGTGTTCTTTATTCATAATCTGGTAAGATTGAAATTATTTCTTTGTATATTTTGAATATTGTTTAATGTTCGAGTGATTTGAAACTGCCATATCGAAATCTAGCCTTACAAACAAGTAAGGATTTGCTCTAGACCCCCCGCCCTAGTTCAGGGTCTAGGGACAAACAATATATATATATTTTTTTTCCTTAACCAGCGGCACTTGGGCTTTCAGCCCTTCGGCCCAATGACATGTCATTGCGAGGCTGGGGAACCTGAGGACTTTCCTTCCAACCCGGTCAGGAGCTTCGCTCCTTCCCATCCACAGAGGGTTTATCACAGGAGCCGTTCAGGCTATTCAGTCAAATTTCCGGCCGTAAACATTTCTTCAAACGCCGACGCCCGGGTTTGAAACATGAACACCTGGTCGCCAGTACAACGCCGAAGCCATTACACCAGCGCGGCTCCCGTAAACAATATATATAAACTCCAGCAAGGATTAGGAAGGACAGATCAAGTGTTGAGATCAGTGGAACATATCACCTATCCTATCCTATGGCAAGAAGCTAATAAACATATTTCGGAATATGTAGTCTGGGAGAACTTATCCTATGTGAAACCAACTTGGTAAGATGTGTTGTATGGTCAGAGAGATCTGACCCTGTCTAAATGGTGTTATTGTAAATTGTTACGTGTAGAAGTGGCTCCTTAGGTAAGGTTCTGAACCTAAACCAATACTTTATTTCAGAGCTGTGAGTTTTTTATGTTGACACCAAAAGGTGGTGTCAAATGCTGGGTAAATAATTGACAGTGAGGACCCGTGCAGTGTCGCATCTCGGCAGAACAGCCTTGTATTGCCCCCAAGCACGGAGAGGTGGGGCCACCCGATATATTGCCCCCCAAGCACGGAGAGGTGGGGCCACCAGATTCCAGCACCAGAACTACTCTTTCAAAGTTACGTAAGCAGGCTGGTCTGCTGGATTTACACCAACTTCATAGACATAGCACCCAAAGTGAATTAATACTAAAACATCCCATTTCCTTCCATCATTAATGGACAATGTTTGGTAGGCTTAGACAGGGAGGGATGAAGCCACCCCAACAGCACATCTATTCATCGTTCTCCCAGGGAAAATAAAACTATGAACTGTAGAAATAATAACTACTCGTGAAAATTATATACGTACACACCTTTTATTTATCATGTCAATTTATTCATGCCATTCACTCATAATTTCAAAATCTTTCATATGTTCTGGCCAAAATAAAACTTGGTTCAGAACAAAATAAATTTAAAAAAAAAGATTTACTTTCTAAATTTCACAGCTGAATTTAGTTCATTGTGTTCTAAATTTTATTGATAATATTATATTATTTAATATCTGTGTGTGTGTGTGTGTTTGTATATGTCAATACAACACATTACATTCAGTACCCTAGATTTTAACGTAGCCACATTCATTAGAAAAAAAGATAGGTGTGAGGTCGTAGTGGTAGCAAGAAAGGCCTTCTGAAAATTCACAGCTACATTTTATCTCAGGAGCCTTCACAGCTGACCTCATACATCACACTTAGTAATATCACCATCATACAATACCATCAAAACCACTACACCTGCCCATTCTTTGATGTTATCAGCCCAGGATTTTCTTTGCCTTCCTCTTCTCCGTTTACATTCGACTGTTCCCTGGAGGATCGTTTTCGAAAGGGAGTCATGACGAGTTACATGCCCAAACCAGGCAAGCTTTCGACGTTTCACTACTGACAAAAGTGGTTCTTGGTGGCCTGCATAGGTGTTTATCTTCTCTCTAACATAGACATTTGTGTTGTGCTCTTTATAGCAAATGCGCAAAATTCTTCTATAACATTTATGCTCGAAAGCCTGAATCCTTCGCGGGACCAGAAGACGCAGCAATAGAGACCGCAGTCAGCGACTCATAGCTTGACTGCCTGCGTCAGGACCAGCGAACCAGAGCTGGTCAAGACCGTGCTCCACCTCCACGTGGTGGTCCTGGAAACAGTCTGCAGCAATGCAAGCTGGCTGAGCGAGCACGGATCGAAGAGGGAAGGCAAACCCGGTCCTAAAAAAAGCCGTGCTGAAGACGGATGTGTCGGCCGAAAGGCGCAGATATCGCAGCTTCGCTGGAAACAGACACAACGCAACCAACGTCCTTTTCAGGACGAACGAGGAAGAGGAAGAAGAAGAAGAAGAAGAATCCTTCGCTCCGTATCTGCAGTGAGTGTCCAGCCCTCACACCCATACAAGAGAATAGATAATACAAGTGATTTGTATAATTTGATCTTCACAGGAAAACTGATGTTACTTTTCCAGATCACATTCACCTTGTCATGGCAGCTGAGGCCATCTCAAGTCTTGTCTTGATTTCTTTACTTGATCTTCCATCACTACATATAGTGGACCCGAGATATTTAAAGGTGTTAACTTCTTCTAACGTTTGCCCATTTAACGTAATATTGGTAGGAACATGTTTCTTATGGCTATTCACCAATATCTTGCTTTTTTCTATATTAATTTCCATCCCATACGTTCTTGTTACTTTCTCCAGTCTAGAGGTAAGGTCTTGAAGTTCTGATTCTGTTCAGCTATCAGATCGATATCATCAGCAAAACGAAGGTTGCAAAGAGGTCGGCCTCCAATCGATATGGTTGTTTTATAATCGTAAAGAGCCTCCTGCATAATATGTTCTAGATATATACTAAAGAGCACTGGTGACAGGATACATCCCTGGCGAACTCCTACAGTTGTTTTGAAAAATTCTCCAATGTCATTGCTTGCAAAAACAGCACTGCTTGCGTCCTTGTATAGTGCTTCAATGATATCTATGATGTTGGTATCAAAATTGAATTTTCTCATTATTTGCCATAAGCCTTCATGCCAGACTCGATCGAGGCTTTTGTGAAATCGATGAAGTTATGGTATAAATCGTGTTGATGCTGGAGATGTTTTTCGATCAGTAATCTAATATTGAAGATTTGTTCTTAGGTCTTCTCTTTGGTCTAAAGCCAGCCTGTTCCTCGGACAAGATTTCTTCTGATTTCTGTTTTATTCTGTTGTCACAAAATTAACCGTGATACAACGTTAAAATATCTCCAATGATACAACGTAGGGATAAAAACTAATGCGTAAGCTGCTAGAATACATGATCGCCCACGCCGCGGGTCATCACCCGCCATGGAAATTAAATTGTTAGACTTGAAGGCAAAACGGAACGGGGTGAGAACGGAGATCAAAAGGAAAAATCTGACTGAACGCGTGCTTGAAATTAGCAAGGTTAAAAGACGCAAGTGGTGGGGAAAGGAGGAAAAAGTCACGTTCCCCAAGTTGACATAAAGTAAAGAAATCGACAAAAGGGACCTTGGATATTATACGCCACAGTCATTTCTTGGACGCTTTTGCGATAACTTAGTCCGTTTATTTGAATGCAGTGATGAACGCATTCCAGAAAATTCTAGAAAATATTTGAAAAGTAACTTTTCTTAATAATAATGTTAGGAATATAAAACCTAGCTGGCCGGATGGCCCATCTTGAGCAGTGAAATAATATGCTTTCATTTCTACAGACGGACAGATAATAAGAAAGACATTGACAAAAGACTGTGTTGTTCATATCAGCGAACGTCTGCATTGAAATAAAACATGTCACTAATTTTCAAAAAATTGTGGCCTTGAAGACGCAAGTGCTAAAATCTAGTTGGAATGAAGAGACGGGGTGGGATGGTGAATTGTGGCTAAAAATAACTTTAAAGGCAAAATTGTGTAGGGGAAGGCAGGGTTGGTTAAAAAAACAAGTGTGTTTTTTTTGTGAAACGCAAGTAGAGACGGACGGACCAACAGACAATAAGGCATACTTGACTGAGGTATGACTGAAATGACTTATTGGTAGGATATTTGAATTTGAAAAAAGAAAAGGCAGTGATTGGCCCTAGATGAATATATTATCGGCGCTCAGACGCGCATTTTGTGCCATTCAGTATAAGTTGTCCTGGTAGACACAGTGAATTATTAAGTGGTGTAATTCCCAGAAGCTATTGAAATATTTAGAGGGACGCCATCATAAGGCCAGCAGCTCAGCTGAGTTTTGCTAGCATTTATTTAACTGTGTTCTATATTCATATTTCTGGTAAGACTGAAATTATTTCTTTGTACATTTTAATATTTGTTTAAGGTTTCAAGTGATTTGATACTGCAATAGCATAATCTGTCCCTTACAACAAGTAAGGATTCGCTCTAGACCCCCCACCCCAGTTCAAGGTCTAGAGACAAATCAAATACATAAACTCCAGCAAGGATTATGAAGGACAGATCAAGTGTTGAGATCAGTGAAACATATCACCTATCCTATTCTATGGCAGGAAGCTAATGAACATATTTCAGAATCTGTAGTCTGGGAGAACTTATCCTATGTGAAACCAACTTGGTAAGATGTGTTGTTTGGTCAGAAAGATCTGACCCGTCTATGTGGTGTTGTTGTTGTGTAGTGTTGTGTCCAGAAAGGGTTAGAGGATGGAATTCTGACACATGACTAATACTTTGATTGCAGAACTGTGAGTTTCAGTTGGCACCAATGCGGTGTCAAATGAGTTGTTGAATATTACCAGAGTGGACCCGTGCAGTAACATTTTGTCAGAGCAGCCTATTATAGCCCCCAAGCACGGAGAGGTGAGGCCACCATACTTCTGATATTGCCCCCAAGCACGGAGAGGTGGGGCCACCAGACTTCTGATATTGCCCCAAGCACGGAGAGGTGGGGCCACCAGATCTCAGCACCAGAGCTACACCTTCAAGCTACGTGAGCGTCTGGTCTGCTGAGAATTCACCAACTCAACTTATTTCCTAACACACCCATAAAATTTCCATCAAATAACTGGACAATGTGTAGTCACCATAGACAGGGAGTGATGAGGCCACCCCAACAGCACATCCATTAAATGTTCTCCCAAATAGATTACTACTATAAACAGTAATAATATTAACTAGTCTAGTAACATATATATGTACACACCTAGCATTTATTATGTAATATTCATGCATTTCTTTCATAATTACTAAACCTTTCATATGTTCTGGCCAAAATAAAACATTGGTTCAGAACAAATAAATGTAAGAAAATTACTATCCAATTTTTACACACTTGAGTTAGTTCAGTGTATTATAACATTTATTAATATTATTAGACTTAGTAAATATATGTGTGTGTGTGTATGTAAACTACCACAACACATTACATATCATTACCCTAGACATTTAACGTAGCCACATTCATTAGTAAAAAAAGATAGGTGTGAGGTCGTAGTGGTAGCAAGAAGGGCCTTCTGACAATTCACAACTACATTTTATCTCAGGAGCCTTCACAGCTGACCTCATGCATCACACGTAGTAATATCTCCATCATACAATACCATCAAATCCACTACATATATTGGGGTCTCTTTGTCCCGGGATAATTAGCCCATTAAGTATATTAGGATCTCCTGGGGGGAGAATTAGATTAGGGGAACACATAATAAAAATTAAAAGTGTCCCTTAAAATTAAAAGTGTCCCTTAAAATTAAAAGTGTCCCTGAAAATAAAAGTTGGTGAATCTTCACAGCCAGTGGTAGTTAATTAATTAATTAGAATTATTTTAGACTAGAGTAATTAGAAGTACTTTAGTGGTTGGAAATTTTATCTTGCACATTGCTAGATTTGTTTAAAAGTATGGCGGAGCTGGCCAAATTCAGATCAGCTGCTGTGCTGACGGCAAAGGAGATGGGAATGGATGGTCAGATTTTAATTCAATATGTAACGGCTGAGTGTGATAAGTATATTGAACGGGAAGAAAGAAGATTAGAAAAAGAGGCTGAAAGAAAATTAGAGTCTGAAAGGTTAGCTGAAGAGAAGAGGTTAGACGCTGAAAAAGAAATTAAGAGGCTGCAGATTGAGGCAGAAGAAAATCGACAGCAAAGGGAGGCAGAAGAAAAAAGGTTGACTGCCGAAAGGGAGGCAGAAGAAAAAAGGTTGACTGCCGAAAGGGAGGCAGAAGAAAAAAGGTTGACTGCCGAAAGGGAGGCAGAAGATAAAAAGGCCGAAAGGGAGGCAGAAGATAGAAGGTTGCAAAGGGAGCACGAATTACGACTCAGGGAGCTGGAATTACAAGGCCAGGCTCCTGAAAATGGTGCCAGCCCTTTTGCCTCAGATGCTACGCCCAGTCTGGGAGCCTCAACATCAGCTATGGGGTTTCATTTAGACCATTTTGTTGAAAAAGACGATGACATAGAGGGGTACCTAGGACGTTTTGAGTTATTAGCTACTACATATGGGTTAGAGAGAGAGAGGTGGAGTTTAAAGCTATCACAGGGACTGAGAGGTACTTCTTATGAAGTCTTCGCAAAAATGAACAGAGAAGACCAGGACAATTATGACATGTTAAAGCAGGCTTTGTTATTGAGGTACGAAAAAATGGGGAATTTTATCGTAAGAAATTTAGAAATGCCAAACTGTTGTCTGGGGAGACATACCACCAATTCTCTGCCAGACTAGAAACCTATTTGGAGAAATGGACTGCTCTGGGGAAGACCCAAGATCTTAAAGAAATGATCATGATTGAGCAATTGAGAGAGTCCATGGCTCCAGACATGAGAAAATTTCTCATGGAACAAGGTGCAGAGAAGTTGGGGGAGGTTTTAAATGTCGCTGAGAGGTATCAGGCAGCCCAGGCAGAGGTAAGTGGTGCTAAAAAGAAGCACATAGACAATTTTAAAGCTCCACAGCAATTTAATAAATTTGATAATAGAGAGCAGGGAAATAAAGGTAGGACAAACTTTGAACGGCCAAGAAATGACTACCGAGACAGAAACTCACAGTTCAATGACCAAAAATCCAATGAAAGAAAACCGTTTAACCAACGAAAAAGATGGTGTAAATGGTGCAAGAAAGATAACCATAACACCGAATTTTGTAGAAGGAAACCTTCAAACATTGCTGCAATGAAGTCGGGGACGCTAAGATTAAAGGTTAATCCTAATGGACAGCAGGAACCTTATCACCCCCCAGTTTGTGAGGATGTTATTTGTAATGGGGTCACCATAAGGTGCCTTTATGATACAGGTTTGGATTATGATTCAGTTGTGAAGTCTAGCCTAGTGGACCCAAGTCAGTATACCACAGAAACAGTGGAAATACAAGGGGCGACTAAGGACATACCACTCATGACACTTCCCATCGCAAGGATAACGGTGAAAACTCGCTATGTGGAAGGAGAAATCAGAGCAGCAGTGATAGATGAACCAATCTACCCTCTGATATTGGGGTGTAGATACGTCTTCTTGGGGAATCCCGAGAGACCTGTGATCATGGCGACAGTGCAGACCAGGTCACAGAAGAATGAGGAAGAAGGTGAACCTATAAATGCTCATCCAGAGGAGATGAGGAAGGCGCAGGCTGAGGATAGGACACTCAAGCCATGTTTTAAAAAATTGCCCAAATGCCACACACCTCCGAGCAAGGGGGAATATTTTATGAAGAACAAACTCTTATACAGGAAGGCCGGAACTGGAACAAATGGTCACAACCAGCTGGTTCTTCCCACTTCATATAGGGATAAAGTGATGGAACTCGGGCATGCGATTCCCTTCAGTGGTCACATGGGGATCAGCGCCACAGGACAGCGTATAGCTTGTCATTACTTCTGGCCAGGGATAACGGAGGATATAAAAAGATATGTCAAATCCTGCCCAGAATGTCAAAGGGTAGCTCCAAAGCACTGGACTGCTCCTGCAACTCTAGGGGAAATGCCCATAGTGGGAACACCTTTTGAGAGGGTTGCAGTGGATATTGTAGGACCTCTCACTCGGACCAAGAGGAGGAACAGTTACATCCTTACTCTGGTGGACACTTGTTCTATGTGGGGAGAGGCGGTAGCCCTGCCATCAATTGATTCAAAACATGTAGCAGAGGCACTACTTACAATATTTACCCGATTAGGATTCCCGCATCAAATCTTGACGGATAATGGTTCTCAGTTCAAGGGGAAACTAACGGAAGAAGTTTTTAAGCTATTTCAAGCCAGACACTTTCATTGTAGTCCGTACCATCCACAAGGGAACGGCCAGGTAGAGAGGTTCAACGGGACTCTCATTTCTATCCTGAGAAAGCTGGCACACGAAAAACCGGATCTGTGGGATCAATTCCTGCCCGCCGCATTGTTTGCGTATCGGGAGGTACCACATAGTTCAACCGGGATGGCTCCCGCAACTCTGCTATTTGGGAGGCCAATAAAAGGTCCATTAGAAGCCCTATTAAGGACCTGGACAGATGAGAAGGCGGAAGAGACTGTTACCTCATCTTATCAATACGTGAACGAACTGACCACTCGTTTGAAAGCTGGATGGAAACTGGCAAATGATAATTTGAAACAAGCCAGGAAGAAACATGCAGCATATTTTAATAGGAAGGCAAAGGACAGAGAACTGGCAGTGGGAGAGAAGGTGCTGCTTCTACTACCCGGTAGCCAGAATAAATTACAAATTGGATGGCAAGGTCCATATACGGTTCTAGAGAAGGTGTCTAGAACAAACTATAAAATTGACAAAAAGGGGAAGGAGAAAGTTTATCATGTAAACCTGTTAAAGAAGTATCTGGACAGACCACTCCAGGAAAGCACCCCCTTACTGACCTTGGCTATCGCAACTCAAATGCAAAAGGAACCACTCACCTCACATGAATACCCATTACATCCTTGTGAAACAGCAGCACAGGTAAAAGTCAGTAAGCACCTGACTAAAAACCAGAGGGAGAGAGTTCAACAGGTTCTAGAGGAACATACAGATGTATTAACAGATAAACCAGGCCATACAAATTTGCTACAGTATGACATGAAACTGGTAGACTCAAACCCAATCTGTATGAGAGCCTATTCTATTCCGTTCGCGAAGGAGAAGGCATTGAAGGAAGAAATAGATTATTTGTTGAAGGAGGGGATTATTTCACACAGTGAATCATCTTTTAGCTCTAGTGTCGTTTTGTTGAGAAAACCGTCTGGGGAACACAGACTGTGCATAGATTACAGGAAACTGAATGCTGTCACAGAAGGACAAGTGGATCCATTACCAGACACAAGACAGTTATTTGCCAGACTGAACAAGGCAAAATACTTTTCAAAGGTGGATCTTAGTAAAGGCTATTACCAGATCCCAGTGAAGCCTGAAGTGAGACCTTATTTGGCTTTTAGCACTTCGGATGGACATTATGAATTCAACATGCTACCATTCGGACTGAAAAATGCTCCGAGTGTATTTTCAAGGATGATGCGCAAATTGTTGGATCCCCTGAATAACCCATGTATCACGAATTTCATGGATGATATTCTCGTCGCCACAGAGACATTTGAAGAACACATTGAAGCTCTAGAAATGTTATTTAATAGGCTTAGGGAGGCGAACTTAACTGCTAGGCCAACAAAATGTTGTATTGGATGCAAAGAGTTGGAATTCTTGGGACACACTGTATATCAGGGTAACATGACCCCTGATCCCAAGAACTTGGAAAAACTGCAGAGAGCACCTAGACCACAAACAAAAAAGGACGTGCGATCATTCGTGTCGTTATGCGGATTTTATCAAAAATATATCAAAGATTTTAACTCTATTTGTGCTCCTCTGACTGATCTGACTCGCAAGGGACTTCCAGATAAAATTAATTGGACTGCGCAAAGTGAATTAGCGTTCCAAGACTTAAAGGAAAAACTCACTAGCAAGCCTATTCTCAAACTGCCTGATTTGACACAGGACTTTGTCTTAAGAACCGATGCAAGTAATGTAGGACTCGGAGCGGCTTTGTTGCAAAGATCATCTTCACCTGATGGGGAACTGAAACCAGTCGCTTATGCAAGCGGCAAATTGAATAAGGCGGAACAAGGATACTCCACAAGCGAAAAAGAATGTTTAGCGTTAATCTGGGCAATAAAGAAGTTTCAAATCTATCTGTATGGTAGGACTTTTGTGGTCGAGACGGACCATCAGCCTCTCGTATTCTTATCTCAGGCTAAGCATGAAAACGCAAGATTGCTGAGGTGGTCTTTATTGCTTCAACCTTATCAGTTTAGTATCCAATATATCCCAGGCAAATTGAATGTCGGTGCAGATTTCCTCAGTCGGCACTCCTGTGATCAAAATTAGAGTAATTGTCGTAGATTTTCGATAGGAGAATTAAGACTAGGTTTGGTCCCTTCTGAATAGGTTTGAATAGGTGATAGACTCAGTGAGAGTTAGTGAAAGGTAATAGAATTTCCACACACGTGAGATGATAGATTTTGATATAGTGGCTGTCTCTGAAAGCGAAAAGAATTCTTCTCTCTTTCACCTATCTTCTACAACAGTTGTTACAGCGTCAGACAGACTACACCAATATACATATTACGTATATTTCTATCACTCACAGGCACGCACATACACGTGACGACAGGTAAACACACAGACGTGGGAAAACTATAACAATGATATATATATTATCTAGAACGAGCTGACCAAACACTATTATTAAGTTCAAGAGCGATTTTAATATCAGGAAAAATCGGCTCACAACATCAAAGAAAGTACATCAAGGAGAATACATATACACATAGTCATAAAAATTCAAGGAAATGTTGCAAGGATGATAGCCCCCTTATAGTGTTAACTCTAGGTTTAGCCCCGCCCCGTTAAAAGAACAGATGATGGCGCCAGAGTCACAGATACATAGGGTTTGAGTCTAAGAGTTTTCTTTGTTTTATCTCGTAATTATATGCACAGAGTTTGAAAAAAATCTGATTTAACCTAAGACAAAAACACAAGAACTCTAGCCTTAGCAACAAATTATGCAGATTGAAAAAAAAATTAGGACAGCAACAGGGTGTCAAAGATATAATAGTGAAAAATATCACTCAAACCAGCGTACACTCATTCATTCCGCCATGGCCTCTCATACCTGTACTCACGACTTTGCTCGCTGCCTCTTGGAACACACTGATTTTAGATCTTCACACAGACTCAAAAAATGCAGTCTTCTGCCAAGAAGTCCCCAGTTCCAAAAGACGTATTTAACTCGGAGTCTCCGGGAACGACTACTTGGGTGTGCAAATTTGTTCAAATGTCTGATTAAGTCACCTAACAATTATTCCAGGCGCGGGAGCTAGCAGAGCACAGTGTCAATAGCGTAGGTTTCTAGAAATGATGAATGTCAGGTCGGTGCCTTCCCTCAGTATAGGATTCACTTTAGTCACACCACAGATTTGTCCACAAAAATATATATAGATAGTCGGGAAATGTTAGTTAATACTTGAAGTATTTCGCGCCACCAGGCAGAAAGATTACGTAGAGTTTTCTAGAAGAAATTAAGATCTGGCTCCAAGGTCCAGTATTTATCATTACAGTCTTTGAAAACCCGTTATTGGGATATAGTATTTCTGGCTAACTCGGGTTGCATATGCACTGTTTAGACCAGTGGTACTTAAGAAACCCCACGTGGTTCAAAATAAGGACTGTCTATTTCTTCACAAGTATGGAAACTACTACTAGGTGCTGGTAAAGTTAGGGTCACCCCAAAACTTTCACTCAACCACAGAATTACAGGTAGTCGCACAACTTAAGAATAAAATGCTGAAAGTATTTCTGGAAGTCTAGAAGTTCGACAAATTGCCGAAACAAACTGAGATCTTCGCTAACAGCTATTCTGTTTACGAGCAACCTATCTACTGTGAGTCTATGAGCGAGAATGAAATTAAAGTTTCAAACTTGGCCAATATCTTTAAATCGGACACAGGATCCTAATCTTATTTCGCCAAGCGAAATAGTCTCCCCTGTCCGTATAACACCTTCGTCCGCTTATCGCGTGACGTAACAGCCATCAGTGGCCGAGGGCTTGCATGAGTTGCAAATCTCAGACCACCGTCTGCAGTGCGGAGTGGATTTTCACGCTAAGCCGGGTTTTTTTCTGACGAAAAACCTCATGCGTTTACTGAAATGCAGACTCTCTGTCTACTTTCCATGTCCCTCGGGTGAATTTTCACGCCCCAGGCCAGAGACCCTCAGACGCCTGTCTAGCGAATGCTGTAAATTCACGCCTATCGTCCGACCAGCGCGACTGACATGTACGCAATACCACCCAGGTGCGATTCTCAGTTTTAGAGAAAGGAAAACAGGTAAAGTTTGCGAATTATATGAAAATAATATTCGCAAAACGAATGGATGAAAAATATACAGGAAAAAGGAAATAGAGAGATAATAAAAGAGAGAATTCGGGTGAAAGAATAGGAAGAAGATGTAGGAAATTAAATGAATATAAACCCTACGTGACAGAGCCTCCCCCCTTTAAGATATGGAAGCACTCCATGTCTACGTTATGGAGTTTAATTTCCTATAACCGTAGCTTCGGGGTGTCTGTCTTCTTCCCTCTCCTCTTCCCCCTCCATCTCTGTCCAATTCCTACTCAAGTCCACTCCTCAAAGTTTCCTTCCCCTGGAATGTCTCATATGCGCGCTTGAAAGAGCGTCGCCGCTTCTGACATTTTTGAAAGATTTCCTGTGATAGCGGTGGAATATCCTTGCCACTATCGTCATCTTCGTCAGTTTTGGCGATCGTCAGGAGATGGTCGGAGGTTGGCACTGGTTTTTCCAAGTATCTCTTTAAGAGATTTAAATGGAAAACCTTCTCCTTTCCTTCAATAGAGATCTGGTAGTTAGCCTTAGAAATCTTTTTCAGGACGGTAAACGGCCCTTGCCATCCGATCTTCAGTTGGTTGTTCTCGGTAGGGAGCAACACCAAAACTTTCTCTCCTGCTTCCAGTTCTCTCTCTTCCGCGACTTTCCTGTATCGGTTAGCGTGCTTGGTGCGTGCTCGCTTAAAGTTAGTCGTTGCTAGGTCCCACCCTAGTTTCAACCGTTCCTTTAAAACCGACACATATTTACTGGCTGAGACAACTGTCTCATTGATAAAACTCAATTGATGTTTTTTTAGTGAAGAAGGTGAAGCGTGTTTTGGGACAGTCACTCACAGTAGCGTACACACCAAGTCATGGAATGGTGTAACGTCTGATGATATTTTAACCATGGTTTATTACAATTATAACATCACGTAGATCTAGACGAATACAGTTACATCGAAACATGAATCTTCATAATGCAGTTAACATACGGCCCATACACATCCTGGCCTACAAAATCTCTACTCCTCACATCAGTGCACAAATACTGCATCTACGGCAGATATATAATAATCAAGGCCTACAAAATCTCTATACTTCACATCAGTGCACAAATACTGCATCTACGGCAGATATATAATAATCAAGGCCTACAAAATCTCTATACTTCACATCAGTGCACAAATACTGCATCTACGGCAGATATATAATAATCAAGGCCTACCAAATCTCTATAGCCCTGCGCAGGCATACATTATCCAAAAAACACCTTAGGGCTGACCACCTCAGTCAAAAACCCTGCACACACTGAACCCACGGGAACACACCCCGTTCACACAGTCACGAGAATCTACTGTTCTCTTAACACTGCTCTCAAAAATCCCTGCGGACACTAGCCGCGAGAGCTATTCACACATCACTTAAAACCAGTACAGAAACAGTTCATTATGACCAGAGTTCACCTGCTATCTGACATACTGTCTTCCACGAAACTAAGAGGAGATATCTTTAAACAAATCCATACCAATCTGTAAGCAAGTACTCTAACCCAAAATTAACTCTACTCAACACGTATTTCCCAAGATCATTTCCCTTTCATCACATCTGCACTTATCAGTTTGCCACACTCCCAGGGAAAAAAAAAAATGATTATATCATTTTTTTTTTGTTGAAAATTAACTCCCAAAAATTTAACGGTCAATGAAGTTATATCAGATACCTCTTAAATTAATTCCCAAAAATTTTTTTAAAAAATTAATGAAGTTCTATCAATTACCTACAAAAATATACCTATGACAAGAGAACATAGCACATCTACAAAAATATCATCAATAAATGTAAGATAACGACTAAATCATCCAACATAATCATTCAAGCATACCAAAATAAAAATTAATCTAATACACAACCCAAATTAAGTATACATAGTACAAACTAAACAGAAAATAAATTATCATACGAGAAAAGACAAAATATGAAATGGGAATATGATAAGAATCAAATAGAATCATAAGATGACAATGAAGACAACAATTCCATACATGTAAAACAAATAGAATTATAAGAACCAATTACATTATCTAAAGTTATATAATTAACTTAACACTACAAAGAATGAAAGTATAAATAGCGTAACACGAAAAAAAAAGTATACAAGAAGTATGAATTACATCAAAGATGAAACACGGAAGCATAAACAAAATATCAGACAATATTGAAAAGACAACAGACAAGATGTAAAGAAATGACGAATAGTCAACAAAGAGAGATGAAAGTAAAGATGCAAATGTAAAGAAAGTTGGTAACAACACCTAACAATAACTATCTAAATGTAACAACGTATTGTAAAATACAAAAATGCTAAAGTATATTTATATACTAACACAAAAAAGAAAGCTTATGACAAGCACAGCATAATAAGTAATTTAACTAAATTATAAACTTATACATAACTAAAAATAAATTACATCAAATATCACCCAAAAAAAAAATTATTAACGATAACACAAGTTCCGCATTGACGCATAGTCAAGCGCTAACAACCAAAAAATACATCCAAACATCAAAACATTTTCAAAGAATTAATGTCACTACATAATAGTAACCCTAACATACAATCTAGCGCTGGCGCAGAAAAAAATAAATATCACAATGTTCAAAACACATTTTCCAAAAATTTACAATACAAAAAATGTTTCTTCTCTTTAGGTTAAATAAAAATAGTATTTTTATTTCTAAGTAATATGTAGCTATAATTAATAACTAACAATTAAATTAGCTGAGTAACATAAAAATAATCTTATCTTTAAATAGACACACATCAAAACGTGTAAGTTTTTTTTTCTCTTCTTTTTTAAAAAAAATACATCAAAGAAACGTCACATTGGGTAATAAAATGTTAACTACAAACGAAGTTATAAATATATATAAGTGTAATATTATTTATCTTAACTATGTATTATAATCAGATATTTAAATTCTTTAAATGAACAAGAGTATCAGCCGTCGCTGTTAATTCTACCCACTTAATTTAATAGGAAATTTAAGTTAATTCTAGCTGACAAAAAATCGAATCGTTTAAATTATCAAATGTCATAATTGAGAAAAAATGGAAACCAAGTTTCAGAATACGTCCTTAACTTCAACGAAAAATCATTAATAATACATACAAGTTATGTTTAAAATTACCTTTCACTAAACAATTAATTCAAATAATCTGTATATAAATATGTTAATTAAACATGGTATCAAATCCATGATGAAAAAACAAAACAAAATTTTAAGTAGTGAATAAAAACACTCAGGACTATCTATAGAAATGACTATTACATTGTCTCAGTAAATAAGTTTGTGCATAGAAATTATTTAATGCATAATTAAAATACAGTCATATAAGTAACAACCAACAAATAATTATGGCAATCAAATGTTACAAAGATTACATAATATTCTATTAACAACATATAAAGTTCTATACTAAAGAATACAATAACATTCAGTGTTTGTAAACAGAACAAAAAATAAACAGGACCTTTGAAAAAAAACAAACAAAAAATTCCTTCGAGGTCTTGCGAACATCTCATCAACACGCAAGGTGACATCATGACACGGTGGGTTAACGTACTGGCTAGGCTCGCTTGAATGGTTAAATGGTACACAGTGATCTACATCTCTCCCAGGTAATGTAAAATTAGAATGGTGATTCCCCTCGCAAAGTCGCTCGCTGTGAGACAATACAAATGAAAATATCTATTTTAATCCATGGTAAGATTATGAGTGAACACGGAAAATTCACTTTACAATTACCCGAACTCCGTGGTGTAAGGTTGTGGCCCTCCTGCGATGTCAACAACTCTCGTCACATAGCAGACAAACATAGACGTCTCAGGGACAACCTGACCTATAATTCACAGCTGTCAGTGCGGTATGCTGAAAAAAATTTACTACCTTCACAAGACCGAGATGATCTCTCAAATCTATCAGCATGACAAGCAAAAGCATTTAAGAACCTATTACCGTTCCTATTACTCTGATTGCTAATAATCTTGCTCTTATGTGGAGCACAGTTAACCTGGTTGCGATCTGTATAATTTCTTTTGAGAGCATTGTTATTTGCTCTATCAACACCGTTGTACTGATTTAAATCCCAGTTACAATAGTTATTCTTAATACTTCTTCCCAGATAACAATGTCCATCAGATAGAACTGGCTTTTTAGCAGAAAAATTATTACTAGACTGATGAACTTTCATATAATTACTTCTGCTATAGTTTTCAAAACTTTTAGAATCACAATGTTGAGATCTGTCACATTTTTTCTTGTTTTTAGGGAAGAAAAAACGTTACCGTAGGATGAACTCCCTTGGTACTTTATAACCTTAGGGTTATGTCTCCTATCACAACTATTTTTTTCTTTGCTTGTGGCAATGTGTTTAAAAAATGAGTCACACTGCCTTGACTGGGTATGACTAGAAGGTTTGACAATCTCTTTATTTTTTTTCACAACATTTGTTTCCTTCATGGAACAAGCAGTAGTATGTTTGTTACTTGTTACTAATTTATCAGATCTGTCAATAAATACGCTGTTGGTTTTTAACACACTGACTTGAGATTTAGCACTGTTTCTTTCCTTATCTACAGGACTGGATATTACTGTAGATTTTCCTTTGTTATTCTGCCGCCAGCAATCATTATCATTGGAATCATCTGTATTGCGTGAGAAGTTATATCTCCCACGGAAAGATCTATGTCCACCATTCTTGACCGTAGAATCCGCAAAAAGTGTAGAAGGCTGGCTTTTTGCTTTAGTGCTCTGATGATAAGCAACTTTCTGTCTATCCCTGTCACCATTGACAGAAGACAACATATTGCTATTCAAGACTACGTCAAGCAGACCATTTATTCTTCTTCTTGCTTCTGCAATCTCAATGTCTCTAAGTGCAATCTGTTCACTTAATCTTTTGTTTAAACTATCAGCTTTTAAGACCTTGCAGCTTTCCTCTGCTAGCAAATTTTCAATCTTAATCAATTTGTCTTTCTCCATCATTAATTCTTTCACTCTCTCTTTATCAACCCTCTCAATCTCAATAACATGGCTATCCTTAAGCCTATCAACCTTCTCTAGGGATATAGTATCCTTTTCTTTAATTTGGCGACCACAAATCTCATCGTCACTTAACAGATCAATAAGTGTTTCATTACACAACTTCTCATATTTCTTAATCTGAACTTCTAATTTTCCACAAATCTCCGTCTTCTCTTGAACTTTTTGAGTCAGATTTCTAACTTCGCCATTTTTTTTCCCAATCTGAGCTTCCATCTCTTTAATTTTGCCTAATGCCGAGTCTAATTTTGCTCGAACACAAGCAAGCTCAGAATTAGATTTACATAAATCACCTGTAAGTTTAGTTACTTTTTCCTGTAGCTTATTCACTTCAGTAGTACTTTTTAAGCAACTTTCCCTTTGCTCATGTGTACTCTGTTTTATGTCTCCTATTTGCTTCTTCTCTTTTAACTCTTCTTCCTGGTCACTATATATGCCGTCGAGCAATAACGTACGCATACTCTTCAATATGCTATCACGTTTAATACTAATATAATTGTCCAAGAACAGACGAAGGTCCAAAACTAACAACCTCGCTAGATCCTTAGCCATACTCACATGAGGAATTGACTTAAATCTCTCATCAGCAAACTCTCTTAGAGCTCTTGATGCACAAACCAAAAACCTGTCCATAACATGTGACTCAAGCTCTGGGCCTTCTAATCTCTGATAATCTGTCCCCTCTTGAAACAGATACTCTAACACAGGTCTCATATCCTCCGGATCTGTATCAGAATCCATTGTGACTTGTTTACTTAGTCAACCATATATGTCTTAATTAAACTTTCATTATACCAAATCAAGTTTAGATCTCAAATATTGTATCATCAATCCCTGTACATCATCACATTCTATAATTAATCGATATAATTATCGACAACAACAACAATAGTTATCAATAGAATAGGATAGTGCAGATTGAGGCTTGTTGACATGGACAGAAGTGGCAACATTTACACACAACAAAAGCACTTAACTGAAGGTAATCCTGACCCTTCCGCCAACACACTGGATATCACAAAGTTCTGACGTTAAAACACTCCACTGCAGAAAAGGTAGAAGGACTAGGCACTCTTGTCTTCAAATCCCTGCCACTGTACAGTATGTCCTCAACAATGCATCAGACGACAGGAACCGATCACAGCAACCCCGCAATCACTTGAGGTATACGTGCAGACGAACTCTCCAAAATACTGCACCTATAGTTGAATCTGCATATGGAAAGACTGGAACAAGCACTGTAACAATTATGGCATCAATGTCGCTATCAGATAACAGCTATTTGATATCGAAACCAACTGATAAAGTTAGTTTAGTTGCTACACACGCCAAGATATGAGGATGGATATGCGCAGTCAGCTGATACCTGTGTACAGTTAAATTAAGCCACGCCCACACAGAGCCAAACATAACACAGTTCAGTGTTCCCACTTGTAATGACTGGTCCAGAATCTGACCTAATTTCCTCTCTTGTCACGCGAATGTAATGTGGGTGTTACGACCCGTTGATTTGGTCCACCACTGATAAAACTCAATTGATGTTTTTTTAGTGAAGAAGGTGAAGCGTGTTTTGGGACAGTCACTCACAGTAGCGTACACACCAAGTCATGGAATGGTGTAACGTCTGATGATATTTTAACCATGGTTTATTACAATTATAACATCACGTAGATCTAGACGAATACAGTTACATCGAAACATGAATCTTCATAATGCAGTTAACATACGGCCCATACACATCCTGGCCTACAAAATCTCTACTCCTCACATCAGTGCACAAATACTGCATCTACGGCAGATATATAATAATCAAGGCCTACAAAATCTCTATACTTCACATCAGTGCACAAATACTGCATCTACGGCAGATATATAATAATCAAGGCCTACAAAATCTCTATACTTCACATCAGTGCACAAATACTGCATCTACGGCAGATATATAATAATCAAGGCCTACAAAATCTCTATAGCCCTGCGCAGGCATACATTATCCAAAAAAACACCTTAGGGCTGACCACCTCAGTCAAAAAACCCTGCACACACTGAACCCACGGGAACACACCCCGTTCACACAGTCACGAGAATCTACTGTTCTCTTAACACTGCTCTCAAAAATCCCTGCGGACACTAGCCGCGAGAGCTATTCACACATCACTTAAAACCAGTACAGAAACAGTTCATTATGACCAGAGTTCACCTGCTATCTGACATACTGTCTTCCACGAAACTAAGAGGAGATATCTTTAAACAAATCCATACCAATCTGTAAGCAAGTACTCTAACCCAAAATTAACTCTACTCAACACGTATTTCCCAAGATCATTTCCCTTTCATCACATCTGCACTTATCACTCATCAGCCTTCTCGTCTGTCAGAAACTGAAGTAAGGCTTCAAGCGGGCCCTTAATGGGTCTGCCGAATAAGAGTGTAGCTGGCGGAAATCCTGTGGAAGTATGAGGAGATTCTCTGTAGCCAAATAATGCTGCAGGAATACAGAGATCCCAATCTTCAGGTTTCACTTGTGCCAGCTTACTTAGCATCATGGTGAGGTTTCCATTAGCACGTTCCACGAGCCCATTTCCGGCCGGAGTATATGGCTTAGTGTGGATGTGCTGGGTCCTCAAGATCTTAACGATCTCATCCATCAACAGGTTTCGGTATGGAGATCCATTATCCGTCAACACTTGCTGAGGGAATCCCAACCGAGTGAAAATCTGCACGAGGGCTTCTGTGACATGCTTGGCATCTGCGCATGTTAGCGGGATAGCTTCTGCCCATAAAGTGCATGTATCGACTAAAGTCAGGATGAACCTGTTCCTTCTTTTAGTCCTTTCGAAAGGCCCTAAAATGTCGATCACAACCCGTTCGAATGGTGTTCCCATTATTGGCATTTCACCCATGTGGACTGGGGGTGTCCGTTGCTTGGGTGGTACACGTTGGCACTGGGCACAGGATTTGACGTACCTGATAATATCAGTATTCACTCCTGGCCACCAATAATGAGTGGTTATACGTTGGTTTGTGGCGTTCTGTCCCATATGTCCGCTAAAGGGAAGAGAGTGCCCCATTTCTAGGATTTGGCTTCTGTACTGTTTCGGTACTAGGAGCTGGTTGTAACCTTGGTCAGGCTTGCCCGTTCTCCGATAAAGTACGCCATCCTCAGAAAAAATGTCCCCGTGCTGTTTGGGTTCCTTCGCCATGGGCAGTTTCCTAAAGCAGGGTGCCAAAGTAGGATCCTTTTGTTGCGCTTCTTTAAGTTCCATAGGTAACAAATTAGGCGCAGGCTCCCGTTCCTTCTTGGTTTGCCCTCTTGTAGTTACTGCTGCCACAATCGGCTCTTCCGGTTTCCCAATACACACGTATCTCCCGCCAAGTATGACTGGGTAGATGGGATCATCCATAACAGCTGCTTTGATCACACCTCTGACAAAGTCAGAGTGTATCTCCACCAATGCGATGGGAAGCGCTGTAGGTGCATCACTCTTACGAACTCCACAAAGTTTGACGGTCTCTCCTGTCTCTTGACCGGGTTTAACCAGGTTTCTGGCAACAATGCAATCGTAAGAAAGCCCCGTGTCAAATAAGCAAGAAGTTTGAGAACCGTTCAAAGTAACAGTACCTCGCGTTGAGGGTCTATCCCCAACAGGTTGGGAATCACTGTCAATAATTCCGCCTTGCGAGACTGTCAATAAGCATCCGATGCGTTTCGGCTCGGTGTGCTCGGTCTGATCATATGTCCCGTGCTCAGGGGTTCTCCCTTTGCCACCTTGTCCTTTCTGGCTACGCTGCCATGTAGGGCGGTCGGGTTGATCAGACTGTTTGGGGTGGTTGGGGTACTTGTTCTTGTAGAACTTGGATTTTTCAGGAGGGGGGTTTTGAGGTCCAGTTTCTCTGTGGTTGTTTTGGTTAGAAGCCTGAGAAGATTGCTCTAGGTTATGTTTTCGAAAATGCTCCTCTGTCGGTTTCCGCTTTGTGGCCGGTAGTTCAGCCAGCGCATTGTGATAACGCTCAGACTTTTCCAAAATGTCTTCAAGTTTTTCTGCCCCCTGCTCAGCGAGAAATCTCCGGGTATCAGCAGACAATGTGTTCTTTATTTGTTCTGTTAAAACAAATTCCTCAAGACCTTCATAGGTAGAGGGGAGCTGCGAAAGCTCAAGGCACTTTGTTAGATATCCCTTTAGACGAGATGAGAACTGGTGAAAAGTTTCAGAATTCTCTTTCCGGCTGTTGCGAAACAGTTGCAAAAACTTGCGAGCGTTCATTTCAAAGCGCTCCAGTAACGCTTTCTTCAACACATCGTAGTCGTCTTGTTGGCTACTTTCCAGCTTAGAATAAACATCATAAGCAGAACCTTTTAGGGCCTGGGAAAGTTTCATATTCCAACGCGACCTCTCTAACCCGTACAGAGTTGCAATTTTCTCAAATTTTTCTAACCATGTGTCAATCTTCTCATTTGGACAAGGAAAAGATTCAAGAGTGAAAGACATAGCATTTAGTTGAAGAGATTGAGTGTTAGCAGGGTCAGTTAAGGAAGAATGAGGAGAAGACTCTCCATTGCTGGAGGTAGAGGCAGCCCCACGCCTTTGGAATTCCAGAGTTTTAAGAGCTAACTCATGCTGTCTCTCTTTCTCTCTTTCCTCATGCTGTCTCTCCTTCTCTCGTTCGTTCGCCCTGCGAATTTCCATTTCTTCATCCATCTTCTTCTGCTGTAAAGCTTCAGCTGCTTTCCTCTCCGCATCATATCTCTCCAGTTCGTCTCTGACAAAAGCTTTCGCTTCCTCTCCTTCCAGTCCCTCCTCTCTCGCTTCGTCCCTGAGAAGTTGTCTAAGCTTTGCCCTCTCGGCCATATTATGTCAGTGACTGAGACTAGTGGAGAACGAAAATAGGAAAAAGGATACACTGGTTCCTACCACTTACGAGAAAAAAAATTACCAAAAATCAAAAGATGATATCCTTAACCCTGGGATACCTCCTCCAAATTAAAATCTAACTATCGCTGCTATTATCGGCAATAAAGCACTTAATGCAAAACACGACTACGCCAACTAAATGGTAGTTAAGATTACTTCTGAAAAATAAGTTGCTACAGTGGAAAAGCAAAAGAATATTGCAAAAATTAAAGAGAAAAATAATCCCTTAATTTTAAAAAATCCACTATAAGTTCGCCCCTGAAGTCAGATCGGGTAAGGGAGGGAATTAATCTGGACAAAAAGTCCGAAACACACTCCTTAACTTAGTTCAAACGCCGTTCTGCCTCAGTACCCAGTGAATGTTATACACTCACCACTTTACCAGCATTTAGTATTACAATCAGCAGTTAACATATATCCCGACAAAATCAACCTGTAACCAAAATGTATATTATTCAAAGATGCTGTGGAAAAAAAAACTTATTAGTTTGTGTGGTCAGCACGCCCGTAAACAGATCGCTAGTCTAGGGGGTAATATTTTTTTTAAAAGATACACAGTCACAAGACATCACACTCTTACTCTATATCAGAATACAGAATCTTAAGTTCAAAATCCAGATAGACGAGTCCACATTTGTCGTACTCGTCTTCCTATTCTAAGTTCAAAAATCCTACGGACGAGAACCCATTTGTCGTATCGCCTTAGGATTTTGGGTTCAATTCCCGGTAACGAGCGACCATTTGTCGTAGATTTTTGATAGGAGAATTAAGACTAGGTTTGGTCCCTTCTGAATAGGTTTGAATAGGTGATAGACTCAGTGAGAGTTAGTGAAAGGTAATAGAATTTCCACACACGTGAGATGATAGATTTTGATATAGTGGCTGTCTCTGAAAGCGAAAAAAGAATTCTTCTCTCTCTCACCTATCTTCTACAACAGTTGTTACAGCGTCAGACAGACTACACCAATATACATATTACGTATATTTCTATCACTCACAGGCACGCACATACACGTGACGACAGGTAAACACACAGACGTGGGAAAACTATAACAATGATATATATATTATCTAGAACGAGCTGACCAAACACTATTATTAAGTTCAAGAGCGATTTTAATATCAGGAAAAATCGGCTCACAACATCAAAGAAAGTACATCAAGGAAAATACATATACACATAGTCATAAAAAATTCAAGGAAATGTTGCAAGGATGATAGCCCCGTTATAGTGTTAACTCTAGGTTTAGCCCGGCCCCGTTAAGAGAACAGATGATGGCGCCAGAGTCACAGATACATAGGGTTTGAGTCTAAGAGTTTTCTTTGTTTTATCTCGTAATTATATGCACAGAGTTTGAAAAAAATCTGATTTAACCTAAGACAAAAACACAAGAACTCTAGCCTTAGCAACAAATTATGCAGATTGAAAAAAAAAATTAGGACAGCAACAGGGTGTCAAAGATATAATAGTGAAAAATATCACTCAAACCAGCGTACACTCATTCATTCCGCCATGGCCTCTCATACATGTACTCACGACTTTGCTCGCTGCCTCTTGGAACACACTGATTTTAGATCTTCACACAGACTCAAAAAAATGCAGTCTTCTGCCAAGAAGTCCCCAGTTCCAAAAGACGTATTTAACTCGGAGTCTCCGGGAACGACTACTTGGGTGTGCAAATTTGTTCAAATGTCTGATTAAGTCACCTAACAATTATTCCAGGCGCGGGAGTTAGCAGAGCACAGTGTCAATAGCGTAGGTTTCTAGAAATGATGAATGTCAGGTCGGTGCCTTCCCTCAGTATAGGATTCACTTTAGTCACACCACAGATTTGTCCACAAAAATATATATATATAGTCGGGAAATGTTAGTTAATACTTGAAGTATTTCGCGCCACCAGGCAGAAAGATTACGTAGAGTTTTCTAGAAGAAATTAAGATCTGGCTCCAAGGTCCAGTATTTATCATTACAGTCTTTGAAAACCCGTTATTGGGATATAGTATTTCTGGCTAACTCGGGTTGCATATGCACTGTTTAGACCAGTGGTACTTAAGAAACCCACGTGGTTCAAAATAAGGACTGTCTATTTCTTCACAAGTATGGAAACTACTACTAGGTGCTGGTAAAGTTAGGGTCACCCCAAAACTTTCACTCAACCACAGAATTACAGGTAGTCGCACAACTTAAGAATAAAATGCTGAAAGTATTTCTGGAAGTCTAGAAGTTCGACAAATTGCCGAAACAAACTGAGATACTTCGCTAACAGCTATTTTGTTTACGAGCAACCTATCTACTGTGAGTCTATGAGCGAGAATGAAATTAAAGTTTCAAACTTGGCCAATATCTTTAAAATCGGACACAGGATCCTAATCTTATTTCGCCAAGCGAAATAGTCTCCCCTGTCCGTATAACACCTTCGTCCGCTTATCGCGTGACGTAACAGCCATCAGTGGCCGAGGGCTTGCATGAGTTGCAAATCTCAGACCACCGTCTGCAGTGCGGAGTGGATTTTCACGCTAAGCCGGGTTTTTTTCTGACGAAAAACCTCATGCGTTTACTGAAATGCAGACTCTCTGTCTACTTTCCATGTCCCTCGGGTGAATTTTCACGCCCCAGGCCAGAGACCCTCAGACGCCTGTCTAGCGAATGCTGTAAATTCACGCCTATCGTCCGACCAACGCGACTGACATGTACGCAATACCACCCAGGTGCGATTCTCAGTTTTAGAGAAAGGAAAACAGGTAAAGTTTGCGAATTATATGAAAATAATATTCGCAAAACGAATGGATGAAAAATATACAGGAAAAAGGAAATAGAGAGATAATAAAAGAGAGAATTCGGGTGAAAGAATAGGAAGAAGATGTAGGAAATTAAATGAATATAAACCCTACGTGACAGTAATGGCAGGCGTAAGGAGAGATTTTATCTATGTGTATCACTGGTTTTAGAACTTGCCGTAGGCATGTTTTCAAGTGGGGAGATGTGTCACAAAATTAACCGTGATACAACGTTAAAATATCTCCAATGATACAACGTAGGGATAAAAACTAAAGCGTAAGCTGCTAGAATACATGATCGCCCACGCCGCGGGTCATCACCCGCCATGGAAATTAAATTGTTAGACTTGAAGGCAAAACGGAACGGGATGAGAACGGAGATCAAAAGGAAAAATCTGACTGAACGCGTGCTTGAAACTAGCAAGGTTAAAAGACGCAAGTGGTGGGGAAAGGAGGAAAAAGTCACGTTCCCCAAGTTGACATAAAGTAAAGAAATCGACAAAAGGGACCTTGGATATTATACGCCACAGTCATTTCTTGGACGCTTTTGCGATAACTTAGTCCGTTTATTTGAATGCAGTGATGAACGCATTCCAGAAAAGTCTAGAAAGTATTTGAAAAGTAACTTTTCTTAATAATAATGTTAGGAATATAAAACCTAGCTGGCCAGATGGCCCATCTTGAGCAGTGAAATAATATGCTTTCATTTATACAGACGGACAGATAATAAGAAAGATATTGACAAAAGACTGTGTTGTTCATATCAACGATCGACTGCATTGAAATAAAACATGTCACTAATTTTCAAAAATTGTGGCCTTGAAGACGCAAGTGCTAAAATCTAGTTGGAATGAAGAGACGGGGTGGGATGGTGAATTGTGGCTAAAAATAACTTTAAAGGCAAAATTGTGTAGGGGAAGGCAGGGTTGGTTCAAAAAACAAGTGTGTTTTTTTGTGAAACGCAAGTAGAGACGGACGGACCAACAGACAATAAGGCATACTTGACTGAGGTATGACTGAAATGACTTATTGGTAGGATATTTGAATTTGAAAAAGAAAAGGCAGTGATTGGCCCTAGATGAATATATTATCGGCGCTCAGACGCGCATTTTGTGCCATTCAGTATAAGTTGTCCTGGTAGACACAGTGAATTATTAAGTGGTGTAATTCCCAGAAGCTATTGAAATATTTAGAGGGACGCCATCATAAGGCCAGCAGCTCAGCTGAGTTTTGCTAGCATTTATTTAACTGTGTTCTATATTCATATTTCTGGTAAGACTGAAATTATTTCTTTGTACATTTTAATATTTGTTTAAGGTTTCGAGTGATTTGATACTGCAATAGCATAATCTGTCCCTTACAACAAGTAAGGATTCGCTCTAGACCCCCCGCCCCAGTTCAAGGTCTAGAGACAAATCAAATACATAAACTCCAGCAAGGATTATGAAGGACAGATCAAGTGTTGAGATCAGTGAAACATATCACCTATCCTATTCTATGGCAGGAAGCTAATGAACATATTTCAGAATCTGTAGTCTGGGAGAACTTATCCTATGTGAAACCAACTTGGTAAGATGTGTTGTTTGGTCAGAAAGGTCTGACCCGTCTATGTGGTGTTGTTGTTGTGTAGTGTTGTGTCCAGAAAGGGTTAGAGGATGGAATTCTGACACATGACTAATACTTTGATTGCAGAACTGTGAGTTTCAGTTGGCACCAATGCGGTGTCAAATGAGTTGTTGAATATTACCAGAGTGGACCCGTGCAGTAACATTTTGTCAGAGCAGCCTATTATAGCCCCCAAGCACGGAGAGGTGGGGCCACCATACTTCTGATATTGCCCCCAAGCACGGAGAGGTGGGGCCACCAGACTTCTGATATTGCCCCAAGCACGGAGAGGTGGGGCCACCAGACCTCAGCACCAGAGCTACACCTTCAAGCTACGTGAGCGCCTGGTCTGCTGAGAATTCACCAACTCAACTTATTTCCTAACACACCCATAAAAGTTCCATCAAATAACTGGACAATGTGTAGTCACCATAGACAGGGAGTGATGAGGCCACCCCAACAGCACATCCATTAAATGTTCTCCCAAATAGATTACTACTATAAACAGTAATAATATTAACTAGTCTAGTAACATATATATGTACACACCTAGCATTTATTATGTAATATTCATGCATTTCTTTCATAATTACTAAACCTTTCATATGTTCTGGCCAAAATAAAACCTTGGTTCAGAACAAATAAATGTAAGAAAATTACTATCCAATTTTTACACACTTGAGTTAGTTCAGTGTATTATAACCAGTGGCGGATCTACTATGAAACTAATGAAGCTTAAGCTTCAGGGCCCCTAATCCCGGAGGGGCCCCCAAAAGCGACTTTTTCTACAGTTTTTATATGTGTGTTGTTGTGGATCTACTATAAGGGGCCCCTCCAAGAGTTCAAGCTTCAGGGCCCCCAAAATGTAGATCCGCCACTGATTATAACATTTATTAATATTATTAGACTTAGTAAATATCTGTGTGTGTGTATGTAAACTACCACAACACATTACATATCATTACCCTAGACATTTAACGTAGCCACATTCATTAGTAAAAAAAGATAGGTGTGAGGTCGTAGTGGTAGCAAGAAGGGCCTTCTGACAATTCACAGCTACATTTTATCTCAGGAGCCTTCACAGCTGACCTCATGCATCACACGTAGTAATATCTCCATCATACAATACCATCAAATCCACTACATCTGTTCAAAAGTATCCTTAACATCACCTTACTTGGATGACTAATAAGGCTAATGGTTCTGTAGTTCTTGCACATTTTAAGATTTCCTTTCTTTGAGAAGCGGTATTACTAATGACTGCGTCCACTCTTTTGGCCATTTTTTGTACTCCATATTTTCTGGCAAATTGTTGTCATGATTTTTACTATATCTGGTCCTTCATATTTCAAGAGCTCTGCTGGGATATTATCCACACCCGGTGACTTCCCTCCTTTCATCGAACATATAGCCTCTTCCACTTCTTCCCGTAGTATTGCTGCATTTCCGAGTTCCCTGTTTTCACACTTAATGTTGTTTAATATGCTATAGTCAGTGTCGAGTTTACAGTTATATAATTCTTTACAATATTCTGTCCACCTTCTCATTACAGCTGTTTTTTCATTGAGCAGAGCCCCATTGCTATCTTCTATGACAGTTACCCTTGGCTGTTGAGGTTTTGATAGTCTTATTATAATAATGATAGGAAACTCTTTACAGAGCGATACAACAGGAGGCAATCTGATCATCAGAAGTAGTCTCCCCCATCCGACAAGTGTTTCGGCCCAGTATACTCTTTTACACTCAAAGGGGGCCGGCCCACTTGGGTCATTACTGCCAAGTGTCTCAGCCTCCTGTTGTCTTGTATCGAACCCATTTCACTTTGGTAGAAACTTTAAAATCCACAACTCCGCCAGCCGTGGAGGCAATTGTGAAAGTAACAAAGAGAAGCTAAATTACTCTGTTCGTTCCGTCGCACACAACTAAGGACGATACGGACACACCTGCGCGAAGCCGTCGAGGCTAGACACTGCGCGCTGTGATAGTAGGTAGCATTGAAATTCTGTGCCTAACACCTCTTATAATATGAGGTTGCTCGTCAGTCACAACCCTTTCATCAGTACAATGAAACACTCAACGTACGATTGATATGTTATATTGTTCGTCCATCACGGGTGATGAAGACCACTCTTTTCATCCAATTATTAGGATTGTTAGGATAGTCTATGAGTACGAAGGTGACTGATGAGCCCGATGCGGGCCTGGAAGGATCTCGGACAGTGTGGGCAGGGAATGTTTGCATCCCACGAAGGTTTTATAACACGGTCTTTTCTAGCTTGTCTCCGCTGTTCCGCTGCTGCTCTTCTGGAAGATTCGCATGCCGCTGCACCTTTACGAAGAGATGTGCGCCAGGCAGTTCGGTCTTGCGCAGCAGCTTCCCATGTGTCAGGGTTTATGTCAAAGGTTTTTAATGAAGCATTAAGCGTGTCTTTGAAGCGCTTTTTTTGGCCACAATGGGAGCGTCTACCCTTCTGCATCTCACCATAAAAGAGTATCTTTGGCAGTCGATGGTCTGGCATGCGGACTACATGACCTGCCCAGCGGATCTGTGACTGCATCAGAATAGTATCGATGCTAGGGATACCAGTTCTGTCAAGAACGGCGGTATCCGGGATCTTGTCTTGCCATTTGATGTTCATTACCTTTCTGAGACAGACTGTATGGAAGTGGTAGAGCTTCTTTACGTGGCGCCTGTATACAGTCCATGTTTCACATGCATAAAGCGGCACTGGAAGCACCGCAGCTCTGTACACCTTCAGCTTTGTCTGTAGACTAATGCCACTTCGATGCCAAACGTTGGTGTATAGTCTGCCAAATGTGCTGCTGGCTTTGGAGATCCTGGTGTTGACCTCATCATCAATGACGATGTTCTGGGATAGTGTACTACCAAGGTATGTGAATCTGTTCACAATATTCAGTTTCTCACCATTTACCTTGATGATTGGCTCAGTATAAATTGTGACAGGAGCTGGTTGGTACATGCTTTCTGTTTTCCCCGTGTTGATGGTAAGCCCAAAGTTGGAAAAGGCTTCGGAGAATCTATCCATGCAATGCTGCAGATCAGCCTCTGAGCCAGCACTGAGGGCACAATCGTCAGCAAACAGAAGATCCCTGATGGTGTGTGATTTGACCTTGGTTTTTGCTTGAAGCCTCCTAAGGTTAAACAATTTTCCATCAATACGATATCTGATGTCGATTCCTGTGTCCCCATCTCTGAAAGCATCAGTCAGCATAGCAGAAAACATGATACTGAAAAGAGTCGGTGCAAGTACACACCCTTGTTTAACTCCATTTGAGACTGGGAAAGGCTCCGATAGCTCACCGTTTTCATGAACTCTAGCCTGTATTCCATCATGCAGTTGCTGCACTATTGAGATAAATTTCTTTGCGCAGCCGTATTTTGCCATGATCTTCCATAGACCCTCTCTACTGACCGTGTCGAACGCCTTTGTCAAGTCGATGAAAGCTGTGTACAGGTCACAGTGCTGTTCTTGGCATTTTTCTTGAAGCTGTCTTGCAGCGAACACCATATCGGTGGTTCCACGTTCTTTCCGGAATCCACACTGACTTTCAGGTAGAAGACCTTTGTCAAGATGAGCCGTAAGGCGATTAAGAAGGATTCTGGCGAATATCTTCCCAGCGATTGATAGTAGGAAGATGCCTCGATGATTGTTACAGTCTTGGCGATTACCTTTACGTTTATAAAGATGTATAATTGACGCATCCTTGAGATTGTGTGGGATGGTTTCACTCTGCCACATTTGCTGGAAGATCATGTGAAGTTTCTCTATCAGAACTGTACCGCCATCTTTATAGACCTCAACAGGAATTGAATCGGAGCCGGGGGCCTTTCCACTAGAAAGTTGACGAATTGCTTTTTGAGTCTCCTCCAGAGTCGGTATATCATCTAGTGCTTCATTTTATAGGAATTTGGGGCAGTCGGTTGATGGCTTCGTCGTTAATAGATGATGGCTGGTTCAGAATATTATTAAAGTGTTCGACCCAGCGTTGGAGAATTTTTTCCTTGTCTGTAATTAGTGTTTTTCCATCTGCATTAAGGAGGGGAAATGATCCTGATGATGTTGGACCATAGACCGCTTTGAGTGCATGGTAAAAATTTTTCAAGTCATGGCTGTCAGCAAAGCCTTGGAGCTCATCTGCTTTATTACTCAGCCATGAATCCCGTATCTGGCGTAGTTTATGTTGGACGATTCTACACATGTTGTTGAAAGCGTCTTTCTTGGATGTAGATTTTGGATCATTTAAATATGCTTTATGGAGATGGTGTTTCTCAGCCGACATCTTCTTTATATCATCTGAGTTCTCATCAAACCAGTCATTTTGTTTCTTGATGGCGGGACCCAGGACCTCTGTAGCAGTGTTGTAGATCTGCTCACTTAGTTAGTTGCTTATCCTTTACAGGACGTGGCAATCAACCCCAGCTTTTATTGGCGGTTTGTGATTTTTCTAGGCAATTTTTTCATTCAGTAGTTTGTCATTGCTTTCTGAACGGTACGGCGCTTATACCATTGTTAAAAATCCACACAAAGCGATCTGCTACCAAACCGCCTGCAGCAGGTTTCGAACTTGGTATATCTGGATTATGAAACTGCGTTCATATCCATTAGGCCACTTAGGGCTTCCCAATTTGTTTCCACACTTTGGCCGTCTAACGAGATAGATTTGAGACGGTCTTCTAGGGTGTCAGTGAATGACTAATCTTTGTCTTCTTTAGTTTGGTGACATCCAGCTTTTTTTGAGTTTTCTTTCCCTGAGGGCGCCTGGCAGGTTGGATACGATTGATATATGGAGATTATATATATGACATTTTTTTGCTGTGTCGGCTTTTAAAACCGAGTCTTTTTTTTTTTTCCTCGCTTGAGGTCGCATATTTTTCCTCGCATGAGGTCACATTAGTACCCGCCCAAACCCGGCCCTGGTCAAGACCACATGTCCCAACACAAGAAGACCCAATGACAAACTGTGTCACTGTAGTGATCTTCTGTGTTCTCACACAAGAGACCTAATGACACATGAATGTCACTGTACCGGTCTCTGTGTCTAGACACATGATCCTAGCCAAAGGCCAGATATTAGGCCGTGGGGTTTTTACAGCTTATCTTTAATGTGGGTTTATCTTACAATATGAGGTTGCTCGTCAGTCACAACCCTTTCATCAGTACAATGAAAAACTCAACGTACGGTTGATATATGGAGAATATATATATATATATATATATATATATATATATATATATATATATATATTTATATATATATATATATATATATATATATATATATATATATATATATATATATATATATATATATATATGACATTTTTTTGCTGTGTCGGCTTATAAAACCGAGTCTTTTTTTTTTTTTTTTTTTTTTCCTCGCTTGAGGTCGCATATTTTTTCCTCGCATGAGGTCGCATTATCCCCGCCCAAACCCGGCCCTGGTCAAGACCACATGTCCCAACACAAGAAGACCCAATGACAACATGTGTCACCGTAGTGATCTTCTGTGTTCTCACACAAGAGACCTAATGACACATGAATGTCACTGTACCGGTCTCTGTGTCTAGACACATGATCCTAGCCAAAGGCCAGATATTAGGCCGTGGGGTTTTTACAGCTTATCTTTACTGTGGGTTTATCTTACAATATGAGGTTGCTCGTCAGTCACAACCCTTTCATCAGTACAATGAAAAACTCAACGTACGGTTGATATATGGAGAATATATATATATATATATATATATATATATATATATATTTATATATATATATATATATATATATATATATATATATATATATATGACATTTTTTTGCTGTGTCGGCTTATAAAACCGAGTCAAAAAATGATACCATTTAAATAACGATTTAAATGGAGCCGTGAATACACGTTAAATACTGATCTTCCTTATCAGTCATTTCTGACCAAAGGAGCGTACCTCCCGAAATAACTTTCGGTGGCACGAGGTTGGGCAATGTTAGATCAAGCTGTTGCCCATGCAGCATGACCCGGCCTGGACGTCAGAGGAACGGTCTAGCCGATACAGTCTGACACCAGTAGCAACAGCCTAGTCACTAGTAGGATACGGAACTTGCCCTCCAATTCATCTTCCCATTTAGTCATTACTGACTGTATTAGGGATACAGACACCTCGAGAGCAGAGGGTCTGGGAGCCGGACATTCTATGTCCCCGAGTCATCGCTGACCATATATGGGAACGCAGACAACGTTAAATACTATTTGATTGTATTAAACCATTTTTTTTTTTTAATTAATGTGTTTGCTACTTCATTTTGTAGCACGCCCCTTTCAACCATCTACCATGTACATGGATTTGTTGGTTATATCAGGACGTGTTTCTTTTATTGTAATATGTTTTTGTTTGTATTTGTTTTATATTATATTATCTCTAGTCGGTATTTTTCCTTTTGTAGTTATAGTTCAACATGGTTTTTAAAAAAATTCCAATATATGCTATTTTCTAAGTTAGTATGTTTTTGATTTTTACTGGATGGTTTATTTGGTTAATCTGTATGTTTCTGGGGCGAGTCTTTCACCAGTTTGGACTACTGGTTCAATTCCTTATTTGATTTTTATATGTTAGCTTTAGTTTTTGTAATATAGTGTTTTATTAACTTTTGCATTTCTGAAGGGCTCTTTGTGCCTATGAGATTTTCTACACTCATTTCTACCTTGTGGTTACTACAGTATGTCTTAATGTTTTGCCTCTGTTGGTCATATTTTTTGCAGTCCACTAGAAAGTGCCTAATTGTGTTTGGTTCTTGACACTCTTCACATGTGGGTTCCTCTATCATGAAATATCCAGTTCCCAGCTTGAGTCTCAGCAATTTTTTATTAATTGGTATTTTTAGTTCATCTTTTATTTGACATTTTTTGCTTGGTTTTTTAAGGATTTTATATGAGTGTCTTGCTTTTTTACTTAGGTCCCATGCTGTTATCCATTCTTTAGTTATTTTTTGAGCAATTAAGCTCTTAATTTCAAACTTCCCTAAGCCTACTTCAATTTGGTTATGGCTAGTTCTCCCCCTTTGGCTTCTTTGTCTGCTAGCTCATTTCCTGCTATCCCCACATGTGATGGTATCCATGTTAGTGTTGCACTGCATCCTATATTTTGTAGATATGTATTAACCTGTAGTATTTCCTCTATAATGTCTGGCCTGCTGCCTTCTGTTCTGTTTCTGATTGCTAGTACTGATGATAGGGAATCTGTGAGAATGGTTACTTTTTTTGGTGGATTTTCTGCAGCTATTTCTAAAGCTTTTAGGATTGCCACTAATTCTGCTGTAAAGATAGATGTATTACTTGTTACTTTGTATCTTTTATAAATTTTTAATTTTGGTATTGCTATTCCTGCTCCTAATTGTCCTTCTTCATCTTTGGACCCATCTGTATATATAGTTAGGCTATTATTTGTATACCGTTCTATGTACTCTAGTGTTTTACTTTTTGCTGAGATTATGTCGTTAGATTTATTTATGATCTTTGATAAGTGGGAGTCAGTTTCTGGCACTTTTAATTCCCATGGTGGGATCTTTGCTTTATACAGAGCACTACTGTTTATCGCATTAAACAGGTCTGGGTATTGATCCACTTCATCCATTGTTTTCCACCCTGACGGGTATCTATTATGGTTTAATGGAATGTGGCCTATGTACTGGTTACCCCTATCAAAGGTTTTATGTGCCGGGTGAGTTGGATCTTTTGCCACTCTTGCCCAGTAGCTGAATCTCAGTTCTTTTCTCCTTAGCTCCAGGGGTATAATGCCTAGCGCTACTTCTAGTGCTTCTGCTGATGTTCCCTTTGAGGCACCTGCTATTATTGACAGTGCCTGGTTTTGGACTGTGTCTAGTTTCTTCTTATTGCTTGGGGCGGCTGATGCATAGACAACACTGGCATAGTCAAGTTTGCCTCTAATAAATGATTTATAGAATGTTAACATTGTCTTATTGCAGGCGCCCCAACCACTTCCTTTCATATATCTTAGCATATTAATAAGTCCTCTACTGCTTTGCACTAAAAGGTCTATGTGTTTGTTCCAGTTTAGTTGCTGGTCTAGTACCATGCCAAGAAATCTAGTTGATTTTGCTGTGCATACTTTTTGCTTATTAATGCTTATGTCAATTATATTGTTTTTAATTACACGCCCTCTACTGAAAATCATTCCTATGGTTTTTTTAACGTTTAGATTAAATCCCCACTTGTTCATCCAGTCAGATACTTTATCTATTTGTTTTTGTACTGTTTTATAGAGGAATGGGAGATTTCTTCCCGTTCTCCATATCGCAGCATCATCTGCAAACTGAGATAGGTTGTTTTTTAAGTCCTTAAACTCGTCGCCTAGGTCGTTGACCATAATCGTAAAAATTGATGGTGATATTACTGATCCCTGGGGAATTCCATTCTGTTGCTCATATACCTCAGATCTATCATTGTTTATTTGTACCATGAAGTATCTATCCTGCAGGAAGTTTTCTAGGTAATTGTAGGTTCTGCCTACTATACCTAGTTTCCTGATTTTATGTAGTGCACCCTCCCTCCAACACTCATCATATGCTCTTGCTACATCAAGGAATATAGCTACTGTCTTTTCATTCCTTTTGAAGCCTGTTTTAACATCATGTTCCAGCCTCAGCAGTTGCTCTATTGTACTATGTTGGCTTCTAAAGCCTGCCTGGGTTGGACTGTACAAATTATGCTTTTCGAGATGAAATTTTAGTCTGCTGTTGACTATTGTTTCTAGAATTTTTCCTAGATGTGATGTTAACGATATTGGCCTGTATGAGCTGACATCATGTGCTTCCTTATCTGGCTTTAGTATGGGGATGACTACTGCTGTCTTCCATGAACATGGTATTTTTCCCGTGTGCCAGATTTTGTTGTAGAGGGATGCAATCACTCTTAGAGTTGTATTTGGTACCTTTTTGAGGATTTCATAGCTCAGAATGTCTTCCCCAGAGGTAGTATTGGTTTTTTCTGCTAAAGCTCTTTCTATTTCAT
The DNA here is from genome assembly GCA_024509875.1 of Oreohelix idahoensis. Taxonomy (NCBI): domain Eukaryota; kingdom Metazoa; phylum Mollusca; class Gastropoda; order Stylommatophora; family Oreohelicidae; genus Oreohelix; species Oreohelix idahoensis. The sequence goes on from JAMPIV010019727.1 coordinate 43,883, forward strand.
CTACTGTAATATCTGCATTTAAATACTTAGCATCCTGTGTGGTTTCCATATTTTCTTCTTTTAATTTTTCTAGCAGTGTTTTTCGTCTATTTATTTCTGCCTTATCTAGACTGTCTATTGAACTAACCTGATAAAAGTATTTAGCTAGTATGTTGGCTTTTTCTCTATCTGTTTCAGCTCTCTCTGGTATTTTAATTGTTGGGATTTTAAATTTCTTGCTGTTTCCTCCTTTAATTGCTTTTAGTTTTCTCCAAACTGTAGTTATTTGGGACCTATGGTTTAATGTTTGACAAAATTTTCTCCAACTCTTTTCTTTAGCTCTGAATATTATTTTATTTGTTTCATTTCTTATTTTTTTATAGTTTGTGTAATTCTCTTCAGTTTTGGCTTTTCTATACTTTGTAAGGGCCTCTCCCTCAATTTCAGTTGTTCTGAACATCTGTCTGTCCACCATGGTACTGGATTTTTATCTTTGTTTCTTTTCCTATTTTTACCTTTTTGTGTTGGTTTTAAGTGCTCAGGCATATTCCTGTTTGGTATATATTTTATTGCTATTTTTAAAATCTCATTTGTTAGTTTTTCTGCAAATATATCTATACTGTTAGATTCAATTTGTTCTATGCTTAGTTTACCTAGCTCTAATTGGAAGGACTCCCAATTTGCCTTTTTTAGGTTGAATGTGGGTTTCGAGCTTTTTGGACTAGTTCTATATTTGTCGTTTAGGTTTATTTCTATGGGTAAGTGGTCTGAGCTGGAGTCATTCAGTACTTCCCATTTAGTAGAGGCTAGGTTTGGTGTTATAATACTTATGTCTATTGCTGTATCTCCTCCACTGTTGCATGGGTTAACCCTTGTCACTGAGCCATCATTTAGTATGATTAGCTCAGCACTTTCAATGTAGTCCAACAGTCTTTTTCCTGCTGGATCATTACTGTTGTTACCCCAAGCCTCATGGTGTGCATTAAAGTCACCTACCAATAATGTTCTTTGGTCTATTTGTGTGTTAATAGTGGCAATGTCCCTATCGGTTATATTACCCTTGGGGCTATAAATGTTTATTATTTTTAAGTTATCTGGCTCACTGTCTAATGTTATACTTATTCCTTCAATATTTTCTGTGTTGAATTGTTCCCAATTTAATATTTTGTAGTCTTCATGTATTAAAAAGGCCACGCCCCCTCCTCTTCCCTCAGGTCTATCATTTCTAAGTGTTATATACCCTTGGTAGTTCAGTTTTTGTTTGGGGTTCAGGAGGGTTTCTTGTATTGCAAAGATGGGTTTTGCCTCCTTATACTGTCCCATAAGAGACATCAAGTTCTTCCTGGCACCCCTACAGTTCCACTGGACTACTTTGATAGCTCTAGAGTCTTTGGTCCCCATTTAGTATGGTTAGCTTAGTTATGTTATTGTTTTTATTAGGTTTTTTGATAAGGGATTGTCACGTAGGGTTTATAGTCATTTAATTTCCTACATCTTCTTCCTATTCTTTCACATAAATTCTCTCTTTTATTATCTCTGTAATTTTTTTTCCTGTGTATTTTTTCATCCATTCGTTTTGCGAATATTATTTTCATATAATTCGCAAACTTTACCTGTTTTCCTTTCTCTTAAACTGAGAATCGCGCTAGGACGATATTACGTAGATGTCAGGGCTGCAGGGCGTCAGAAGGCGTGATAAGTCGGTTCGCTGAACACAGGACGTAGCAAATCGTCTACATTCTCACCGAGCGCGCGAGCTTCTTCTCGGCATTAGTCCCGGTGAGGTGTGATACTTTACATCTGCACCGGTCAGTATCCAGACATTTGTCTGGAAAATCCCAAACTGACACGGCGCTCACTTGGGCAATGGAGTCAGGCTGTCTGGGATTTGAAACTGACACGCGTACATCGTGGTCAGTAGGTGACAGTTACGACACGCGTTAAGCGGACGTAAATGTTGGGAGTAGGGGAGATAATTTCGCTTGGCGAAATAAGTTTGGGCCCTTTGTCTGATTTTAAGATATTGGCCAAGTTTGAAACTTTAATTTCATTCTCGCTCATAGACTCCACAGTAGATAGGTCGCTCGAAAAACAGAATAGCTGTTAGCGAAGATCTCAGTTTGTTTCGGCAATTTGTCGAACTTCTAGACTTCCAGAAATATTTTCAGCATTTTTATTCTTAAGTTGTGCGACTACCTGTAATTCTGTGGTTGAGGTAATTAATATGATAGATATATAGATTTTGTGAGTGTTAAAGTGTTAAATCGCTTAATTCATTTTAATCTATTTCTTTAGCGCAGAAGAGAAATAAAGTGGTAGGCTATTATATTTTCTAGGGAAGCATTCAGTGGAAAGCAGAAAAAATTAAAATTTCTAGCTTATAACGGCAATTGTAGCTATTTATGAATTTAATTTAACTGCTAATACTCAGTCGAGTGTATTTTTCTAAACTAACGTATAAACTCTAGAATCGAGCCTCATGAATGGTGACGGAATACGCACGTGTTCCTAATTTATGAGGATTGCTGATTTTTAAATATAACTTACGTCACGGGAAGTTTAAATGATAAGCAAAGCTCTCTGCTTGCAAGTTTAAATGTAAGTTTTAACCAGTACAGATTCTGTTTATTATATTATATGTGTTATTTTTCCTCCACACAGTGAAAGTTTTGGGGTGACCCTAACTTTACCAGCACCTAGTAGTAGTTTCCATACTTGTGAAGAAATAGACAGTCCTTATTTTGAACCACGTGGGTTTTCTCAAGTAACACTGATCTGACGGTGCAAGTTAGACAGAAATACTAATATCCCTATAACGGGTTTTCAAAGACTGTAATGATAAATACTGGACCTTGGAGCCAGCACTTAATTTCTTCTAGAAACTCTATATAATTTGCTGCCTGGTGGCGTGAATATTAACAATCATTTCCCGACTAGATTATATCTTGTGGACAAATCTGTGGTGTGACTAAAGTGAATCCTATACTGAGGGAAGGCACCGACCTGACATTCATCATTTTTTAGAAACCTACGCTATTGACACTGTGCTCTGCTAACTCCCGCGCCTGGAATAATTGTTAGGTGACTTAATCAGACATTTGAACAAATTTGCATACCCAAGTAGTCGTTCCCGGAGACTCCAAGTTAAATACGTCTTTTGGAACTGGGGACTTCTTGGCAGAAGACTGCATTTTTTGAGTCTGTGTGAAAATCTAAAATCAATGTGTTCCAAGAGGCAGCAAGCAAAGTCGTGAGTACCAGTGTGAGAAGCCATGGCGGAATGAATGAGTGTACGCTGGTTTGAGTGATATTTTCACTATTATATCTTTGACACCCTGTTGCTGTCCTAAATTTTTTTTCAATCTGCATAATTTGTTGCTAAGGCTAGAGTTCTTGTGTTTTGTCTTAGGTTAAATCAGATTTTTTTCAAACTCTGTGCATATAATTACGAGATAAAACAAAGAAAACTCTTAGACTCAAACCCTATGTATCTGTGACTCGGGCGCCATCATCTGTTCTCTTAACGGGGCCGGGCTAAACCTAGAGTTAACACTATAACGGGGCTATCATCCTTGCAACATTTCCTTGATTTTTTTATGACTATGTGTATATGTATTTTCCTTGATGTACTTTCTTTGATGTTGTGAGCCGATTTTTCCTGATAATAAAATCGCTCTTGAACTTAATAATCGTGTTTGGTCAGCTCGTTCTAGATAATATATATATCATTGTTATAGTTTTCCCACGTCTGTGTGTTTACCTGTCGTCACGTGTATGTGCGTGCCTGTGAGTGATAGAAATATACGTAATATGTATATTGGTGTAGTCTGTCTGACGCTGTAACAACTGTTGTAGAAGATAGGTGAGAGAGAGAAGAATTCTTTTCGCTTTCAGAGACAGCCACTATATCAAATCTATCATCTCACGTGTGTGGAAATTCTATTACCTTTCACTAACTCTCACTGAGTCTATCACCTATTCAAACCTATTCAGAAGGGACCAAACCTAGTCTTAATTCTCCTATCGGAAATCTACGACAAATGGGGCTCGTCCCGGATTTTTGAGCTTAGAATAGGAAGACGAGTACGACAAATGGGGACTCGTTTCCGGTCTTTGAACTTAGAATAGGAAGACGAGTACGACAAACGTGGACTCGTCTATCTGGATTTTGAACTTAAGATTCTTATTCTGTAATAGAGTAAGAGTGTGATGTCTTGTGAGTTGTGTATCTTTTTAAAAAAAATTACCCCCTAGACTAGCGATCTGTTTACGGGCGTGCTGACCACACAAACTAATAATTTTTTTTTCCACAGCATCTTTGAATAATATACATTTTGGTTACAGGTTGATTTTGTCGGGATATATGTTAACTGCTGATTGTAATACTAAATGCTGGTAAAGTGGTGAGTGTATAACATTCACTGGGTACTGAGGCAGAACGGCGTTTGAACTAAGTTAAGGAGTGTGTTTCGGACTTTTTGTCCAGATTAATTCCCTCCCTTACCCGATCTGACTTCAGGGGCGAACTTATAGTGGATTTTTAAAAATTAAGGGATTATTTTTCTCTTTAATTTTTGCAATATTCTTTTGCTTTTCCACTGTAGCAACTTATTTTTCAGTTGTAATCTTAACTACCATTTATTTGGCGTAGTCGTGTTTTGCATTGAGTGCTTTATTGCCGATAATAGCAGCGATAGTTAGATTTTATTTTGGAGGAGGTATCCCAGGGTTAAGGATATCATCTTTTGATTTTTGGTAAATTTTTTTTTCTCGTAAGTGGTAGGAACCAGGTTATTCTTTTTCCTATTTTCTATCTCCACGTGTCTCAGTCACTGACATAATATGGCCGAGAGGGCAAAGCTTAGACAACTTCTCAGGGACGAAGCGAGAGAGGAGGGACTGGAAGGAGAAGAAGCGAAAGCTTTTGTCAGAGACGAACTTGAGAGATATGATGCGGAGAGGAAAGCAGCTGAAGCTAAAGAGGAAAAAGAAGAAGCTAGGAGGAAAGAAGAAGCAGCCGAAGCTTTACAGCAGAAGAAAATGGACGAGGAAATGGAAATTCGCAGGATGCAGCATGAGGAAAGAAGAGAAAGAGAAGGAGAGACAGCATGAGAAGGAGGGGAGGAGAGAGAGAGAGGAAGAGAGACCTCCAGAGTGACGAAGAGAGAGAGAAGAGACAACATGAGTTGGCTCTTAAAGTTGGCTCTTAAAGCTCTAGAACTTCAGAGCCGTGGGGCTGCCTCTACCTCCAGCAATGGAGAGTCTTCTCCTCATTCTTCCTTAACTGACCCTGCTAACACTCAATCTCTTCAACTAAATGCTATGTCTTTCACTCTTGAATCTTTTCCTTGTCCAAATGAGAAGATTGACACATGGTTAGAAAAATTTGAGAAAATTGCAACTCTGTACGGGTTAGAGAGGTCGCGTTGGAATATGAAACTTTCCCAGGCCCTAAAAGGTTCTGCTTATGATGTTTATTCTAAGCTGGAAAGTAGCCAACAAGACGACTACGATGTGTTGAAGAAAGCGTTACTGGAGCGCTTTGAAATGAACGCTCGCAAGTTTTTGCAACTGTTTCGCAACAGCCGGAAAGAGAATTCTGAAACTTTTCACCAGTTCTCATCTCGTCTTAAGGGATATCTAACAAAGTGCCTTGAGCTTTCGCAGCTCCCCTCTACCTATGAAGGTCTTGAGGAACTTGTTCTAACTGAACAAATAAAGAACACTTTGTCTGCTGATACCCGGAGATTTCTCGCTGAGCAGGGGGCAGAAAAACTTGAAGACATTTTGGAAAAGTCTGAGCGTTATCACAATGCGCTGGCTGAACTACCGGCCACAAAGCGGAAACCGACAGAGGAGCATTCTCGAAAACATAACCTAGAGCAATCTTCTCAGGCTTCTAACCAAAACAACCACAGAGAAACTGGACCTCAAAACCCCCCTCCTGAAAAATCCAAGTTCTACAAGAACAAGTACCCCAACCACCCCAAACAGTCTGATCAACCCGACCGCCCTACATGGCAGCGTAGCCAGAAAGGACAAGGTGGCAAAGGGAGAACCCCTGAGCATGGGCCATATGATCAGACCGAGCACACCGAGCCGAAACGCATCGGATGCTTATTAACAGTCTCGCAAGGCGGAATTATTGACAGTGATTCCCAACCTCTTGGGGATAGACCCTCAACGCGAGGTACTGTTACTTTGAACGGTTCTCAAACTTCTTGCTTATTTGACACGGGGCTTTCTTTTGATTGCATTGTTGCCAGGCACCTGGTCAAACCCGGTCAATTGACAGAAGAAACCGTTAAACTGTGTGGAGTTCTTAGGAGTGATGCACCAACAACGCTTCCCATCGCATTGGTGGAGATACACTCTGACTTTGTCAGAGGTGTGATCAAAGCGGCTGTTATGGACGACCCCATCTACCCAGTCATACTCGGCTGTAGATATGTGTTTATTGGGAAACCGGAAGAGCCAATAGTGGCAACAGTAACCACAAGAGGGCAAACCAAGAAGGAACGGGAGCCTGCGCCTAATTTGTTACCTATGGAACTTAAAGAAGCGCAATACAAGGACCCTACTTTGGCACCCTGCTTTAGGAAACTGCCCATGGCTAAGGAACCCAAACAGCACGGGGACATTTTTTCTGAGGATGGCGTACTTTATCGGAGAACGGGCAAGCCTGACCAAGGTTACAACCAGCTCCTAGTACCGAAACAGTACAGAAGCCAAATCCTAGAAATGGGGCACTCTCTTCCCTTTAGCGGACATATGGGACAGAACGCCACAAACCAACGTATAACCACTCATTATTGGTGGCCAGGAGTAAATACTGATATTATCAGATATGTCAAATCCTGTGCCCAGTGCCAACGTGTGCCACCCAAGCAACGAGCACCCCCAGTCCACATGGGTGAAATGCCAATAATGGGAACACCATTCGAACGGGTTGTGATCGACATTTTAGGGCCTTTCGAAAGGACTAAAAGAAGGAACAGGTTCATCCTGACCTTAGTCGATACATGCACTTTATGGGCAGAAGCTATCCCGCTAACATGCGCAGATGCCAAGCATGTCGCAGAAGCCCTCGTGCAGATTTTCACTCGGTTGGGATCCCCGCAGCAAGTGTTGACGGATAATGGATCTCCATACCGAAACCTGTTGATGGATGAGATCGTTAAGATCTTGAGGACCCAGCACATCCACACTAAGCCATATACTCCGGCCGGAAATGGGCTCGTGGAACGTGCTAATGGAAACCTCACCATGATGCTAAGTAAGCTGGCACAAGTGAAACCTGAAGATTGGGATCTCTGTATTCCTGCAGCATTATTTGGCTACAGAGAATCTCCTCATACTTCCACAGGATTTCCGCCAGCTACACTCTTATTTGGCAGACCCATTAAGGGCCCGCTTGAAGCCTTACTTCAGTCTCTGACAGACGAGAAGGCGGATGAGACAGTCGTCTCAGCAAGTAAATATGTGTCGGTTTTAAAGGAAAGGTTGAAACTAGGGTGGGACCTAGCAACGACTAACTTTAAGCGAGCTCGCACAAAGCACGCTAACCGATACAGGAAAGTCGCGGAAGAGAGAGAACTGGAAGCAGGAGAGAAAGTTTTGGTGTTGCTCCCTACTGAGAACAACCAACTGAAGATCGGATGGCAAGGGCCGTTTACCGTCCTGAAAAAGATTTCTAAGGCTAACTACCAGATCTCTACTGAAGGAAAGGAGAAGGTTTTCCATTTAAATCTCTTAAAGAGATACTTGGAAAAACCAGTGCCAACCTCCGACCATCTCCTGACGATCGCCAAAACTGACGAAGATGACGATAGTGGCAGGGATATTCCACCGCTATCACAGGAAATCTTTCAAAAATGTCAGAAGCGGCGACGCTCTTTCAAGCGCGCATATGAGACATTCCAGGGGAAGGAAACTTTGAGGAGTGGAATTGAGTAGGAATTGGACAGAGATGGAGGGGGAGATGGAGAGGGAAGAAGACAGACACCCCGAAGCTACGGTTATAGGAAATTAAACTCCATAACGTAGACATGGAGTGCTTCCATATCTTAAAGGGGGGAGGCTCTGTCACGTAGGGTTTATAGTCATTTAATTTCCTACATCTTCTTCCTATTCTTTCACATAAATTCTCTCTTTTATTATCTCTGTAATTTTTTTTCCTGTGTATTTTTCATCCATTCGTTTTGCGTATAGTATTTTCATATAATTCGCAAACTTTACCTGTTTTCCTTTCTCTTAAACTGAGAATCGCGCTAGGACGATATTACGTAGATGTCAGGGCTGCAGGGCGTCAGAAGGCGTGATAAGTCGGTTCGCTGAACACAGGACGTAGCAAATCGTCTACATTCTCACCGAGCGCGCGAGCTTCTTCTCGGCATAAGTCCCGGTGAGGTGTGATACTTTACATCTGCACCGGTCAGTATCCAGACATTTGGCTGGGAAATCCCAAACTGACACGGCGCTCACTTGGGCAATGGAGTCAGGCTGTCTGGGATTTGAAACTGACACGCGTACATCGTGGTCAGTAGGTGACAGTTACGACACGCGTTAAGCGGACGTAAATGTTGGGTGTAGGGGAGATAATTTCGCTTGGCGAAATAAGTTTGGGCCCTTTGTCTGATTTTAAGATATTGGCCAAGTTTGAAACTTTAATTTCATTCTCGCTCATAGACTCCACAGTAGATAGGTCGCTCGAAAAACAGAATAGCTGTTAGCGAAGATCTCAGTTTGTTTCGGCAATTTGTCGAACTTCTAGACTTCCAGAAATATTTTCAGCATTTTTATTCTTAAGTTGTGCGACTACCTGTAATTCTGTGGTTGAGGTAATTAATATGATAGATATATAGATTTTGTGAGGGTTAAAGTGTTAAATCGCTTAATTCATTTTATCTATTTCTTTAGCGCAGAAGAGAAATAAAGGGGTAGGCTATTATATTTTCTAGGGAAGCATTCAGTGGAAAGCAGTAGGAAATTATAATTTCTAGCTTATAACGGCAATTGTAGCTATTTATGAATTTAATTTAACTGCTAATACTCAGTCGAGTGTATTTTTCTAAACTAACGTATAAACTCTAGAATCGAGCCTCATGAATGATGACGGGATACGCACGTGTTCCTAATTTATGAGGAATGCTGATTTTTAAATATAACTTACGTCACGGGAAGTTTAAATGATAAGCAAAGCTCTCTGCTTGCAAGTTTAAATGTAAGTTTTAACCAGTACAGATTCTGTTTATTATATTATATGTGTTATTTTTCCTCCACACAGTGAAAGTTTTGGGGTGACCCTAACTTTACCAGCACCTAGTAGTAGTTTCCATACTTGTGAAGAAATAGACAGTCCTTATTTTGAACCACGTGGGTTTTCTCAAGTAACACTGATCTGACGGTGCAAGTTAGACAGAAATACTAATATCCCTATAACGGGTTTTCAAAGACTGTAATGATAAATACTGGACCTTGGAGCCAGCACTTAATTTCTTCTAGAAACTCTATATAATTTGCTGCCTGGTGGCGTGAATATTAACAATCATTTCCCGACTAGATTATATCTTGTGGACAAATCTGTGGTGTGACTAAAGTGAATCCTATACTGAGGGAAGGCACCGACCTGACATTCATCATTTTTTAGAAACCTACGCTATTGACACTGTGCTCTGCTAACTCCCGCGCCTGGAATAATTGTTAGGTGACTTAATCAGACATTTGAACAAATTTGCATACCCAAGTAGTCGTTCCCGGAGACTCCAAGTTAAATACGTCTTTTGGAACTGGGGACTTCTTGGCAGAAGACTGCATTTTTTGAGTCTGTGTGAAAATCTAAAATCAATGTGTTCCAAGAGGCAGCAAGCAAAGTCGTGAGTACCAGTATGAGAAGCCATGGCGGAATGAATGAGTGTACGCTGGTTTGAGTGATATTTTTACTATTATATCTTTGACACCCTGTTGCTGTCCTAAATTTTTTTTCAATCTGCATAATTTGTTGCTAAGGCTAGAGTTCTTGTGTTTTGTCTTAGGTTAAATCAGATTTTTTTCAAACTCTGTGCATATAATTACGAGATAAAACAAAGAAAACTCTTAGACTCAAACCCTATGTATCTGTGACTCGGGCGCCATCATCTGTTCTCTTAACGGGGCCGGGCTAAACCTAGAGTTAACACTATAACGGGGCTATCATCCTTGCAACATTTCCTTGATTTTTTATGACTATGTGTATATGTATTTTCCTTGATGTACTTTCTTTGATGTTGTGAGCCGATTTTTCCTGATATTAAAATCGCTCTTGAACTTAATAATCGTGTTTGGTCAGCTCGTTCTAGATAATATATATATCATTGTTATAGTTTTCCCACGTCTGTGTGTTTACCTGTCGTCACGTGTATGTGCGTGCCTGTGAGTGATAGAAATATACGTAATATGTATATTGGTGTAGTCTGTCTGACGCTGTAACAACTGTTGTAGAAGATAGGTGAGAGAGAGAAGAATTCTTTTCGCTTTCAGAGACAGCCACTATATCAAATCTATCATCTCACGTGTGTGGAAATTCTATTACCTTTCACTAACTCTCACTGAGTCTATCACCTATTCAAACCTATTCAGAAGGGACCAAACCTAGTCTTAATTCTCCTATCGGAAATCTACGACAGGGATCTACTTTTTTTGGTTTTGCACTTTACTTCTTATGTTCTCTACAAACTCATCATTCCAAGTAACCATTATACTCTGAACTCTTTCTGCGAGGTATGGTTGGTGTAGTTCCACTGTTTCCTTAAATTTTTTTTCCATATTTTCTATAGGCCTAGCTCTTTCTCTCTCTATTTTTTTTAGGATTTCTTCATTAGCTTCTTTTATCTCTGCTATTTTTTGAGGTCTCTCTCTATTTCCTTTTGTGCTGTTTTCATTTCTTCTAGTACCTGTCTGGCTTGGATGAGGATATGTTCCGTCTCTTCTGTGTTGTCATCTTCTTTACTGTTTATGGGTGTTTTGATTTTATCATCTTTCTGGATTTTTTCCTTTATGTCTTTCATTTCACTGGTTATTTGTTTTATTTGTTTCTTAATGATATTTTCTTGAGAGTTTTGGAGATGGTTGTTGGTTTTCTGTCTTTCTTTTATTTGCCAGAATGGTTTGTTTGTTTCTAGTGATTCTTTTAATATGTGTTTTGTCTCTTGATAGACTGGGCATCCCTGATACCTGGCACTGTGGTTACCCTGGCAGTTTGCACATTTTCTGTTTTTGTTTTCTCGTTTATAATCTTTGTCCTCCTTAGCCATTGGACAGTCCACATGTCTGTGTGCTCCCGCACAGAAACTACACCGTGTCGCTCTTTTACACACATGTTGGGTATGGCTAAAGCCTTGACAGTTTGTGCATTGTATAATGCTAGGTATGAATACCTCTGTCATTTTGGCTCTCTGGTGGAGTTTGACTTGCTTGGGTATTTCTGTGCCCTTTACACTTATCACTACCACTGTCGTATTCTTTTGCTCTTTGGTTTTGATTCTTTCTACTTTTTCTATCTCTGTTTGTGGGTTTTTCTTTCGTTATGTTAGTGTGGATCTCCTCTTCTGTTAGGTTTGAGTCGACCCCTTTGATGACGAATCTTCTAATTTCCTTGATCAATTCAATCTTTACCTTTATCCATGTGCGAGTTGTGCTTCTTTTGGGTTACTTTTTAATTCATGTAACAGTGCCTTGCCTTTTTCTGTGTTGTTTACAGTGATTGTTACTCCATTTCCATGTCTTTGCACTTTGTCAATATATTTTTTTCCTATTATTGCTTCTAGAATGACCAGGATTTTGTCATCCGGGAGAGATCTCAGTGTGGCTTCTGTTCCAGCTATCTGAGTTATTTTGATTCTGTTTTTGGTTTCTTTGTTTTCTCCTCCTCTGGTTTCCTGACTTTTTTTGCTTGTGGTCTCGTAGTTGTCTTCTTTCCTGTGTCCTGTCTGTTTGTTTGCTGTCCGGGTTCCTGCGTCTTCGTTTTTGTTGTTTCTGCTTACTGCAGTTTTAATTGCGCCTCCTTTCAGATTTTCCTTTATTGTTTCTATTTTGGGTCCAATTTCTGTGTTTCTGACTATAGGGCTAGTGATCCTGTTCTTTTCTGTCGGGTTTGGTGTTCTACCCTTTTCAGCTGGTTTGACCCATGCTTTTCCCTCTCCGGATTGCGACCTGAGCATTGGTGGCATTGTGATTTATCCTCTGGTTCACTCTGTCTAATGCTAAATAACACAAATTAAGATAAATTATGACTAGGCCTATTTATTTTACTAAAAATAAAACAATTTAAAAAATAATTAGTAGATTATTTCCCTTGGCATTATAAGCTGGCTGCACTTCTTTCTCTCTTTTTTTTTTTTTTTTTAAAATATTGGCTAATTACTCTATCTTTATGTTATACCTATCACTGATGACTTACAATTAGTATTTATGCTCTATCTATGCTAAATTAACACAAGACAAGTTATTAATATTTTTTTTTTAATATATAAATTTTAAATTATGTTTAGATATCAATAGTTAAAAGCTGACTAGTCCTACTACTAAGCTAGTAAATTTGAATTAACTTTAATTTTGTTCACGCGCGTCTCAACGATGAAAGATGCCTGTATTAATTACACAAAGAAAAACAAGATGGCTACGGCACTTTACAAAAGAAGACCCCACGTGGTTGGCCTACCTGGGCTTATTTATTCTATTTCACTTATATTTTTATTTAAACCAATACTCCAATCAATTATTAACTAACGTTAAAAGCAATTAACCAATACTAGAGGTTATTAATAATATTGAGATTAAATATGTTAGCGAAGAGAAAAAACTTATCTGAAATTCGTCTTGTGTAGCGTACTGAGAACTTTCACTGGTAAGATGCTAAGAACGCTGAAGAGCATGGACTGATGAACGTGTGGCGAAGAGGTGTGCAAATATTGCGTTCAGCGTTAGAAGCCGACAATATGCTTGGATACCTTATTAAACCATTAAAATTGTGTGCTGAAAGACTAGCTCAAACAATAAAACGTAAGACTGGCTGAAAAAATTTAATTAGCCAAAACTTTTATTTTTTTGTTAAATTAAAATAAAAGATAATAAACTGTTATCCTAAACACTGCATAATATATAATGTGTTATTAAAATTGTTTAATCCGTTTAAAAGGAGGAAAGTGGTCTTACAACATTAAAAAAAAAAAATTTATAACTACGTTTTAAAATGTTTATTTCCCTTAGTAATTTCACAAATTAATTTATTTTACTTCCCTTGAAAATACTAACCTGCTAAAATTCTTTGTTATCTCCCATAATGTAGCGTTTAACACTGTCAGAGGCACCACTTGTCTATTATCATCATCATCACCAGCTGCCATTTGCACACGAAGGTCAGCAGCAATGGATCTTTGGCGTCGTCTTCCGTCTCTTGCCTTGATAGCTCTTTCCTGTCCATCTCTTGATGTTATCTTCCCATTTATACCGCTGCATTCGTCTTGCACGTTTGCCTTCAGCTCTGCATTCTTCTTCTTCTTCTTCCTCGTTCGCCCTGAAAAGGACGGTGGTTGCGTTGTGTCTGTTTCCAACGTAGCTGTGATATCTGCACCTTTCGGTCGACACATCCGACTTCTGCACGGCATTTTTTAGGACCGGGTTTGCCTTCCCATTGCGATCCGTACTCGCTCAGCCAGCCTGCACAGCTGCAGACTGTTTCCAGGACCACCACGTGGAGGTGGAGCACGGTCTTGACCAGCTCTGGTTCGCTGGTCCTGACGCAGGCAGTCAAGCTATGAGTCGCTGACTGCGGTCTCTATTGCTGCGTCTTGAGGTCCCAGCTCTGCATTCGATTATGGTCGTTAGCAAGGTGTTATGTCTTTTCATTTGGCCAAAATATGTTAGCTGTCTGATTTTGACCTCTTTCATAAATTCTATTTGCATTCCTAGGTTTTCTAGGACCTCTTTATTTGATTTCTGCTCATTCCCAACCACATCTCAAGAGCATCTATTCTTTCTTCTAAATTTTTGTTAATTGTCCAAGTTTTTTTTTTTTTTTACACCAAACATTCATGGAGAATATATGTGACATTTTGTTGTTGTTTCGGCTTTAAATGCCGGTTCAAAGATGTGTGCAAGAGAGATATGAGGGAACTGGACATGGATCCAGCAACATGGGAGGATGAAGCTGCCGATCGCACTAAGTGGCGATGCTATTTACGGCACCACCTCAGATTGGGCGAAGAGAGGCTCACACAAGAAGCAGAGGTGAGGAGAAAACGTCGAAAGGAGCACCAGGAAAATAAGCAGCTGAGGGCTGCCACCTCAGGGGCGCATTCCCATAGTCAGTTATGACTGAAGGGGCTATTATTATTATTATTATTATGATTATTACTATTATAATAAATGCCGAGCCAAAATATGAACTACCATTTAAAAATAATTTTTTTTTAAATTCGCATTCCGTTTCACGTGTTCACTTTACATATTTCCATAAAGAAATTTCAGTGAAAAGACAATTACACAATGAACAGTTGTATTAAAAATTTGCACATTTAAAAGGTTATACATTGTACATTTTTTGTAATGATAGTAGTGATTAAAGGGAGACAGGGAAAGGGGGAAAAGGAACATACTACCTTGTTCTTTAATTTTTTTTTTAAACGATTTGCCTCGTTTTTGCTAGGCGCGTCCCGTTCAACCTAGTCGGTTATATTAGGGCGCATATCCAAATATAAAAGACCCTTAGGCCTGAGATAACTTATGCACACTCGTTTTTAGCGTAGAGCTTGTCTTATCATTTAAAATTCCCGTGTAATAAGTTATATACATGCAATCAATCATCATGAATTAGAAATACATACGTATTTCGTGAATACTCAATGATGAATCAGTGCAGTTATAAGTTAGTTTAAAATATTCTCGACTGATCGTTCGCAGTTTAATTAAATTCATTTTCAGCTGCATGAGTTTAAGCTAGAAATTATAATTTATTCTGCTTTCCACTGAACCACGTCACTAGAGAATGTAACCGACTTATAAATTATTTACTCTGCACAAAAGAAACTAGTGAAATATAATAGGTGATTTAACACTTAATCACTCAATTCTACTATATATATATATATATATATATATATATATATATATATATATATATATATATATATATATATATATATATATATATATATATATATATATATATATATATATATATATATATATATATATATATAGATTAAATACCACGAACTAGAATCCTTCAATATAATAGTAGTCTAGAACTCGGCAAATAGTTGCCAAGAAACTCAGAACTTTGCAATATACAAGATATTTCCTAGCACGAGTGATCTGTCTACTGCAGATTTGGAAGTATGAATGAAATCAAATTTCCACTCAGGGGTAGATATATGAAACAGACAAAGGATGCGCGCTATTTCCACAACCCCTGTCTCCCCCTCTCCTCTCTCTCTCTCTCTCTCTCTCTCTCTCTCTCTCTCTCTCTCTCTCTCTCTTAACACTTCCCATTAATTTAGACGTTTCCCATAACTGCCAAACGTGCGACTTCACACCTTCTACGACGACCTGTCTCATTTCTGAGCGATGCGGATGGCAATTTCCACACCTCGCCGGGAGACTTAGCCGAAGAAAACTAGTGTCAGATGGAAATGTTAGACGATATGTCTGCTCTCCATGTCTGACGAGGCGAATTCTCACACCATTCGCTCACATCCCCGGGACTGACATCTACGTAATACTGCGCGTTTCTAAATGAGAATAGAAACAGGCGAAAGTTTGAATGGGAAAGTAATATTTGTCGCAAACGAACGAATGCGAAAAACAGGAAAAGGATAACAGAGCGATAATAAAGTAGAGGGCACGATTAGAAAAAGAAAAGAATATAGACAATTTATTGATCATAAATCTCTATGTGACACATGGATATCACCAGACCATAGAACAGAAAATCAGATTGATCATTTATGCATAAACAAGAAGTTTAGATCATCATTGCAGGATGTAAAGGTATATAGAGGAGCAGATGTGGCATCAGATCATCACCTTCTGATAGCCAAAGTAAATATGAAACTCAAGAGATATGCAACAATGCAAAATTATAGACAACAATTTAAGTAGGACATCTAAGAAATCAACAAACAAGAGACAAATTTGCGGTCACAATATCCAACAAATTCCAAGAGCTCCAACAGCTGGAAGATGCAGAGAATACAGAAGACTATTGGCAGCAAATCAAAACGGTATGGAATGAGACATGTGAAGAAATACTGGGGAAAAGGGAACGACAACAAAAAGCATGGATAACAATGGAAACCATCAATAGGATAAAAGACAGGAAAAACAAGAAAGCAGATTTAAACACAAGCAAAACCAGAAGTTCCAAAGCCAAGGCTCAAGAAGTGTACACAGAAGCAAACAAAGAAGTAAAAAGAAGTATCAAAAGAGACAAGAGGAAGTATATTGAGGAGTTGGCAAGAGAGACAGAAGATGCTGCAGCCAAAGGGAATATGAGAGAACTGTATAACAGCACAAGGAATCTTACGGCGAAATACAAGCAAACAAGTTGCCTCATAAAAGACAAGAAAGGAAAACTGCTCAGCAATATACAAGAGCAAATGAAGAGGTGGACAGAATATTTTGAGGACCTTCTCAATAGACCAGCTCCATAAAACCCCCCGGACATCCAGCCAGCAGAAGAAGAGCTACAAATTAACGGTGAAAGACCAACGAAGGAAGAAATAAAGAAAGCCATAAAGCTTCAAAGAGATGGAAAAGCGTCTGGACCTGATGGCATTCCAGCAGAGGCCAATAAATCAGATATCGACACGGCTACAGAGATGTTATATAAATTACTTGGTAAAGTATGGTCCGCAACCAGACGACACGTCAAGGCCTAAAATCCCACCCCCTGCAGGACCCAAGTAGAACAGTCCCAACTAAGATAGTTTGGCCATGTCTGCAGAATGGGAGAAGATCGGCTACCACGACAAGCATGGGAAACAAATAGCCAGGGATCCAGACCCACAGGACGACCCAGAGTCCGCTGGGAGGACAACATTAGACAATCTTTGAAGGACCGAGGACTAGAATGGAACCAGGCCAGGAGGAAGACAGCTGATAGGATAGTCTGGCGCTTGTAATGTTATGATGTGTGTATATAAGCATTACCTCGTCATCTACACAAGCACACACATGTTTCAGAAGGCACTCAGTAAAAGCATGTTCAGTTTGTAGCCATGTTTATTTACAGAATATCGTACATGTCAAGATTCGCATTATATTACAATGTGTGGTTCGTACTTCTGGTGATATCACGAGAAGAAAGAAAACATCAGATTAAGTTGGGAGAACAGGTCCTGGAGCAGGTCGACCACTTTAGATATCTCGGAGCTATTATAGACCGAAAGGGAGGCATCAAAGAAGAGTTGGCCACTCGAAAAGCAGCGGCTGGGAGACTTTTTCAGGCCATAAATCGTGGATTCCTCAGCAAGAAAGAGGTTGGTAAGAAAACGAAGATGGCTGTATACCGCTCCACCTATGTCCCAGTCTTGACATATGGATGCGAGTCGTGGGCAATGACTACAACCCACAAAAGCCAGATCCAAACCTCAGAAATGAGGTATCTGAGGAAAGTGGTTGAAGTAACAAGAAGAGACATGGTCCGCAACCAGACGATCCGTCAAGGCCTAAAATCCCATCCGCTGCAGACCCAAATAGAACAGTCCCAACTAAGATGGTTTGGCCATGTCTGCAGAATGGGAGAAGATCGGCTACCACGACAAGCATGGGAAACAAAGAGCCAGGGATCCAGACCTCCAGGACGACCCAGAGTCCGCTGGGAGGACAACATTAGACAATCTTTGAAGGACCGAGGACTAGAATGGAACCAGGCCAGGAAGAAGACAGCTGATAGAATGGTCTGGCGCTCTCTCTTCCAAACCTCTACACCTCACGGTAGAAGGGGAACGACTAAGTAAGTAAGTAAGTAAGTAAGGTTCGTACTTTAATGTATTCATATTACATCCCCCCTTTTTTGAAAAAAAAATGTGTGCAAACATTTCCAACGAAATGTTTCATGTGAGAAAGGATAAGTATGTGTAATGCTCAGTGTGAGTATATATGTCACTGTCTGTATCGGCTGGGAGGTGTCACTGTACGGCCAGAACGAGTGGTGTAAAGTGCTGGTGGTTCTGCGGAAGTCCCTGGTTTAGCTTGAGTTGGTTGTGATTTCGGCCTTGGCGCTTGTTGGTTTTGTGGGGCACCAAAGTCTGGAGTTACTGCATTGTCTGTTGAAAGCATGGGAATTCTCTGTTCTGTTGTATTCTGTGGGATTTCTCTTATGTCCACTCTGTTTCGCCTCAGGAGGTTGCTGCTGCTGTCTGGTCTTAAAGTATAGCTCCTGGGTTCAGGGTTTCTGGAAATGATTGTTGCTTTTGACCATGTGTCATTGTTGTGGTTGTAGGTAGTCACATGCTGACCAGGATATAATGGTGGTAAGTCTTTAGCACATTTGTCATAGTTGGATTTCTGAACTTGCTGACAATGCTGAAGTTGATCATAAGTGCTGTCTCTATGTTGTGGACGGAAGTGGACCTTAGATGGTAGGAGGTCTTTAATTCTTCTATCAAACATAAGTTCTGCTGGACTGTCGATCTTACTGTCTACCGGTGTTGTTCTCCATCTCAAGAGTGCTAGGTGTACATCCTCTGTTCTTGTTTTCTTCATGATTGACTTGATAGTTTGTATCTGTCTCTCAATGAAACCATTAGATTTAGGGTATCTAGGTGATGATGTTGTGTGTTTGATCTTCCAGTCCTTAGTGAAGTTTCTGTATGCTTGACCTGAGAAATGTGGACCGTTGTCTGATCTAATTTCATCTGGGATGCCAAACATGCTGCAATACTTCTTTGTAATGTCTGCAATAACAGCTGATGGTGAGGGTTGTGGAAGTTTCTCAATGATGGGAAATTTGCTGTAGTAATCAGCAATAATAAGATAGTCATTATTGTCGATTGAGAAAATATCAGTTCCTATAATGCTCCAAGGGCTCAATGGTATGTCTGATGGTATGAGAGGTTCTCTGCACTGCCTATTTGCATGTTCTTGGCAAATTGAACAGTTTTTACATAGTGTTTCTATGTCCTTGTTTATCTGTGGCCAGTAAACATCTTTCTTTGCTCTCAGTTGTGTCTTCACAATACCAAGGTGACTATTATGGAGCTGTTTAAGGATGATATCGCGTTGTGTTTCTGGTACAACAATGCAATCTCCTTTAAGGATCAGACCATCTTCGATGCTTAACTCGTCCCTCATCGAGTAGTATGGACGGATGTGTGTTGGAACTTCCCTGATAGAGCTTGGCCATCCATGGTATATCAGTTCTTTGAGAGAGTTAAGGATAGGATCTCTCATTGTGTCTTCTCTGATGTGTTCAAGCCGATTATCGCTAAACTTGACAAAATCAACTTTGATGTTTGGGGTAAGATCTGCTGTCTTGTTGGGGTTTGGTAGTCTGCTGAGAGCATCTGCAAGACCTATATCCTCTCCTGGGATATACTGAATATTAAAATCATAACCTTGTGTTTCCAATAACAGAGCTTGTAGTCGTGGTGGTGCTGAAGCTATTGGTTTTTTATGAATCATCTCAAGTGGCTTGTGATCTGAGAGAATTGTAAATGGGCGGTTGAAAAGAAATGTGTGGAAGCGTTTGATTCCAAAACGTACAGCTAGCATTTCTCTTTCAATGTTTGCAAGTTTCTTTTCGCCAGAACTTAATGATTTGCTTGCGTAAGCTACAGGACGAAGTTCTTTGGCATAGTGTCCTTCAGGATTTTTGTCTGGTTGCAAAAGTGCTGCTCCTAGGCCTTTCAGACTGGAATCAACCATGAGAAAAGTGGGTGCTTGCATGTCATAGTATTTCAAGCATGCATCAGATGATATGAGGGTCTTCAAGTGGTTGAATATGTGTTGGTAGTCTTCTGACCATTCATACGGAGTTTCATTCTGTAGTAGAGATCGCAAAGGTTCTGCAGCAGCTGACAAATTTGGTATGAATTGTGCTAGGAAATTGACAGCACCTAAGAATTGTTGCAGTTCCTTCTTTGTAGCTGGTGTTGGCATGTCATGAATATCTTCAACCTTTTTAGGGTCTGGTTTTACACCATTCTGGGTGTACAGCAATCCAAAAAATTGTATCTCCGTTGCCTTAATTGTACACTTTTTGCTGTTGAATGTTAGCCCATTGGCCTGTGCTACATGCATCAAGTTAATCAAGTTACGGTCGTGTTCTTGTTCTGACTTGCCGCAGACTACAATGTCATCCGCAATAGCCACTGTACCAGAACATTGCTCAACAATGTTGTCAATCTTCTGTTGGAAGATGTCTTGTGATACATTCAAACCAAATGGGAGTCTCTTGAAACAATATCTGCCGAATGGTGTTCGAAAAGTTGTAAGGAGTTGACTTTCCTCTGCTATCTCAACACTCCAGTATCCGTGTACAGCATCTAGTTTAGAAAAATATTTGGCATTGTGGAATCTGTGAGTTATCTCTTCCACTGTATGCATTTTGTGTGGACAGCGCTTTAGACTGTTGTTTAAGTGTTTTGGGTCAAGGCAAACCCGAAGAGAACCATCCTGCTTCAGAACGGTTGTGATACTACTACACCAATCAGAATGCTCTTCAACCTTTCTAATAACATCATTCTGCACCATCTTTTCTAGTTCTGTGGCAAGTTTCTGTTTAACATGTATAGGATACTTTCTAGGTGGGTCTATCTTTGGCTCAGCGATGTCCTTTAAAAAGAATCTTGCCTTTCCTGGAAGTTTGCCTATTCTGTCGAACTGTTCTGGGAATCGCTGTTTAAGGTCATCTACTCCAGTGACGTGTAGAGTAAGATGTTCTTTTTTGTCAGCTTTAATGTTGTTAATAGTTACCACACTCAGCTTTTCGCACATTGGTAAACCCAAAATTGCAGGTCCTTCAACATCTACCAAGTAAAATGTTGACGATGTCCATTCAGAGTCTCTGTATAAACATTCAAGTGTTACTGCTCCGAAACAGTCTATACTTGTTCCATTGTAAGCTCTTAGCTTTGTCCTGCCACTCCTACTTTTTACATCCCTTGTGGGAAATCCTTGCTCATCCACCTTGTCAGGCATGATCTGTCTGAATATTCTTAAGGGTAGAGTGTTACCTTGGGCACCTGTGTCTATCTTGAACCGAATATATCTTTCTTTGTGCCTTTTAATTCCTGGTATTCGGAATTGTACCTTGCAGAAAGCCTGCGTTCTCTTTGGTTCATTACTGAAAGTTAGTATCTTCACAGTATCAAATGTGGAAGGATCACTTTCTTTACTGGAGTCAAGGTCCTCAGTCATCATAAAGTGTGTTTGTTTTGATGACTCTCTGCTGTGAAGGTTGTGTTGAGCACTGTCTTGTTTCCTCTTGAAACATAATTTTGTCCAGTGGCCCCTCTTTCTGCAGTAATGACATGTAGAGTCTTTAGCTGGACAGTGGTTTTGTATGTGGTTTAGGCCACAACATTTACACATAGCACCTCTGCTTGTGTTGTGTTTTTCTTGTTGCTTCGAACCAGTTGCTTTGTTGTGTTTGGGTTTATAGCTTTTCACTGCATCCACCTGGGCTGCTAATGTACCTTGCTGAATTTGTTTAATGTTTAGTGCTTGTGCCTCGTGTTTCCTGCCTTCATCCAGAAGTTGTTGTACAGTTAGTGTATCACTCTGGCTCAGTATCCATTTCTGGAACTCTGGCATTGGTGTGCTGAGAAGGATCTGTTCGATAATTCGCTCTTTTTCTTCTTCTTTGTTAAATTTGCATACACTTGTTTTCTCCTTGATGCGAGTGAAAAAATCATCTAGACTTTCACCAGGTTTCTGTCGCAGGTGGTGAAGTTCTAATCTTGCCGCTCTAAAATTCGTGTGCTTTATTATCAGACGTTTTTCAAATTCGTCCAATATGGCTGCGGGGTCTGTCGCCGACTCCACAGGCATGGCGGTAGCAAAACTGTTGTAAATTTTCAAACCTTCATCGTCCAATGCTTCTAGGATATATGGAGTTAGGGTTTGTCCTTCCAGACCAGTGGTCTTGGAATATAGATCTATGCGTTGGCGCCATAACAAGAAAGCTTCACTCTTATCATCTTTACCGGCGAATCTCATTTGCGGTGCGTTGCGATATTGTTTCGCCGCCATGGCTGACCTCGATGACGAAAATTAGCCGAATACTGTACTCACGTGTTATCGTGTAGCTATTTTTTGCGTCAGTCCGGTATCGACCGCTGCCACCATGTAATGTTATGATGTGTGTATATAAGCATTACCTCATCATCTACACAAGCACACACATGTTTCAGAAGGCACTCAGTAAAAGCATGTTCAGTTTGTAGCCATGTTTATTTACAGAATATCGTACATGTCAAGATTCGCATTATATTACAATGTGTGGTTCGTACTTTAATGTATTCATATTACAGCGCTCTCTCTTCCAAACCTCTACACCTCACGGTAGAAGAGGAACGACTAAGTAAGTAAGTACTTGGTAAAGTCTTGGAAAAGGAAGAGATACCAGCAGAATGGAAGGAAGGATATCTGGTTAAGTTGCCCAAGAAGGGAAATTTACACAAATTAAAGAGGAATAATGTTACTTTCAGTGACAGGAAAAGTATTAAACAGGATTATCCTTGAAAGATTAAAAGAGTCCATAGACAAGAAACTGAGAGATGAACAAGCAGGTTTTCGACAAAACAGATCCTGTACAGACCAGATATCCACTCTGAGAATAATAGTTGAACAAAGTCTGAAATGGAATTCACCACTATACATCGGATTTGTGGACTACGAAAAGGCATTTGACAGTGTAGACAGAGAATCCCTTTGGAAATTGATGAGGCATTATGGAGTTCCCCTGAAGACGATTAATTTAATAAAGAAAACATATGAAGACATGACATGCAGAGTTCTTCATGAAGGACAGCTTACAGAACCGTTTGGGATAAGAACAGGAGTGTGACAGGGATGCCTCTTGTCTCCATTTCTTTTCTTACTAGCAATAGACTGGGTTACGAGAACATCGACAACACACAACAGAAGTGGAATCCAGTGGACTCTGACTAAGCAGTTGGATGATCTAGATTTTGCTCATGACTTAGCTCTTCTGTCCCATAGCCGTAATCAGATGCAGGACAAATTGAAAACACTCGATGAGAGGTCACAGCAATTGGGTCTGAAAATACACAGGGAAAAGACAAAGATAGTGAGAATAAATGCAGGTAATGATAACAGGGTTGAACTTGAAGAAGCACCAACACAAGATGTAGAATCGTACACATATCTTGGCAGCAATATAGACAAAGTTGGAGGGACGGACAGTGATATCAAAATAAGAATACAAAAGGCAAGAGGAGCTTTCATTGCATTGGGAAATATATGGAGATCAAGAGAAATCGGATCCAACACGAAAATAAGAATCTTCAACTCAAATGTGAAGTCAGTCCTATTGTATGGCTCTGAGACATGGAGAACAACAAAGACAACTACCAAAAAGCTACAGACTTTTATAAATGGGTGCTTGAGTAGAATAGAGAGATTAAAATGGTATGACAAGGTTACCAACGTGGAGCTGATGACAAGAACTAGACAAGTGCCAGTGAAACAGGAGATGAGAAGAAGACGATGGCGATGGGTAGGACACACACTGAGGAAACCTGTTGATAGCATTACAAGGCAGTCCTTGTTCTGGAACCCCCAGGGCAATAGAAGCAGGGGTAGACCACGAAGCACATGTAGAAGAAAGCTGGAAACAGGGGTGAAAATGATAAAGAGAACGTGGAAAGAACTTGAGATGATGGCACGTGACAAGAGGAATAGGCATGTGTTTGTTGAAGGCCTATGCTCCTTTGGGAGTGAAGGGTTATGAATGAATGAATGACAACTGCAGGACTCACTTAGACCAGCTAAGTTTTTATTAATGGAAACAGTGTAGCGAAATTTGGTTCCTCTTGCTGTGTTGTGAAAAAAAAAATGTGTAGCGCTACGTGGAAAAAAATGTGTAGCGCGACACACACACACATACACACACAGCGCAGTAATAACACTCCGCGGGTTTTCTTTGAAGTTTGAAGACGGGAAATGTGAATTACAGTTAAAGCCAGGTAATATTACTGAAGAATGAGGAAATAGCTAATATAGGAATGTATGGCGGACTTTAAAAGTTTGCATTTACTGGACATTAAATTATTAACTACAAGAGAACGCCTGGTTGGAATACAATTAAATAAAAATAATTCAACAAAGGATATAGACTAGGAATTATATCCAAAAGGATATTATTCAAGTATAAATAGTTTTAAAGATAATTAATATTTTTCACCTTCATCACATCTGCTAAAAGTTAGCTAATAATCTTTAAAAATTTATTATAACTACATGCCTAAACGGATTTAAATATAAATTGGATAGAATGAAAGCCTCATGTGGGGAACATGAGAGGATACATAGGAAGGAAGGAAGGAAGGATATAAGTGTGTAGTGAACAGAAGAAAAAAACAAGTACAGGAAAAGCACAGATTGCCTCAAATCGCCTCAAACCGAGAGATTAAACGAAAATCTTTTGGGACTTTTAGAGGTGCTTTCTCGTACGGGCGAGAGACTGAAATATAAGGACAGAACGGCGCATTGAAAACACACACACCAAATCCAGAAGCCAAAGTGAGAAACTGGAAGACAGCATCTGCAAGAAAAGTTCTATTTTCACGCTGCATGCAGGGCAGATTAAATTAAGCCAATACAGTCTCACCGTGAGCTTATAAATCCTAAGAGGGTATGTAAGTTTATTAAAGATATATGTATGAATAAGATCATTTAATTTCAGATGTTATTGATTGTATCAGACATGTTAAAAAGGGAATGACGCTAACCAGAGATAACCTTCACCGGCATTGTAAGGAAGCATAACCATTAATTGGTTAGCCAAATATATCATTACTAGTTCTTGTCTGGAAGCTTACGACATACCAGCAAGTACATAAGTGACTTGACATCGATAAGTGGAAGGCAAAGGTTATATCGTACCCATGTATCATAACATGTGATTTATTCATGTATTTTGTTAATTCTGCACAGTATACATTATCTTATCATGCTATCTCTGTAACATACTACCATGATTCATTCATTTATATACAAACACTGTAGACATGGTCGCATCATGAACAGCAGTGGGTGGTGAGATTGTTGGAACACCATGACCACCTATTACCTTTTGTTCCAGGTTTTATGATCAATGTTTATGATCATTCCTGATCGAGAAACTAAAGATTTAAAGACCGTTGATCCCGCTGACTGAAGCCTAGAGGTCAACCAATCTTCAACACCTTAGTCCCCCGTAGTTATAGGGCGGGCTGAAGGACAGTCTATGTATTCAAGTGTATCTCAGGAACCTCGAGCATAAGTGGCTAACATAAGATTAGTTTTATGTGTATCCATCCAACAAACACTGTGAGCAGTTTCTAAAACGACTGTCTATGATGAGAACTAGATAGCCAGAGATATCAAAGATATACTGTGACAAACTTTTGTGTAATTTCAGTGGAAGATAAATCCAAAACTTTTTCTATTACTTATTTTAATTTGTAGCTATAAATAATCATTCGTTTTACCATCTTCCAACACCCATTTCTCATTACAAGAATATATAGATGTACATAATAAATTATGAAATTGTACTCATTTAACTTGTTAAATTTTTAACTGTTAAATTTTGAGTTACTGTTTCTAATTTAATTATATTATCACAGAGTGTTACTATAGCGAAAGTAGCAACTTATACTTCTGAAGCCTAAATCTATGGTCCAGCTCAGAGTATTCACAGCTGTAACTCACTTGTGATACCAGTGTACTTCTCGGGCACTGGAACTTCATACGTTCTGGAGAGAGATTCTACTTCTGCTCTACCACTATTATCATATTAGAAAAACCTTTCGCTACAAACAGCAAAAGTACAGTTTTTTTATATTAAATCTTCAACCCATGTCTCAGTGAAGAGACTTTTTATATATGCATCTAAAATTCACCATCATTTCATCGTTATTTTAACCTGTTAAAACTAATTGATTATAAAATCTGTTACATGATATTTTAAAACAAAACAATAATTGTTGATCCAGTTATTATAGGTATGAAAGCAAACGTATGAGCAAGACTCTTTACTATATATATACATCTAGACAAATATTTACTTTATAGAGTAAATCCTTATAAAAGAATTTCGATGACTTAAACGAGCTGGGGGCTTGAACGGGCTACAACCATTGCTTAATTCTTCACGAAAGGCGACGGATCAGATATACGTTAATAGTGCTCTGCCCTATGCAACATTGCTCTTGACTTCTAAAATATCTTGTTAAAACTACCTTGAGATAGAAGCACCATTATCTTTCTATCTACAACTCTGCCAAGAGTAATCTTGTGCGAAGGTAGACACCTGTGAAGACCCCTATTAGATACTCTTGAGTGTTGGCCAATGGTGGACCGCCACTGCAGAGCTAAGGGGAGGCAATCCGTGACACTTGGAGCAGTCGGTTATATCAGTATACTATTGTGTAGTGTGTGATATATTTCCTGATTATGAATGAGTTATGTATTCATTCATTCATTTTCCTAAAGCGCCATAGGGAGCAAGGATCCACGTCTGCAGCTGCTCCCCTTGCAGGCAGCCAGCATTAAAGCATTCATGTGTTCTTTCAGTAGTGGTTTAATAGTTGATTTAGCATTAATGGAAACTGCTCTCATCTGTGGTTTGGTTGATTCTACAAAGTTGGGTGGCAGCCATCTTGCTTCACATGTGGCTGGACTTAATATTAAGGGAGTTTTTTTCTCTTATTTTTATAGTTTCATGTTCTCTACTTAATTCTCATTTTCTTTCCCTCCTGTCTCTTGTTTGTCTGTCCCTGACGAAGGCCTTGTGGCCGCAACGTAGGTTTTTCTTGTCCTTCTCCTTGTAAGACGTATTACTATTTGTGTGTGTGTGTGTGTTTTTTTTTCAACTGTTCTACAAAGTTGCTTCGTTTGAGTCTTTGCCTTCTAAGAGCATTCATTATATGGCACATTGGATGGTATGTTAGTTTCTGGAATTTTTCAGCTTGTTGCTGAGCTCTGCTGTCTCTTCTATCGTCCATTGGCTGGAGGCATGTATATATAATAATCTCTTCTATCCTCCATTGGCTGGAGGCATGTATATATAATACAGATATGCATTTGTGTCCCCAATATAACCGTTTGCAACCCTTCAATGGGTTTTGGTTGAACAGGGTATTACAAGAAAATAACAGACGCAAGGGGGAAAAATGCATTTGTACAAAATAGAACATTGACAACGTGAATCAGCTACAGAACCATTGTCACATTTTTAATTAACATTTTCTCAAAATAAACTTAAATCTTTATTTTTAGCATTTCTGGCATGTTTTGCGAGCTAGAAGATAAATGGGTGTAATGCTTCTTAAGATGTTGTAAAAGGGGACGAGACTTCTTAAGATGTTGTAAAGGGTTGCGAGGATTCTTAAGATGCTTTAAAGGGGTGCGAGGCTTCTTCAGTTGCCGTAAAGGGGTGCGGGGCATCTAAAAGATTACGAAACACTGGTCTAGTGTCATTCGTTACAGAGATGGCAGCTGATGATGATGATGAAAAATCACATCTCTGTTGTCTAGATAATTGCGTCTGATTCTGAGTAATGCATATTCTGATCTGTCCTTATTAAATCTGTATCTGTATGCATTCTAGTATTTAGCTTTCCTTAATTCGAAGCATATGCAAATGGAACAATATTCTTTCACCTATTTACATTTTAAAATGTATTTTTATTTGTTTTCTTACAGGAACTATCCCATGAAGTTTAAATAAGAATTGTTTTGTTTCGCTACAATACGATTTTCCTGGAATACAATATAACTTTTATACAACGCAGGCCTAATTCTAAAAATAAGACAATTTAATGGCGGAGTGGGCAACTTTTCATTATTGTGTGTAGCGTAGATGTTTTCACTCGCCATGAGTGGTAGAAACCGTAGTAGAGCAGCGACGCAAACAAAAATTAGTAGAAAACAGCCGTAACTCGGCAATGGAAGATCCAGAAGTGACGCTTCAAGAGCAGATGTTCCATAATGCTGTTCGTGAGCTCATTGTAAGTGATTTAAACAAACAAAAAAATTAGCAGAATAGGCTAGTAGACACATGTCGCTCAAATGTATATCGATACATCGGGCATGTTGCTTACACTTGTGTAAAAATTAAAAAAATACATAACCGTTACCGTTTACCCTAACCACAAAGAATCCTAATATTATATTAGGTTGAAATAAAGATAGCCTAGTGGGACGTCTTCTGTGATGTCATCCTAGTAAGTTGCCAACGTCGTTAGGGTTTGGATAAATATTAAGGTTTTGGGTTAGGTTTAGGAATCCTATACCTAACCTTTATCCCCTATTACTGCACCTTTTTCTTCTTCTTTGATCCTTAGCCGCAGACTGTCAACGGAGACAGTGGCCATCACGCCTACGCCTGGTGGCGTCTTGCAGGGCAGCAACAAAATGCTTCCACTTTGGTTGGTCGGCGGCCATCCTTCATGCGGTGCCCCAACTCTGGTTCATTCTTTGCATCAGCCTCCACAGTTCTCCACCAAGTTGTTTTTGGTTGGCCTCTCTTTCACTTTCCTTTGGGGGTCCATAGCATAGCTGTTCTTGTAATGGCATCAGGGTCCCTTCTGAGGATGTGGCCAACCCAGCTCCAGCGTCTGCCAGCTATGATGGTGTGCATGTCCTCTTGGTTACTCTGAAAAAGTAGTGTGGCCGTTGACATACAAGCTGGCTGATGATAATGGCTGACTATTATACCCTACTTCTCCAATTTGTGATTGTATAGGTTTTGTTTCTCTACCCTAAACAGTAGGCAGCTTATTTGAGATGTTAGAAAACTTTCTTTCAAACGATGACGTTACTTGGACAACAGTTGGCGAATGACTTCACGCTGACAGCAGTAAAATATTAACGTTGAACTTTATTTACGTGAATCCGCACAGGCTGAAAAAAATGATATGCCCAACCTTCCTCTTGAGGCTGGCAGACTTGTACAGCAAAATTCATTAGTACAATTTTCAGTGTCACTTTATCTCTCTGTCTCTTACTTCAATTTTCTTAGTCTCTAGTGGTTATTGTGGTCACAGCTTGAGAACCACTGTTGTCAATATTTTACTTGTTATCTAATTCTTCATATGAAATCATTGTTTCTCTTGTGTTCTGACATATTTCTTCTGTTTCTGTCTTGGTGTATCTTAGTGAAACTGGCCTGACCGCCAGGGATGTAACTTTACCAACTATCTTCTGCTCACTAACCTGTCAACTTGTCTACTGTACTTCACTATTAGCTATGTTACTTAAAATGTTCAACGTACCTGGGTTTTCGAAAATACACACATTTTCTCTCTCGCTGGGAACACTGGCATCTTGTCCACAGAATAAATAATGAACTGTCGTATATAATTGTGGCGTGCAAAGTGATTGTGCGTCTGGACGATAGTCAGTTTTTCTGTCACCACAGAAAACAACCAAAAAACATTTGGCATATCGACCCAATGAAAACTCTCAATTCACTGCCACTTTAACTTCTCACAACTCAGAAGCAAAACTTGCTTACTAACACTATCGTGTCTAGGATCTGACTGACTTAATCTAAAACTTTGATTTACAGCAACTATTCGCGAACATTCTAGAACAACTTTGTCTCACAAACAACTCACCCAAACACGTTAATTTACTGTCACGTAGCCGAACTCAACCGGAAACCCAAACAAAGACTAAACATTAGAATTCTCACCGAAAGTAAGACAAACACTGCTATCAAGGGATGTAAGCATTACTCTTACCCCTTCTTCTCGTTCTATTGATTATTTCCCTTTGACTATAAATCCAAAGTCGGGTAATGAAACGAGTTGGCAGACCAGAACACCAAGAATGGAAGAACAAGTAAAAACAATATAAGAGCAGGACTGGGAAGGTCGGAGATCAAGAGCCAAGTGAAGATAACTATAAACGAGGAATGGAAGACAACATGGAAGAAAAGTAGAAAAGACAGACACGTGTTCAAACTGCTGAAAGAACCAACGAGGACGTGCCAGGTCAGAGAAGAATTAAAGATACCATCGAACAAAAAACTGTGGCGTCTCCATCTCGGTGCAGCATACTTTATGATAGAGGAACTACTTACTTACTTACTTACTTAGTCGTTCCCCTTCTACCGTGAGGTGTAGAGGTTTGGAAGAGAGAGCGCCAGACCATTCTATCAGCTGTCTTCTTCCTGGCCTGGTTCCATTCTAGTCCTCGGTCCTTCAAAGATTGTCTAATGTTGTCCTCCCAGCGGACTCTGGGTCGTCCTGGAGGTCTGGATCCCTGGCTCTTTGTTTCCCATGCTTGTCGTGGTAGCCGATCTTCTCCCATTCTGCAGACATGGCCAAACCATCTTAGTTGGGACTGTTCTATTTGGGTCTGCAGCGGATGGGATTTTAGGCCTTGACGTATCGTCTGGTTGCGGACCATGTCTCTTCTTGTTACTTCAACCACTTTCCTCAGATACCTCATTTCTGAGGTTTGGATCTGGCTTTTGTGGGTTGTAGTCATTGCCCACGACTCGCATCCATATGTCAAGACTGGGACATAGGTGGAGCGGTATACAGCCATCTTCGTTTTCTTACCAACCTCTTTCTTGCTGAGGAATCCACGATTTATGGCCTGAAAAAGTCTCCCAGCCGCTGCTTTTCGAGTGGCCAACTCTTCTTTGATGCCTCCCTTTCGGTCTATAATAGCTCCGAGATATTTAAAGTGGTCGACCTGCTCCAGGACCTGTTCTCCCAACTTAATCTGATGTTTTCTTTCTTCTCGTGATATCACCATGGATTTTGTTTTAGAGCTGCTTATGACCATCCCTCTCTTCTCCAGCTCTTCCTTCCAGACTTGCAGGTTGGATTGGAGATGTGCCTCTGATTTAGCAATCAGGGCAACATCATCAGCAAATGCCAGCTCCGAAATATAGACCTGTCTCATCTTCCAGTACCCCACTGAATACTTTCTTGTTCTCTCCTTACATGCCTTGATGACATCGTCCATAAGGAGTATGAAGAGGTAAGGTGATAGGATATCACCTTGTCTTACACCAGTGGTGGTCCTGAACTCTTCTGACTTATGGTTTGCTGTCCTCACATAATTTCTGCAAGACTTGTAGAAGCTCTGTATAGCATGAATCAGAGGTGCTGGAATATTCTTCCTTGCCAAACAGTCCCAAAGTTTGCTCCAGGGGACCCTGTCAAACGCCTTTTCCAGATCTATGAAACAAAGATGGATCTCACTCTTATACTCAAGGGCCTTTTCACTCAGCTGTCTGAGTGTGAAGATTAGGTCTTGAGTACTTCGGTTTGCTCGGAATCCGCACTGGACCTCATCCAATTGTGGCTCAGCTAGGCGTCGGAGTCTCTGCTCTAGGATTCTAGAGTAGATTTTACCAGGGACACTGAGAAGGGATATGCCTCTATGGTTTCCACATTGTCGATTGTCACCCTTTTTGAAAATTGGTGTTATGATGGCAATCTCCCAATCCTTTGGTATGGTCTTGTTGCACCATGCTGCCTGTAGGACCTTTAAGAGTAATAGGTCGCCTGATGCTCCCATGTACTTAACCATTTCTGGTGTTATACCATCATGCCCTGCTGCTTTGCCCATCTTGATTTTCTCTAGTGCTGCCCTCAGTTCTTCCATCTTTATGTCATCTTCACCATCATTGGTTTCCTCTTCTGTGCTAGTGGTTATCATTTCTGATGCTTCACCATGCTCACCATCCAGGAGTTCTGAGAAATATTCTTTCCATCTTTCCATTACTTCCTTCGGGGCAGTAAGCAATTTGCCTTGCTTGTCCTTTATAAATTTGAGAGGGCATTGTTTTTCTTTCCTCATGTTCTTTAGGGTCTTATAGAACAATTTCTGGTTTTCTTGTGCATCTTTTTCTAGCTTTTCTCCAAATTCTTCCCAGGACTTCTGTTTTGCTGCTAGCACTTTGTTCTTTGCTTCTGTTCTGAGTGTCACATATTCTCTATATTTTTCCATTTGTCCTGTTGTGTTTTTAGCTCCTAAGTATTGTTTCCATGCCATTTTCTTCTCTCTTATTTTCTCTTTGACTTCCTCTGTCCACCAAGGTGTCCTCTTTCTCTGGTTCCCAAGTCGGACTTCACCGCATGCTTCTGCAGCAGCTGTCTTTATGATATCCTTGAATTTATTCCAGAGGGTTTCCAAGTCATCAGGTCGTTCTTCTGTGTTGCTCACTG
This sequence comes from Oreohelix idahoensis, assembly GCA_024509875.1. NCBI lineage: Eukaryota > Metazoa > Mollusca > Gastropoda > Stylommatophora > Oreohelicidae > Oreohelix > Oreohelix idahoensis. Next base: position 76,264 of record JAMPIV010019727.1, read on the forward strand.
CTGTAGCAATAAGCCCCTGATATCTGGTCTTAATTTCTGGCTCTCTCAGCTTGTAGGTCCTAATGCTCATTTCTCCTGCTCGTTTACTTGGTTTCTTGCGTGATGTTGGGCAGTTCCTAGGCTGAGCAACTCTTTCAGTTGTTCGTTTGATTGTTAGCAGGTAGTGATCACTTCCAATCTCTGGCCCCCTCCAGACTCTTGCATCTCGGACATATCTGAATGAGCTTCTCCGAACAATGGCATAGTCGATCACTGACTTCTCATTCTTGGTTGGTTCACATCTAGTGTATGCATGTATGCGCTTATGGGGGAACTTTGTGTTTGTAATGATCAGATTCTGCTCACTGCAGAATCTAAGGAGTCGCTTTCCATTGTCATTGAGAGTATCTTCTCCATATCTTCCGATAACTCCACCCCATCTAGCATGGTCATTTCCAACTCTGGCATTAAAATCTCCGAGCATAATAACTTCATCTAGGCAGTCATCCACTGTCCTTTGAAGCAGCTCGAAGAATTCCTCCTTGACCTCTGCTCTCTCATCCTCATTTGGCCCATACACTATGACCAGGTTGACTATGGTTTCTCCTTCTTTTAGTTTTACAACCATAATGCGCTCCGAGACAAAGTTCCATCCCTTGATACTATCTTTTTGATTTTGGGCCACAATGCAACCCACGCCCCTTTAGCTCTTTCAGATATGGGTACACCACTGTAGAGCAACGTGTTGCCATCGAGATCCATGACTCCTTGTCCTTTTTTCTTCGTTTCCGTTATAGCCAGGATTTCTAGTTTTGCTTTCCTCATCTCTTCCACCAGCTCCTCTTCCTTCCCATTTATACTTCTTGTGTTCCAAGTTCCATAAGTCGTAGTCCGTAGTCCGTTCCAGTTCGTCGCCTTTAGAATCAGTCCGGTTTTCTCTCTTGTAGTTCGCGTAATCATGATTTAAAGCAGACAGGTGATTGGCCTGTTGTGCCTTTGCATGGTGGAGGGGCTGCCTCCTTACGGCCTCCATGCAGGCCGCCCTCCTCCTTTTTCATCCGGGCTTGGGACCGGCATTGGCGGAGTTTAATTTACTGTCACGTAGCCGAACTCAACCGGAAACCCAAACAAAGACTAAACATTAGAATTCTCACCAAAAGTAAGACAAACACTGCTATCAAGGGATGTAAGCATTACTCTTACCCCTTCTTCTCGTTCTATTGATTATTTCCCTTTGACTATAAATTCAAAGTCGGGTAATGAAACGAGTTGGCAGACCAGAACACCAAGAATGGAAGAACAAGTAAAAACAATATAAGAGCAGGACTGGGAAGGTCGGAGATCAAGAGCCAAGTGAAGATAACTATAAACGAGGAATGGAAGACAACATGGAAGAAAAGTAGAAAAGACAGGCACGTGTTCAAACTGCTGAAAGAACCAACAAGGACGTGCGGTTCAGAGAAGAATTAAAGATACCATCGAACAAAAAACTGTGGCGTCTCCATCTCGGTGCAGCATACTTTATGATAGAAGAACCACACTGCCAAGAATGTCAGGAAGAGAATGACATAGACCACTACCTGATCCACTTTAAAACAGTTGGAAAAAAAAACAAACAAAAAAAACATACACCCACACAAATAGTAATACGTCTTACAAGGAGAAGGACAAGAAAAACCTACGTAGCGGCCACAAGGCCTTCGTCAGGGACAGACAAACAAGAGACAGGAGGGAAAGAAATAAGGGAGTTTTTTTTCTCTTATTTTTATAGTTTCATGTTCTCTACTTAATTCTCATTTTCTTTCCCTCCTGTCTCTTGTTTGTCTGTCCCTGACGAAGGCCCTGTGGCCGCAACGTAGGTTTTTCTTGTCCTTCTCCTTGTAAGACGTATTACTATTTGTGTGGGTGTGTGTTTGTTTTCCAACTGTTTTACCCCGTCTTACGGCAGTTCTCCTCATATACTTATATATGATCCACTGTAAAAAGTATGAACAACAAAGGCTTGAATTAAAAACTTACTATAGAAATCACAATATAGACAACAGGTGATAGGGTTTTAAGTATAGATGCCCCAAGAGATGCCCAATCAATACTTAAAAGATATATACATAAAACAAAGGAAAACATATAAGGTTAGTACTTCAGGAAAAACATCCAACTAAATAGAAATTAAGCAGCAAGAACAAACAAAGCATTAACAAAAAAACTAACTTAACTACTCATAGGACAAGGAAAGACAACGAGGTGTATTAAAAAAAAGGGCAACAACTCAAAAAGAACAAAAACTAATACAAATTAAAACCAAGTGTAAAGGACAATAGTTATCTATAAACAATACAAAAGAGAAAATAAAATGGACAAATACTAATATAAATAAAAATCAGCAACTGCAAAAGACAATAGTTATTTTAATTGAATACAAGATTAAAAAATAAAATGACACTAAATACCCCAATTATAACCAACTTTCAGGTTGAACAGGGTAGATCAAGATGGAACGAGAAGAGGCAATAATTGTCAGCTGCTAAGTGCCCGCTCTCCACCCATCAACTCATCAAAACAACAACAACAACAAGTGAAACTCAATCTCCTAAAAATAAATCAAGCTGATTTTTTCTTCATCTTGACCACTCCAAATGGTTACAGTAGTTCTTGGTTGGTGATGGTATTTGGCCAAAAGATTCAGTGAGTTTTCCTTAGGCACACTGTGTGGAAAGAGGACAGTTTCGACATTTCCTTCTCTGTTACTCTCCAGCATTCCGCACCATAGAGAAGCACAGAAAGTACACAGTTCTCATATAATCTTAATTTTATTTAAAAAATTTATACTACACCTCCGAGTTCTTTTTTAAGGACGTATCGAACACACGGACCACATTTTTTCATTTCAACCTTAGATTATTTGCAGTCATGCAATACACCCATAACTATAGAACAGGAGGGTTGAAATTAACAACAGTGTTTAGGAAACCCCCTGGAAAAATCTAGTCTAGAATCCTGGAGCAGAGACTCCGACGCCTGGCTGGGCCACAGTTGGATGGGGTCCGGTGCGGATTCCGAGCAAACCGAGGTGCTCGGGACCTAGTCTTCGCACTCGGACGGCTGAGTGAGGGGGCCCTTGAGTGTGGGAGTGAGATCCATCTTTGTTTCGTGGATCTGGAGGGGGCGTTTGACAGGGTCCCTTGGGGCAAACTTTGGGACTGTTTGGCAGGGAGGGGTATTCCAGCGCCTCTGATTCATGCTATACAGAGCTTCTGCGGGTCTTGCAGGGGTTATGTGAGGACGGCGGGCCATGGGTCAGGGGGGTTTGGGGCCACCGCTGGTGTGGGACAGGGTGATGTCCTATCGCCTTGCCTCTTCATGCTCCTTGTGGGCGATGTCATCGGGGCATGTGGGGAGGGAGCGGGAGGGTATTCAGTGGGGTGCTGGAGGATGGGACGGGTCTGTGTTTCGGGGCTGGCATTTGCTGATGATGTTGCCCTGGTTGCTGGGTCGGAGTCGCATCTCCGGTCCGGCCTGCAGGTCTGGAAGGGGGGGGGGGTGGGGGCTGGAGAGGAAAGGGATGGTCATGGGCAGCTCTGGAACAAGATCCATGGTGATATCGCGAGGGGAAAGGGGACATCGGATTAGGCTGGGAGAGCGGGTCCTGGAGCAGGTCGGCCACTTTGAATACCTCGGAGCTATTGTAGACCGAGGGGGAGGCATCAAAGAGGAGTTGGCCACTCGAAAAGCAGCAGCTGGGAGACTTTTTCAGGCCATAAATCGAGGATTCCTCAGCAAGAGAGAGGTTGGTAAGAAAATGAAGATGGCTGTATGCCGCTCCACCTGTGTCCCAGTCTTGACATATGGATGCGAGTCATGGGGGTGACTGCAGCCCGTAAAAGCCAGATCCAGACCTCAGAAATGAGGTATCTGAGGAAGGTGGTTGAGGTAACAAGAAGAGACATGGTACGCAACCAGACGATACGTCAAGGCCTAAAATGCCACCCCCTACAGACCCAAGTGGGGCGGTCCCAACTGAGATGGTTTGGCCGTGTCTGCAGAGTGGGAGGGGATCGGCTGCCACGACGGGCATGGGAAACAAAGAGCCAAGGATCCAGACCCCGAGGACGACCCAGAGTCCGCTGGGAGGACAACATTAGGCAATCTTTGAAGGACCGAGGACTAGAATGGAACCAGGCCAGGAGGAAGACAGCCGATAGAATGGTCTGGCGCTCTCTCTTCCAAACCTCTACACCTCACAGTAGAAGGGGAACGACTAAGTAAGTAAGTAAGTTTAGGAAACCTAAATCTAACACTAAACCGAACTCTTAATCCTTACCCACGCAACGTTGGTGACTTACTAGGATGGCATCAAAGAAAATATCCCATTGTTCTTCATTTTAACCGTACAAGTATTAATAATAGACAGGGAGCAGCATGGTATCATCATTAAGTAAGAAAGAAAGTGATGTATAATGATTAGTAGGGGTATGATAGGAAAGTGAAGGTTTTAATGAGTCTACTAAATATCAGCCCAAACACCATCTTCAACCTAGTGCCCCCATTTTCTTTCCTTTTATTATGACAGTTATGATGAGACTACCATTTTAGGATAAAGGAAGATACGTGAACACAATTTGGGAAGTTTAATTTACTCTTTTTACAATAATTGTACATTATGTATGATGCCACATTCAGGTATGGGCAATTGAACATATTATATGGACTTTGAGACAGTATATATCCTAATTATAACCCATCAGAGGTTGAATAGGATATTTTTCTTCATAAATAAAAAAAAAAAAAACGGGCTGTTCCTGACAAATATTTAGGCTAGGGTGGCCATATTGTTCAACACAAAAAGGAGGACAAATGCCATTTTTTGGTCATAAAAAGGAGGACAAGGGCGGACAATATTTGTGAAAAGTAGGACACTTTTGTTCAATAACTACAAGACGCTGAAACATATTTTTTTTTTAACATTCAAACAATAAGCTAATAAAATCACATTGATTTTGTGCCTACTTATATTTTTCTGATGATAAAATCTTCTTCAACAACGTTGGGCTACGTTTTAAATATGCATAGAAATCAGAGAATGAAAGCTCCTTGAAATTGTACTGCACAAGTAGAGTGCCTTTAATGGATTCTACACTCAAAATGTTCCTTTCTTTTGTCCATTGACCCTGCATAAGTGAAAAAAGTCTCAACATTGGCGTTGTGCCCAGGAATTGCAAAAATAAATTGTTCAAGTCTTAAGAATTTTGAAATGCAGTTCAACATTTCTCGATTGTTCAAAATATTTAGTCAATTTCTGATGAGCCAGTAGCTGACTGAATTCTTTGTGACTGATATGACTTTCCACACATTTTTTAAAAATTGTTCAGTTGGTCGAAGCCTTTTGTGTCATCAATGAGAATGCCTTTATCATTTAGATATTGCAGTGAGGCTTCCACATCTTTCCACACAGATACTTCATTGCAAGGTCATTCAGGAAAAAATTGCAAAATCTTCTAATGGCTTTGTCCATTTGTCTAAATATTCAATGCAGCTGGAATAAAGGAGCTTCACATCTTTATGAAAACTGTTACACAAATGATCAAGCTCCACTCTGCTTCATACTCTTGTCGACCACTGACCTTTTTTTCAATTCATCCGTGAATACACACTTCCGTTTTGGCATTTTGAGCGGGTAAAAAAGGTAAAGGAACCCGTTACACGCCCATTGAGGCATATTGGGAATATGGTGTTAGGCCCATATTATCTTGACCGTCGGCACACTAGGGGTGATGTGGTCGGCATCACGCCGGCCGCCTTAACCTTCCCAGAAGTTGCTCTGGTACCCATTTGGGGCTGGGTCGACCTAGTGCCCTGTATATAGAGAGTGACGACAACTAAGGTTAGCCCGAAAATGGCGGCCAAACCCGTATCGCTGAAAAATGGACCCAATCGCGACTTTCAAAATTAGCTACAAATACAGTAGCACATATTTGTATCTAAGGTCCTTTTTCCGGCGATACGGGTATCGCTGGAAAAAGGACCTTAGATACAAATATAATTGTAATTTGCAATAGACAACGAAATTATAAGTGACTAAATCCAGCCCCAAGTTCTTATTCATGCCGTTTTGTCTGTTATATTTTACCCTAACAAATTCAATAAACCCAAACAGCGTTTAACCTGGGTTAAAATATGATAGTAATCTATCTTAAACTATCGAACAACATGACAACTTACGGTAGTGTTGTTGGCAATTTGCGCGATCCGTCGATTTTGCAGAGATAAAAATTCTTAATTCTGACAGAATTTCTGTATTCAGAAATTGGATTCCAGTAAAGATTTTTCAAAATGGTGTCTTTCACGTGAGTAATTTAGACAATCACATAAAAGCCGGATATTTCAACATTAAAAAAAAATCTGGCCGGACGCTCAGTTTGGGCGCGAAAAGCTGGGCAAATCCGGCCAAATCCGAACGTCTGGCCACCCTAATTTAGGCCATAGGTTAAATAAAAGAAAATACAAACTAACCATCCACGAACTCTGCAGATTCATTTCAAGCCATCACGAGCATACTTCCATTCAACCAGACTCACACTTCTCTTACACTTTGGACATTCATAACGATCTGCAATGAAACCCTCGCAGATATTTTAATCAACCAAAGCAGCACCATCGAAGTCTGGACACCAGTTTGGGAGATATTGCCAAGCTTGTCTACTGTTGTACGATTTCATGAACAAATAATCTCAGTAGAGTTGAACTTGATTAGCTGTAAATGTACTTAGTATAAAATTAATGTAGGCCAACTTACTTGGTTCCAAACCTGGTAAGGTTGGTAACCCAGAATCCGAAATGCTTGGGGACGGCTGTGTTTCGGTTTTCAGATGTTTTAAGATTTCACTCAAACTTGCTCAAAGTAGCCCAAGTTGCCTAATTATTGGTATGAAAGTCGGCCGAAAAAACTTTAGATTTTCGGAATATTTCAGCTTTATGATGTTTGGATTCTGGGTTACCGACCTGTAGCATCACGCTCCAGTCTGCACAACTGTAAATGGGTTAATGAAAGCAATGGCAATGAAGAATTGAACTGGTCACCTCACCTCATAAAGCTGGACCTAGTATAGTGCAGTCTCTAACACTTCACTCCCCTACTGTAGTATCGTTTGTAATAGGTAAAGATAAAGGATCCCGTTACACCCATTGAGGCATATTGAGAATATGGTGTTAGGCCCATATTTTCTTGACCATCGGCACACTAGGGGTGACGTGGTCAGCATTACGCCGGCTGCCTTAACCTTCCCAGAAGTTGCTCTGGTACCCAATTAGTATCGTTTGTGGGACTACCTTTACCTGTTTTAACTATACGTGCTAGCCACTGTAGAGACTGAGATTATGGTAGACTGTGAGTGACTTTAGAATCCGGCACATTGACATGTAATGCACGGTGCAGTTCCTATTTTCTCTGAAGATAAGAAAAAGAAAAGAACTGCTACTCCTTCGGGCATATATTAAAAGGCAGCTCACTTGAGGTTGGAAACCTCACCATGTAAAATGAATTACTACAGAATCCACCACTACAAGAACACAGGCGCTTTTATGCAGGCTTCCTGCAAGTGGACCAGTGCAGCGGTGGTTCTATGCTGCATAAGTAGAATATAGGAAAATAATGATGATTTCAGTATAATAATTGAAGATGTTAATCATAATTGATCTGATTGAAGATGTAATCATAATTGATCTGATTGAAGATGGAATCATAATTGATCTGATTGAAGATGGAATCATAATTGATCTGATTGAAGATGGAATCATAATTGATCTAATTGAAGATGGAATCATAATTGATCTGATTGAAGATGGAATCATAATTGATCTGATTGAAGATGGAATCGTAATTGATCTGATTGAAGATGTAATCATAATTGATCTGATTGAAGATGTAATCATAATTGATCTGATTGAAGATGGAATCATAATTGATCTGATTGAAGATGTAATCATAATTGATCTGATTGAAGATGGAATCATAATTGATCTGATTGAAGATGGAATCATAATTGATGGTTGATGGCACGTGCATACCACTCACACTCTTGCTCACATTGTCTGATGATACTTCTGTGAAATAAAAATCAGAACCCTGTCCTAATGATTTTTAAATATCGTATATACTTGAGTAAAGATCAATCTAACTATAAGTTGACCCTCAGACTTTAGGACTTAAAAAGCTTCCAAAATGAATGACCCATTTATAAGTTGAACAAGTTTTTCGTTGGTTTGGAATTCCTGCATCACATTCAAATTTCTGTGGTTTTCTGCAAATTATATCACTTTCAGCACCATATCTTGTTGAAAATGCCTTAAATTGCCCCCCTGGAAAGTCTAAATACTTTGTCGGTTGTTGCTAAGTAGCAATGAGATCTCGATATTTAGCGAGACCTGAGTTATAAATAGAATTCTAGTACTAGTACATCAGAAACTTCCGTCTTAATTGTAACGGATCAGAGTAACTAAGAGGTATGGCATCCACCTCAAATTCTAAAGATAGAGGGATTCTCAGTAGAGGGAATATAATTTATGGAAATGTTTTTTTTCAGAACCAGTGGTCCTAATGAAATACTGTCCCTGGTCTCCTGGCTAGTGAGATCAGATGCCTAGCCTTCTCGGTTTAGGGCGGAAAAATAGGAGGTCCCATATGCAAGTTGCACAAGTTCATAATCCCTCGGCAGTTGAAAATCACAAAGTATAGGCCACACAGCTGCTGTCTTGGCAAAATTTAAAAATTAGGAAACCTACCCACCACTAAAATATTTGTAGAACGTGTGATTCCTGTATACTCACATTGGGATTCTCACCAGTGCTATGGATTTCATGCACTGTGCTGAGATCATCCTTGTGTGATCTAAGGGAGGAGATGCAGCACTGATGGAGTTGTTGGTGTGCAATGAAGATAGTCCTTAAAACCAAACCAAACCGTTTTCTAAATGTAATTTTTATTTAGGATCAATCGATATTATGATTTTTAGTGATTTTTTTTTAAAGCAATGGCTTTCCAGGTAGTCATATATTTGCTTTGGGATCTGAGAAGTGACTTGTTATTTGATCAGGACGCTAAAGTGCAGCTGAATCAGATGTGGATATTGAATAATGGGTCCAGTTAAGACTGACAATGACACTGATGAAATTGAATCTAGTAAAAGAAGTAATGGTTATTGATGATAGATCAAACAAAGGAGGCTGGTCAGGAAAGCGTAGGAATTTTGGCTTTGTAGGAATTCAGACATGTACAACTTAAGATATTTTGATAAAAACATTTAGTGAAGCAGAAATTTATATCTGAAGGATATCAGTATGTGACGGGAAAAGCGTGGGGCAACACTGGCCGTTTTCATGAATCTTTTTTTTTTTTTTTTTTTGACTTGACTGTAAGTCGGAGTTACGTTTTTTGGGGTCCAGAATGGGAGTAAATTTCTCGGCTTAAACTCGAGTATATAGATAAAGTAAATGGTAGTCCAACAGCAGGTACTGTCATTGGGGAATGAATAGCTAGAGACTTTACTTTTATGAGGTAGGGTGACCACTTCCTTTCTTTGATGCCTTTCCTTAACTCACGAGCATAGTAGGTAGGGACTACCAAATTTTACAGCTGGGTATACTGGAGCATGTTGTGACTTGGTTTCTGCCCCAGTCCCTTTGCCTTGAGAAGCAAGAACTCCAACCATTCTGCTACTGGATGCTCATGTAATTAGATATTGATAAGGAAAAATGAGTCAAACATTTCAGCAGAACTGAGACAATGGGAATAAAGTCAGACAGTTTGATCAGAGCTTTGTCTTTCTTGGAAACTATTGAGTTATTGTTTTCCACCTGCAGTTTAGGATTATCACAATCTGCCCTTTCTACTTTTTGTTTGTTCAGATGTATAAGCATTTTATTTGTTATCCCATCTGTTCTTTGTGGTTTCTGTTTCTTTAGTGACCTCAGAACTTTCTCCATTTCCTCCTTAGTTCCTATACATTTTTCTGATGTCATCATTTCTCAGTCTGTCTCTCATGGTAACATTTATGACTCATCTTATGCATGGAGGCACATCTGAAGTCATCCTTATATATACCACCAGCTATGCACAATGCTACAATTTACATATGTGGAAGTGAACCTGTCTGTGAGGCTAATTACACCCTCATTGACTCTTGAAATCATCCACGCACTTCCAGGGATTCCCCCTGTGGTGAAACTTGTTGAGAACCCAGCATTGCACACTAAGCTTGGAGAAGTCATTTGAGCCCCAGTCGTGATTCTTTGGCTTTGAGCTGGTTGATTGCATGCAGAAGGATCTCACTATAGACCCAGTGATAGGCAGGGGAAGCTGAGAATTGGCTTTGTACAGGACGTGACAATTCCTTGGGAAAGCCCAGAACCAGAGCACAGTATTTTAGCTCTGTATAGTTGGAGAGCCATCTTGGATGGCAGGGAATGCACAGTGTGTCACGCGCTTCTTACTCCTAGCTTGAGACCAGATGTGACGATCAATTATATACAAGCCAAGCTGGAGAAACTGGAGCTCATGACATCAACTCCGCACCTTTCAGAATGGCAGAAAAGCCACAGGAAAAGCCTAGATCTACAGTGTAGATAATACCAAGGAGTCTTCAACTCGGTATTGACTGCTAAAGAGCGAGAAGCTCAGCAGCCCTAGTTAAACAACAACAATGGCTCATCAGAAGCATTTCATCTCGCATGATGTGATATTCCTCTTCTGTGCTGTGGTGAAGTACCATGTTTGGCACCGAAAGCAAAGAGGTGATAAGAATGTACTTTTTATCAATTGTCATTTTAGTTTCCATAATGATATTAGGATATTTGAGCAGCAATGACAGTTGGTAAGTTGCTGCACTGGAATTGAGGGCAAAAGTAAATATTTCTGAGAGATGGAATTAGGAAAGTCTTCTGTTTCATTAGCTTGTTATGAAACTTTTGTTTTTTCCAATTGGGCAACCATGTGAGAATTTTCCCAAGGAGCATAGGCTTTCAACAAACGTATGCCAAGTCTTCCTGTCCTGTGCCATCAGCTCATGGTCTTTCTATGTCTTTTTCTTCCCCTTCATGTCTGTCTCCAGTTTTCTTCTCCATGCGTTCTTTGATCTTCCTCTACCTCTCTTACCACGGTGATTCCAGAACACAGAGACTGTGTAGTAATGCTACCAACAGGTTTCCTCAATGTGTGTCCTATCCATCGCCAGCTTCTTCTTCTCATTTCTTGTTCCACTGGGCACTTGTCTGGTTCTTGTCATCAGTTCCACATTAGTGATCTTGTCATACCACTTCAATCTTTCAGTTCTATGCAAGTACACATTTAGGAAAGTCTGTAGCTTTTTTTTGTTGTTCTCCATGTTTCAGAGCCATACAATAAGACTGACATATGAATTGATAATTCTGATTTTTGTGTTGGACTTGATTTCTTGTGATCTCCATATATTTCCCATTGCCGTGAAAGCTCCTCCAGTCTTTTGTATTCTTATTTTTATACCATTGTTTGTCCCTCCAACTATGTCTATATTGCTGCCAAGGTATATGTATGAAGGCCCTTGAGTATAAGAGTGAGATGCATCTTTGTTTCATAGATCTGGAAAAGGCATTTGACAGGGTCCCCTGGAGCAAACTTTGGGACTGTTTGGCAAGGAAGAATATTCCGGCACCTCTGATTCATGCTATACAGAGCTTCTACAAGTCTTGCAGAAATTATGTGAGGACAGCAAATCATAAGTCAGAAGAGTTCAGGACCACCACTGGTGTAAGACAAGGTGATATCCTATCACCTTACCTCTTCATACTCCTTATGGACGATGTCATCAAGGCATGTAAGGAGAGAACAAGAAAGTATTCAGTGGGGTACTTGAAGATGAGACAGGTCTATATTTCGGAGCTGGCATTTGCTGATGATGTTGTCCTGATTGCTAAATCAGAGGCACATCTCCAATCCAACCTGCAAGTCTGGAAGGAAGAGCTGGAGAAGAGAGGGATGGTCATAAGCAGCTCTAAAACAAAATCCATGGTGATATCACGAGAAGAAAGAAGACACCAGATTAAGCTGGGAGAACAGGTCCTGGAGCAGGTCGACCACTTTAAATACCTCAGAGCTATTATAGACCGAAAGGGAAGCATCAAAAAAGAGTTGGCCACTCGAAAAGCAGCAGCTGGGAGACTTTTTCAGGCCATAAATCGAGGATTCCTCAGCAAGAGAGAGGTTGGTAAGAAAACGAAGATGGCTGTATACCGCTCCACCTATGTCCCAGTCTTGACATATGGATGCGAGTCATGGGCAATGACTACAACCCATAAAAGCCAGATCCAAACCTCAGAAATGAAGTATCTGAGGAAGGTGGTTGAAGTAACAAGAAGAGACATGGTACGCAACCAGACGATACGTCAAGGCCTTAAATCCTACCCCTTGCAGACCCAAGTAGAACAGTCCCAATTAAGATGGTTTGGCCATGTTTGCAGAATGGGAGAAGATCGGCTACCACGACAAGCATGGGAAACAAAGAGCCAAGGATCCAGACCCCCAGGACGACCCAGAGTCCGCTGGGAGGACAACATCAGACAATCTTTGAAGGACCGAGGACTAGAATGGAACCAGGCCAGGAGGAAGACAGCCGATAGGATAGTCTGGCGCTCTCTCTTCCAAACCTCTACACCTCACGGTAGAAGGGGAACGACTAAGTAAGTAAATAAGGTATATGTATGTTTCTGCATCTTTTAGTGTTGATATGATAATACTAAGCTGTGTATGTTTCTGTTGTTTCAGATTTCCTTACTGCTATTTATTTTACTGTACGTGGTTTCTTATGTGACACTTTGCCAGTTTCGGCGTAAGGCTGACAACGAGGACACTTATGCAGGTTAGTCTCGCCACAAGTCTTGTGTCTTGTTATTAAATGTTAGATTTACTATGAGAGCCAGTAACCCATCAAAACATGACAAGGAAATAAACACGCTGTGCTCTCTGTGCTGCATTTCCTCAACAAACACGCAACAAAAATTCAAAATAAACTTTCCGATACACCGTCTCCGTATTATTATTTAAGGGAGCATTGACTTGGGTGACTAAATTGACAGAGTTGGTGCAAATGTAATGAACTCCATTCATTATCTACTGTTAAGTGTAAATATAAGATGGAGATACGTATTAATACTTAGCCAAAATATACATGGGAAATTGGGGTCAGAGTGGCTAAGAGGTATGGCGTCCGCCTCTAATTCTAAAGGTAATGAGTTTAATGCCCAACGCGGAATATTTTTAATGGAATTTTTTGTTCAGAACCAATGGTTATTAATGATGCCATACTGCCCCCTGATCTCGTGGGTAGTGAGATCGGATGCCTAGCCTTCTCGGATAAGGGCGAAAAAATAGGAGGTCCCATGTGCAAGTTGTGTACGTTAAAAATCCTCTGCAGTTGGAAATTGCAAAGAGGAGGCCATAAGGCTGCTGCCCTGGCTGCCTGGCAAAATATAAAAATTAGTAAACCTATCCATCACAAAAATATTTATAGAATGTGCGATTCCTGTATACACACATTGGGACCCTCTTTGGTGCTATCGAGTTCGTGCACTGTGCTGAGATCATCCTTGTGTGATCTAAAGGAGGAGATCAGAGTGTAATCCATGTGCAATGAAGATGGTCTTGGAAATCCAAACTAACCAAACTATACACATGGAAAATTTCATAAATTCTGTCAAAAAAAAAAAAAAAAGAATATTTCAGTGTGGCTGCAATTCAGCTTCTTTGCTGCAGTGCGTGGCTTTTCTGTAATTTCCTGAAAATGCACCGTGAAAAGATTGCAGGTTCCTGGGAATTCATTACGGATGGGACACTTAAGAAAATTAGAAGGTTGAATGGAGAACAATAAAAATGACAACCAGAAAAATGCAGACTATCTTAAATGAGTGCTTGTGTAGTATAAGATCCTATTACACGCCCATTGAGGCATATTGGGAATATGGTGTTAGGCCCATATTTTCTTGACCATCGGCACACTAAGGGTGATGTGGTCAGCATCATGCTGGCTGCCTTAAGCTTGTGTAGTATAGAATGATATGGTAAGATCACTAATGTGGTACTGATGACAAGAACCAGACACATATCAAATGTGAGAAGATACTAGTTTTGGATTGGACACACATTGCAGTGCTTGTTCTCAAATCCCCAGGGTCAGAGAGGTAGAGAGACCGAAAACTGCAGGAAGAGAGCTGGTGATGGAAATTAAATGGATCAAAAGGACATGGAAGGGCCTCAAGTGGATGGCAGTGATAGGAGGTTTTGGCGTGAATTTGTTGAAGGCCAGAGCTTCATAGTGAGCTGAAAGGCAATGAATGAATTATGAAATTATTCGTCACCAGTTAGTGCAACAACCTCTTCTTTACATCAGCTGCCTGGAGTTCATACTTTGATCCAGATCTGTCTAGGTCAGGGTTCCTTAACCTTTGGTCCACGGACCCCTTCTTCTTCTTTGATCCTTAGCCGCTGACCGTTAAAGCAGTCAGTGGCCATCACGCCTGGTGGCGTCTTGTAGGGCAACAACAAATTAATTCCACCCTGCTCGGTCGGTGGCCATCCTTTGTACACTGCCCCAACTCTGGTTCATTCTTTGCATCTCAGCCTCCACAGTCCTCCGCCAAGTTGTTTTTGAGGGTCCTTAAATGGATTCTAGGGGGGCCACGTACATAAACTAAAAACCTAAGAGTAACATTTCACAAACTATGTCAGCAATTCAAAAGAATTGTGATGCAGTGGATTCCTTCTCAATGCAACATCCCTGGACAGGCTGGCAGATTGGCAAAGGAAGGGGGAAAGGTGCCTTAACTTGACACAAGCATAACGTATGAAGAGGCCAAGATTTTTATCAAGTGCAGATACAGGAGCAAATGGGAAGCAGAACATGCAGGCCACAGTAAAAATGAAGTTTATTACCTGCTCAGCAGAGGTGAAAAAGTGGTAATCTTCAGACTCCACACAGGTCACAACAAATTGGGATACCATCTATTCAAGAAGGTAGGAACTAAGGATGAGTGTAACTGGCACTGATATAATGACTGCTGATCATCTACGTGCCCAACATATGAGGAACAGAGAAAACACAAATGGCCACCACTAGTGCCATTCCTAGAAAGACTCTACGGAGATGTCAGCAGCCTCAGATTGATCACTGTTTTCTTTGAACATTTTCAAGTAGACGCCTGAGGGTGAACTAAGAAGAAGAAGATAAACTAAAAATTTGAATTTTTTTCTTCACCAAAATGTTTACTCCAAAAAGTATTAGATTTTTGCATTTAAAGAAATATGTTCTTTTTACATATTGTTTTTGTATTTCAATATGACTAAATGATTTTCCTTTGTAATAAAATTTATTATTTGTGTCGAACAATTTTAATTAAGCGCCTTTGTATATTTATTTGTTGTTGCTAAGAAGGGGTTTGTAGCCATCATTGGACAACCAAAGGGGTCCATGGAAGAAGACCTGGGTTATCTTTCTTATGGAGTCTGCTTCTTTTCTTTCTATGCCAGCTTTTCCCCTTGTTCTTAATTTTACCTTTTTTTTCCCCCCCCCCCCATATGTTTTGAGGTTTGCCTCTATTTCTTCTACCTTGTCAGTTCCCACACAAAAAAAAACTGCCTTCTGATGCTATAAGGTGGCTTCCTCGTTGTTATGATGTCTTCTTCTTCTTTGATCCTTAGCTGCCGACCGTCAAAGCAGTCAGTGGCCATCACGCCTAGTGGCGTCTTGTAGGGAAACAACAAATTGATTCCACTTTGCTCGGTCGGCGGCCATCCTTCGTACAGTGCCCCAACTCTGGTTCATTCTTTGCATCTCAGCCTCCACAGTCCTCCGCCAGGTTGTTTTTGGTCGGCCTCTCTTTCGTTTTCCTTCAGGGGTCCAAAGCATAGCTGTTCTTGTGATGGCATCGGGGTCTCTTCTGAGGACATGGCCAACCCAGCTCCAGCGTCTGCCAGCTATGGTGGTGTGCATGTCCTCTTGCTTGCTCCGAGTAAGCAGATCTTGGTTGGTGATGGTATTCGGCCAAAAGATTCGGTGAATTTTTCTTAGGCATGTTGTGTGAAAAGAGGACAATTTCGACATTTCCTTCTCTGTAACTCACCAGCATTCCACACCATAGAGAAGCACAGAAAGCACACAGCTCTGATATAATCTTAATTTTGTGCTTGTGCTGTATTGAGAGAACTTCCAGATGTTGTTTAGGCTAAAAAAGGTTGTTCTTGCCTTATTCATTCTGATTCTATTTCTTCTACCTTGTCGGTTCCCGCACAAAAAAACTGCCTTCTGATGCTATAAGGTGGCTTCCTCGTTGTTATGATGTATCCATCTTTATTTTCCCTTGAACTCATAATCCACTGGGGAGACAGAAAAACACATGGTAACGAGAACTGGAGATGTGAATGAAAGAGATAAAGAAGGCACAAAAAGACCTTCATTGGATGGCACAAGACAAAACTTAGCATGAATTTGTGAAGGCCTTTGCTACTTGGGGAGCTGAAGCTAATGACGATGATAATCCAAAGGTGTTTGATTAGTGCATTCCCTCAGGTCAGCACTGACGCCTTCTTATTTGTGCGCTCACCCATATATGAATGTTTGTAGCCTCTTGGTTTTCATTTGTATGGACGACCAGATTTTTTTTGCACTATAATGGAATGATGGTGTAAAACACGTTGCCATGGAAACCACTGCTGCAAGGGCATGTGAATGCTTGGTGTAGGCTGTTGCGTGCATATTTTGACGCACATATTACAAAAATCGATATGGCTATTTAATATGGAAAAAATATAGACATTCATTCATTTGTGTATGAAAATGCTGTCTATGGTAAAGCTAGATAATTCATGATTGATTTACACTTTTGATCATAGGAGTAATCGTTCTTGATATTGATTCGGCGCATGGATATTGCACTCATGTCCGTACTTATTTGTTAGGGCCAGAAAATAGATTAATTTGCTTATTATGTTTATGGCCTGAATTCATATGTATTACATATTATTAGTACAAGTAGAATCAGTCCTATATTGTATATTTTGGATGGGTAGGCAGGACTATATTCTTGTTATGCCGCTCTAGCGGAAGTATGAGTTGTCTTGACAAGTCGTGATGAGTTCCGATGTACCGTTTACAATGGCGGGTTACGCATTTTCAAGGGCTGGTACATTCTTAAGTAAAAATGATTTATGAAGTGGTTTTTCTTCTGTAGGAGATTGTGTCTCTACTAGAGTTTGTGTTAGAGACTCTCCTAATGTACGGTATCATGTATGATTCGGACTCCAGGTAATGCCAGACCCTATTTTTGATGATCTCATGTCGGTTAGACCTAGCTGGAATATTGTGCTTCGCAACGCTAGGGTCATGTTTGTATCGACGAAGATGACGGGCTTCCATACAGCAGTTATGTCTACGTGAAGTAACTGGATTACTGTAGAACTGTATGGAGAAACTTTAGGAAATTATTCATATGCATTTCAAATTAACTTTGGCTTATATATACCCTCCTGTGAGTGAGTGAGCGACAACTCAGGAAGGCGGCCATGTTACATTCCTGTCATCATATTTTTGAATCACTGTCCAAAGAACGGGGCATGTATCTTACTATTCGGACAGTGGCAAGGAGATCTCAATTTTGATAGAAACCCCTTATCGTGGTTTCATAATATGATATAAACTATGAACATAAAGCAACTTTAGTTACTTACCGATCCGCCTTCACTGACGCGTTTAGTCAGATAGGGGATGCGGCCATAATGTATCATGACATTGGAAGCTATTGATGTACTACCCATTATTTATGAATGTGTCATGACTTGGGATCTACTATGTATGCCTGCAAATTGATGTGTCAACATATACCCATGATTTACTCGTTATGTCCCAGTGTGTGCGTCTAAATAAACTGTGTAAACAAAGATTCCAGCAGTCTGCATTGGTGCCTTGTAGACACAAGTGAATGAGTGCTTAGATTGGTCAGAACACGAACAGTCCACCATTCGCGTTAATCACACTCTACACTTCTACTCCATATATACACCATCCTGCGTCGGTTGAATTGACCAAGTTTAGGGCCTGCTTCCCCTGGAGCCTTAGAGGGAAACTACTGCTTACAGTTGCCTTTGCCTTCCCTAACTCAGGACTAGGGTGAGTTACCCATTTACAGCTGGTAAACAACATGCAACAGTGATTGATAGTGGAGCTTTACCGAAGAAAGAGAACACACCATACACCACTCACTCAGTACTTTACAGTGACACTTTACAGTTGGTATGCAGCACTTTAAAGTGGTGGGCCAGATTCCTGGGTCCAGCCTACGCAGTCTTGTTGTGTTGAGAATCACATTTTACAGTTGCAAGAACATTTGTTTGACCACATCAACACCAGTAGGACAGCTATACAATCAATGTCAGCTTGACCTGTTCTGACAAGTGTAACAATATCTGGGTCAGCACTTGTTGACATTTGGCACAGTACAGTCAGTGTTCTAAACTAGTGATTGTTTATCCTGCTGAAATAGAAGAGCAATGTTGAACATAAAGTGCAAATTTCATCGTTGGATCTTCTTATGTGCGCAAAAAAATTGAACAGTGTAACAGTTAGAAAGCAAATCTATTACTCAATAAAGTGGTAGTCTAATTTGTTAAAACTGAGCATACAGTACAATACACTGCAACTGCAACACATTTCAGTATATAATGTACACATTTATGATTTATATGTATTTATGTTTATATATTATTTGTTTATATGTGTGATTGTTATGTGTTTGCGGGCCTGGATGGGAGGTGACTAGAACAGGAAATACCAAGTGATATTGGTCTTGTTCTGGCGTTCTATAATTTCTTAATTGAAATTTGCATGCAACATTGTTTGCAAATATTTGGTTAGCTGTGACGACTGTGTTCATATTTGTATTTGTAATATTTTTTCTGTTCTTTATTTTTGTTTGATTTGTTTGTATAATTGTAGGTCTCATCTTTCCTTTCATTTCAGTTCTTTACACCCTTATGTTTATACACTGTGGCGTTATTTGTCTTGTTATCTTATTGCAGTTATCATCACAGATTCTGTGATCATTTTTTTTCATTTCTCCTATTTAATTTAATTTGATCTCTGCAAATGTTTTCAGATTGTCTTTTCTTGTTTGTCCTTTGTAATGTCTTTAGTTGACATATGACATAGGAGGTATAGTTGAATACACTTATATTATAGTACAGATCAGTACTTTATGATTATTATTGTTATAAAACAAAGTGTACAAGACCTTTGTAAGGCTTGTCTCCCAAAGTGATTGGTATAGGAAATATTATTTTCCACAGGTACTCAAGTGATCATTGATTACATTAAGGTATACAAGACCTTTGTAAGGCTTGTCTCCCACAGTATTTGAGATATACAGTTATTGTTGTCCACAGGTACTCAAGTTATCATTGGTTATTATAAACAAAATAACCATACAAGTTTTTCACTAAGACTAAGTCTATGGTATAGACTTGTCTCCCATTAAAGTGAAATAAGGTAATTTATTTACTTTTTCAGGTTTCTGATTTAAGAAGACAAGATGTCTACATTAGATTACTTTATTGCACAAGGAAAATCCCTTGATAAGACTGGGAAAGAGTTAGAAGAATGGACAACTGCTCAATTTGCTATTGCATTAAAGTCAGAAGTACTGAAAGCAAAAGTTGAACAAAAGAAGATAGATGCTGAGAATTTCAGATTGCAGATGCAAGCTGAGGAAAGAAAAGCTGCGGCTGAGGAGAGAAAACTTCAAATAGAAGAAAAAAATTAGAAGCTGCTGCTGAAGAGAGAAAAGCTGCTGCTGCTGCTGAAGAGAGAAAAGCTGCTGCTGCTGCTGCTGAAGAGAGAAAAGCTCTGGCTGAAGAAAAAAGATTAGAAAAAGAAGCTGATACTGCTGCTGAACTAAAGAAATTGCAGATGCAAGTGGAGGAAAGGAGATTTGATGCAGAACAGAAGAAATTAGAAGCTGCTGCTGCTGCAGCAGCTGAACAGAAAAAATTAGAAGTTGCTGCAGAACAGAAAAAATTAGAAGTTGCTGCAGAACAGAAAAAATTCGAAGCTGCTGCTGAACAGAAAAAATTAGAAGCGGCTGCAGAACAGAGAAGATTAGATAGAGAAGCTGAAGAGAGAAAAGCAATAAGAGAACATGAATTTGAGTTAGAGAAATTAAAATTGACAAGTATGAGTAATGTTAATCAGGCATCTAGTGGTAATGGTAAACCCTTTGTGTACAAGGTCAAGGTACCAGCGTTCAACCCTACCAGTGATGACATAACATTTTGGCTTTCTAGATTTGAACGTGCTTGTCGAGCTCATAATGTTGACAAATCACAGTATGTGAATCAGTTGTCTGAAAATCTAAAAGGGGAGTCTCTGAGTAAGTTATATTTCGTTGAAGAGGCCGACAAGGATAATTATGATGCTGTTAGGGCAGCTTTGATAAAGAGATATCAGCTGTCTGAGGAAGGTTATCGTCTTTTGTTTAAAACAATGAGACCTGAGGTAGGTGTAGAATTCTCAGAATTCATCTCAAAAGCACGAATTACACTTTCACGATGGATTGAATTATCCAAAATAGAGAAAACATTTGATGGTCTTACGGATTTATTGCTAAGAGACAAGGTCATGTCTTCTGTAAATAAATCATTCCTAGAGTTCTTACATGAGCGTAAACCTAGTACATTAAAGCAAATGGAAGAATATTGTGACCAGTATGCCACGGCACACCCTGACATGATTCTTAGTAACTCTAACATTAAAGAGAGTATGCCAGTTGCTTCGGCAACAGAATATAATCAGAATTACTCACACAAATTCCAAGGAGCTAAAAATAAATTTGATAAAAAGGTTAATTGGAATAAGTATCAAAACCAAGATAACCACTCAAATCAGGGTTCTTCTTCGAAGAACTGGAATCGGGCTGATAGTCCTCGACACGCGAGGGGTACCCATAATTTTAGAAATTCTCGAAAAGGGAGTAGCTATAGGAACTACCCAAGTGCTTCATGGAGACAAAAGAACCAATATTACAGGGATACTCAGTATAATGAGCGTGATGATTATGATCATGAATATTATGATTCAAACCCAAATAGGGGTTATAACAGAGGAAATAATAATTATAGAGACAATTATAACCGAGGTAGATCACAACACAAAAGACATGGTAAATCTTATTACCAGGCTAACTCTGCACAACAGGAGTTCCACGACGCCGATAATCAGAATAATGATAAAAAAGACTCCAATAGTGTAGCAAATTCCGCTTTCGATTTTGCTAGAGCATCTGAGTGTTCGCAATGCAAAACATTATTCGATCCAACCACAGTTTCTACTTTAAGCTGCGGTCACCCGCTTCCCGCTCTCCATGCGTCAATCGCGCATAATGGAAGGGGTGCTCTTGTCTTTAATAGGGGCCTAATAGATGGTACTCCGGTATCAATTCTTTTCGATTCGGGGTGCACTACCATCGGAGTGAGGCAATCACTCGTAAATCCTTCTCGAGCTACAGGCAATATAGTCAAATGTGTAACATTTGGTGGCACATTGGAGAAGTACTCCACTGCCATTATCAATATTGCTACGCCTTTCTTTACAGGAGAGGTGCAAGCATGTCTCTTGCCGAATCCGATCGCTGATCTTATCATCGGTCGCATTCATGGAGTGAAAGAATGCACTCCACAGCAAATTTCTAATTGGGAAAATGTTAATATGCAATCTGCTAATGCAGTAATCACTAGGGCTCAAGCTCTTAATATGCCACAATCTTCACATTCTGAAGATAATGATGCGCAGATCCAAGATGATCCCTTGGAGATTTCCCATGATTCCTTTATAAAACAGCAGGAAGATGATCCTAAAGAAATTCTTTACTCTGGCAACAAAAGGTGATCCGAATAAGGATACAAATCGTAAATCTTGGATTACGATGAAGAATGGCGTACTTGTACGTATGGTACAAGACTCCGCTAAGTCCATTCATTCTCAAATCCTTGTGCCTAAAAATATGAGAGTTAAAATCTTACAGCACGCTCATGATTCGCAGTGTGCTGGACATATGGGTTTTTCCCGTACTAAAGCTAGAGTTCTTCAATCTTTCTTTTGGCCTGCTGTGAATAAGGACATACGAATCTATTGTCGATCTTGTAAAGTATGTCAAGAGATTAAATCCAGAGGTCCACGCCATGATGCACCTATTCAGGCTGCAGACATTCCCATTCGACCATTTCAAAAAATGGCGATAGACATCATTGGTCCATTTAAGATAAAGTCTGCTAGAGGACACCAATTTATTTTGACGTGTGTTGATATGTGCACACGTTGGCCGGAGGCTGTTCCTCTAAAGAGCATAACTACTGCTGATGTCGCAGATGCTCTTTGGTTAATATTTTCTCGTCTGGGATTTCCAGCAGAAATATTATCCGACCATGGTACCCAACTCATATCGGATACCATGTCTCAAGTAATGTCGACTCTTAAGATAGAGAGATCGCTGAGTAGTATTTATCATCCTATGTCCAATGGGATGGTGGAACGTTTGAATAGAACTCTGAAAAACCTACTAGGTAAGATAACAGAAGATCATCCTCAGGATTGGGATAGGGTTTTACCCGCGGCTCTCTTTGCATATAGAGAGGTCGCCAACGAACATACAGGATTTTCTCCCTTTGAACTTGTCTTTGGCGCGAAACCGCGAGGTCCTATGTCCTTACTTCATGATCTTATAACTGCTGATAATATTGTCGATGACACAAAATCCTCTTATGAATATGTCATCGCACTTAGACACAAGATTATTGAAGCATGCAAATTGGCAACTGCTTCTTCTGAATTTGCGAAACAGAAGGCAAGGGAATTTGCCAATAAAAAGAGATGTTTGCGACAACTTTGTCCAGGTGACAAAGCATTTGTCTTGCTACCTTGTAGGGAAAATAGACTTCTTATTTCTTGGAAAGGTCCGTACGATATAATATCAAAAGTTTCCGATGTTGACTATATCGTCGATATTGACGGGAAGCGTAAAACCTTCCACATCAACATGCTCACGGAATTCCATGAACGTCCTGATTATTTACAACCTGTTTTCCAGGCAACGGACGATTTTCCAGTCCAACATGGACAGTACTCATCTCTGTCAGTAATACAGGATGAGGAAACGAGTTTCTCGGATGTAAATTTACCTTTTCCAATGATTCCTCTTCACTCTAATGAATCATGGAAAGATGTTGCAATTTCTCCAGAATTATCTCCAGGAGAGCAGAAACAAGTTTCTACTATGTTAGAACAATTTCAGGATGTCCTTACTGACATTCCTGGTCAAACTGATGTCATTCAACATGACATTATTCTTACTGACCATAGTCCTATAAGAGTCAGACCGTATCCTATCCCGATACATTTTCAAGCACAGGTAGAGAAAGAGTTGGATGAGATGATAGAGTTAAAAATTATTGAACCATCCACATCAGCATATTCTTCGCCGATGGTTATTGTACGAAAAAAAGACAATAACATACGTCTTTGCGTGGATTATCGCAAATTGAATCAAGTGACTAAATTTGATGCTGAACCTATGCCTTTACTAGAAGAGCTACTTACGAGACTATCGAATTCTCATTTCTTTACTAAACTCGATTTGTCTAAGGGATATTGGCAAGTTCCATTATCCGAACACGCCAAACCGTTTACTGCTTTTTCGACGCCTAGGGGTCTATTCCAATGGAATTTCATGCCTTTCGGTCTTATGAACGCCCCTGCAACATTCGTACGCATGATGCGTCGAATCCTATCTCATCGCTCAGATGTCATTGCGTATCTTGATGACATCTGTCTTTTCAGTGATACTTGGAACGATCACTATAATGGGATAAATGAACTATTGTCTATCTTACGCGAGCATAACCTGACAGCGAAACCATCGAAAGCATGTATTGGTTTTAGCGAAATATCTTTCTTAGGACACCGTGTTGGTCATGGGTTCCTAAAAACAGAAGACCATAATACAAGTAAGATACTTAACATTTCTATTCCTAAGACTAAAAAGCAAGTGCGAAGTCTCTTAGGTCTAATACAATTTTATGGACGATTCATTCCGAATCTGTCCTCCATTATGTCACCTCTTTCTTCCTTGCTAAAGAAAGGGTCTCCTAATGTAGTCCATTGGACTCAAGAATGTCAATCCTCTTTGGATAAGGTTAAAACTATGTTTTCTACTTCACCTATCCTAGTATTGCCTTCTAAGGATAAGACATTTATTCTTCGTAGTGACGCTTCATCCACCGGGATTGGAGCAGCACTAATGCAAGAGTACTCTGGAACTCTGCATCCTGTGATGTATATTTCTCGGAAATTAAATGCCGCAGAGAAGAATTACTCGGTCCTAGACCGTGAATTATTGGCTATGGTTTGGTCAATCCTTAAACTGCAAAGATTTCTTCTTGGCGCGCATTTCATTGTGGAAACTGACCAGAAAGCTCTTACGGCTATTCAGAGTAAAAATCTGAAGAGCGCGAGATCAACGCGATACGCGATTGCTCTACAGCCATTTCATTTTTCGGTGCGAGCTATCCGTGGGTCAGAAAATGTGATGGCAGATATTTTGTCTAGATGCCCACATGATTCATAACTGTTATACAACTTTGATACAGTTGTTCCTATGTTGAAATGTGTACACATATGTAATATATCATATATTGATTGTAACACTACTTAGCGGTTCATTGATATTTATTCACCGCTGATCTTTCAATGTTTTTTCGTCTTTGATGATCATGATGTTAAGATATCTTAGATGAAATTTATGTATAAACTAATGTAGAAATTGTGTCATTGCTAATATTGTAGTATGCGTTGGTGACACCTCTCTGGAAATATTTATACTTAGAGAAGTACTTTCTCTAAGGTCATAAAACTTATGCTTATCATCTGCGCATTGTTATTGGTGCGTTGTGAGCCTATTGTATGTTGCTCCTAGATGTATTTAAAAAATACCGAGGGGTGTGGTAATCTGTTGCGTGCATATTTTGACGCACATATTACAAAAATCGATATGGCTATTTAATATGGAAAAAATATAGACATTCATTCATTTGTGTATGAAAATGCTGTCTATGGTAAAGCTAGATAATTCATGATTGATTTACACTTTTGATTATAGGAGTAATCGTTCTTGATATTGATTCGGCGCATGGATATTGCACTCATGTCCGTACTTATTTGTTAGGGCCAGAAAATAGATTAATTTGCTTATTATGTTTATGGCCTGAATTCATATGTATTACATATTATTAGTACAAGTAGAATCAGTCCTATATTGTATATTTTGGATGGGTAGGCAGGACTATATTCTTGTTATGCCGCTCTAGCGGAAGTATGAGTTGTCTTGACAAGTCGTGATGAGTTCCGATGTACCGTTTACAATGGCGGGTTACGCATTTTCAAGGGCTGGTACATTCTTAAGTAAAAATGATTTATGAAGTGGTTTTTCTTCTGTAGGAGATTGTGTCTCTACTAGAGTTTGTGTTAGAGACTCTCCTGATGTACGGTATCATGTATGATTCGGACTCCAGGTAATGCCAGACCCTATTTTGATGATCTCATGTCGGTTAGACCTAGCTGGAATATTGTGCTTCGCAACGCTAGGGTCATGTTTGTATCGACGAAGATGACGGGATTCCATACAGCAGTTATGTCTACGTGAAGTAACTGGATTACTGTAGAACTGTATGGAGAAACTTTAGGAAATTATTCATATGCATTTCAAATTAACTTTGGCTTATATATACCCTCCTGTGAGTGAGTGAGCGACAACTCAGGAAGGCGGCCATGTTACATTCCTGTCATCATATTTTGAATCACTGTCCAAAGAACGGGGCATGTATCTTACTATTCGGACAGTGGCAAGGAGATCTCAATTTTGATAGAAACCCCTTATCGTGGTTTCATAATATGATATAAACTATGAACATAAAGCAACTTTAGTTACTTACCGATCCGCCTTCACTGACGCGTTTAGTCAGATAGGGGATGCGGCCATAATGTATCATGACATTGGAAGCTATTGATGTACTACCCATTATTTATGAATGTGTCATGACTTGGGATCTACTATGTATGCCTGAAGATTGATGTGTCAACATATACCCATGATTTACTCGTTATGTCCCAGTGTGTGCGTCTAAATAAACTGTGTAAACAAAGATTCCAGCAGTCTGCATTGGTGCCTTGTAGACACAAGTGAATGAGTGCTTAGATTGGTCAGAACACGAACAGTCCACCATTCGCGTTAATCACACTCTACACTTCTACTCCATATATACACCATCCTGCGTCGGTTGAATTGACCAAGTTTAGGGCCTGCTTCCCCTGGAGCCTTAGAGGGAAACTACTGCTTACAGTTGCCTTTGCCTTCCCTAACTCAGGACTAGGGTGAGTTACACATTTACAGCTGGTAAACAACATGCTACAGTGATTGATAGTGGAGCACACACTGGGACATAACGAGTAAATCATGGGTATATGTTGACACATCAATTTGCAGGCATACATAGTAGATCCCAAGTCATGACACATTCATAAATAATGGGTAGTACATCAATAGCTTCCAATGTCATGATACATTATGGCCGCATCCCCTATCTGACTAAACGCGTCAGTGAAGGCGGATCGGTAAGTAACTAAAGTTGCTTTATGTTCATAGTTTATATCATATTATGAAACCACGATAAGGGGTTTCTATCAAAATTGAGATCTCCTTGCCACTGTCCGAATAGTAAGATACATGCCCCGTTCTTTGGACAGTGATTCAAAAATATGATGACAGGAATGTAACATGGCCGCCTTCCTGAGTTGTCGCTCACTCACTCACAGGAGGGTATATATAAGCCAAAGTTAATTTGAAATGCATATGAATAATTTCCTAAAGTTTCTCCATACAGTTCTACAGTAATCCAGTTACTTCACGTAGACATAACTGCTGTATGGAAGCCCGTCATCTTCGTCGATACAAACATGACCCTAGCGTTGCGAAGCATAACATTCCAGCTAGGTCTAACCGACATGAGATCATCAAAAATAGGGTCTGGCATTACCTGGAGTCCGAATCATACATGATACCGTACATTAGGAGAGTCTCTAACACAAACTCTAGTAGAGACACAATCTCCTACAGAAGAAAAACCACTTCATAAATCATTTTTACTTAAGAATGTACCAGCCCTTAAAAATGCGTACCCGCCATTGTAAACGGTACATCGGAACTCATCACGACTTGTCAAGACAACTCATACTTCCGCTAGAGCGGCATAACAAGAATATAGTCCTGCCTACCCATCCAAAATATACAATATAGGACTGATTCTACTTGTACTAATAATATGTAATACATATGAATTCAGGCCATAAACATAATAAGCAAATTAATCTATTTTCTGGCCCCAACAAATAAGTACGGACATGAGTGCAATATCCATGCGCCGCATCAATATCAAGAACGATTACTCCTATAATCAAAAGTGTAAATCAATCATGAATTATCTAGCTTTATCATAGACAGCATTTTCATACACAAATGAATGAATGTCTATATTTTTTCCATATTAAATAGCCATATCGATTTTTGTAATATGTGCGTCAAAATATGCACGCAACAGATTACCACACCCCTCGGGAAAAAAAAAATGGTACATTTTTTTTTTTTTGAAGTACATCTAGGAGCAACATACAATAGGCTCACAACGCACCAATAACAATGCGCAGATGATAAGCATAAGTTTTTATGACCTTAGAGAAAGTACTTCTCTAAGTATAAATATTTCCAGAGAGGTGTCACCAACGCATACTACAATATTAGCAATGACACAATTTCTACATTAGTTTATACATAAATTTCATCTAAGATATCTTAACATCATGATCATCAAAGACGAAAAACATTGAAAGATCAGCGGTGAATAAACATCAATGAACCGCTAAGTAGTGTTACAATCAATATATGATATATTCCATATGTGTACACATTTCAACATAGGAACAACTGTATCAACGTTAGGTATATAATTTAACAGTTATGAATCATGTGGGTATCTAGACAAAATATCTGCCATCACATTTTCTGACCCACGGATAGCTCGCACCGAAAAATGAAATGGCTTCAGAGCAATCGCGTATCACGTTGATCTCGCGCTCTTCAGATTTTTACTCTGAATAGCCGTAAGAGCTTTCTGGTCAGTTTCCACAATGAAATGCGCGCCAAGAAGAAATCTTTGCAGTTTAAGGATTGACCAAACCATAGCCAATAATTCACGGTCTAGGACCGAGTAATTCTTCTCTGCGGCATTTAATTTCCGAGAAATATACATCACAGGATGCAGAGTTCCAGAGTACTCTTGCATTAGTGCTGCTCCAATCCCGGTGGATGAAGCGTCACTACGAAGAATAAATGTCTTATCCTTAGAAGGCAATACTAGGATAGGTGAAGTAGAAAACATAGTTTTAACCTTATCCAAAGAGGATTGACATTCTTGAGTCCAATGGACTACATTAGGAGACCCTTTCTTTAGCAAGGAAGAAAGAGGTGACATAATGGAGGACAGATTCGGAATGAATCGTCCATAAAATTGTATTAGACCTAAGAGACTTCGCACTTGCTTTTTAGTCTTAGGAATAGAAATGTTAAGTATCTTACTTGTATTATGGTCTTCTGTTTTTAGGAACCCATGACCAACACGGTGTCCTAAGAAAGATATTTCGCTAAAACCAATACATGCTTTCGATGGTTTCGCTGTCAGGTTATGCTCGCGTAAGATAGACAATAGTTCATTTATCCCATTATAGTGATCGTTCCAAGTATCACTGAAAAGACAGATGTCATCAAGATACGCAATGACATCTGAGCGATGAGATAGGATTCGACGCATCATGCGTACGAATGTTGCAGGGGCGTTCATAAGACCGAAAGGCATGAAATTCCATTGGAATAGACCCCTAGGCGTCGAAAAAGCAGTAAACGGTTTGGCGTGTTCGGATAATGGAACTTGCCAATATCCCTTAGACAAATCGAGTTTAGTAAAGAAATGAGAATTCGATAGTCTCGTAAGTAGCTCTTCTAGTAAAGGCATAGGTTCAGCATCAAATTTCGTCACTTGGTTCAATTTGCGATAATCCACGCAAAGACGTATGTTATTGTCTTTTTTTCGTACAATAACCATCGGCGAAGAATATGCTGATGTGGATGGTTCAATAATTTTTAACTCTATCATCTCATCCAACTCTTTCTCTACCTGTGCTTGAAAATGTATCGGGATAGGATACGGTCTGACTCTTATAGGACTATGGTCAGTAAGAATAATGTCATGTTGAATGACATCAGTTTGACCAGGAATGTCAGTAAGGACATCCTGAAATTGTTCTAACATAGTAGAAACTTGTTTCTGCTCTCCTGGAGATAATTCGGGAGAAATTGCAACATCTTTCCATGATTCATTAGAGTGAAGAGGAATCATTGGAAAAGGTAGATTTACATCCGAGAAACTCGTTTCCTCATCCTGTATTACTGACAGAGATGAGTACTGTCCATGTTGGACTGGAAAATCGTCCGTTGCCTGGAAAACAGGTTGTAAATAATCCGGACGTTCATGGAATTCCGTGAGCATGTTGATGTGGAAGGTTTTACGCTTCCCGTCAATATCGACGATATAGTCAACATCGGAAACTTTTGATATTATATCGTACGGACCTTTCCAAGAAATAAGAAGTCTATTTTCCCTACAAGGTAGCAAGACAAATGCTTTGTCACCTGGACAAAGTTGTCGCAAGCATCTCTTTTTATTGGCAAATTCCCTTGCCTTCTGTTTCGCAAATTCAGAAGAAGCAGTTGCCAATTTGCATGCTTCAATAATCTTGTGTCTAAGTGCGATGACATATTCATAAGAGGATTTTGTGTCATCGACAATATTATCAGCAGTTATAAGATCATGAAGTAAGGACATAGGACCTCGCGGTTTCGCGCCAAAGACAAGTTCAAAGGGAGAAAATCCTGTATGTTCATTGGCGACCTCTCTATATGCAAAGAGAGCCGCGGGTAAAACCCTATCCCAATCCTGAGGATGATCTTCTGTTATCTTACCTAGTAGGTTTTTCAGAGTTCTGTTCAGACGTTCCACCATCCCATTGGACATAGGATGATAAATACTACTCAGCGATCTCTCTATCTCAGTGTTTCCCAAACTGTTTTGGGTCACCGCCCCCTTGGCTCCCAGGGCATGTCCCCAGCGCCCCCTGCATGTCCCCACATTACATAAAAAAATGTAAAGAGTGAAAAATAAGAGCAACTGTTAATACAGTAACAACTAATTGCTCAGTTTATCACATTCTAATATAAAGCTACAGATACGCTTATTTATTAACTTAATGTAAAAAGAAAAACTTAATTACTTAATGCTGTAAAACAAACAGCAGTATGCGAAAGTAAATTAGTAACAAACTTACTTCATTTTTAACTTCAGTGAGATGGATGTGCCTGGTGTAGTGATATCAGCTTCTCAACATCAGGCTGAAAGTTACTTAGAAGGAGTCTCAGATCCCCACGTTCAGTAATCTGCAGTCTGTTTCTCTGCTTCGAAAGAAGTTGGACAACCGCGCTGAAGCCACGCTCTACTAAATACGATGTTGGAAAGGCAATACAGAATATCTTAACCTTTCCCCCACACTGCAGGATAGCGTTCAAAGATTTCTTTCTGCAACCAAAAGTCTTGATATGATTTAAGCTCAACGTCATTTTGTAGCGATATCAGTTCCTCTTCCACCCTTCCTAGTTCCTCACTGCACACGTCCAGGAATGGATTTATTATCCAGTCTGGAATCGTGATCAAAAGAAGATCCTGAAACCTCTGAGATATGTCTTTATGCAGCATATCTAGATGTGCACAATATACTTGAAGATTATCCTCTGGTATTTTGTCTTTCTCTTCCAACTCTAAGAGGCTGGGAAATGGGATTAACTCACGACGGTCAATATTACGTTTGAATAGCGTTAATTTGGCAAGAAACGTTAAGACGACAGTGTAATATAATACATTAATAATACGAACCACACATTGTAATAATATGCGAATCTTCACATGTACGAGAATCCTGTAAATAAACATGGCTACAAACTGAACATGCTTTTACTGAGTGCCTTCTGAAACATGTGTGTGCTTGTGTAGATGACGAGGTAATGCTTATATACATACATCATAACATTACATGGTGGCAGCGGTCGATACCGGACTGACGCAAAACAGCTACACGATAACACGTGAGTACAGTTTATTCGGTTAATTTTCGTCATCGAGGTCAGCCATGGCGGCGAAACAATATCGCAACGCACCGCAAATGAGATTCGCCGGTCAAGACGATAAGAGTGAAGCTTTCTTGTTATGGCGCCAACGCATAGATCTATATTCCAAGACCACTGGTCTGGAAGGACAAACCCTAACTCCATATATCCTAGAAGCATTGGACGATGAAGGTTTGAAAATTTACAACAGTTTTGCTACCGCCATGCCTGTGGAGTCGGCGACAGACCCCGCAGCCATATTGGACGAATTTGAAAAACGTCTGATAATAAAGCACATGAACTTTAGAGCGGCAAGATTAGAACTTCACCACCTGCGACAGAAACCTGGTGAAAGTCTAGATGATTTTTTCACTCGCATCAAGGAGAAAACAAGTGTATGCAAATTTAACAAAGAAGAAGAAAAAGAGCGAATTATCGAACAGATCCTTCTCAGCACACCAATGCCAGAGTTCCAGAAATGGATACTGAGCCAGAGTGATACACTAACTTTACAACAACTTCTGGATGAAGGCAGGAAACACGAGGCACAAGCACTAAACATTAAACAAATTCAGCAAGGTACAGTAACAGCCCAGGTGGATGCAGTAAAAAGCTATAAACCCAAACAAAACAAAGCAACTGGTTCGAAGCAACAAGAAAAACACAACACAAGCAGAGGTGCTATGTGTAAATGTTGTGGCCTAAACCACATACAAAACCACTGTCCAGCTAAAGACTCTACATGTCATTACTGCAGAAAGAGGGGCCACTGGATAAAATTATGTTTCAAGAGGAAACAAGACAGTGCTCAACACAACCTTCACAGCAGAGAGTCATCAAAACAAACACCCTTTATGATGACTGAGGACCTTGACTCCAGTGAAGAAAGTGATCCTTCCACATTTGATACTGTGAAGATACTAACTTTCAGTAATGAACCAAAGAGAACGCAGGCTTTCTGCAAGGTACAATTCCGAATACCAGGAATTAAAAGGCACAAAGAAAGATATATTCGGTTCAAGATAGACACAGGTGCCCAAGGTAACACTCTACCCTTAAGAATATTCAGACAGATCATGCCTGACAAGGTGGATGAGCAAGGATTTCCCACAAGGGATGTAAAAAGTAGGAGTGGCAGGACAAAGCTAAGAGCTTACAATGGAACAAGTATAGACTGTTTCGGAGCAGTAACACTTGAATGTTTATACAGAGACTCTGAATGGACATCGTCAACATTTTACTTGGTAGATGTTGAAGGACCTGCAATTTTGGGTTTACCAATGTGCGAAAAGCTGAGTGTGGTAACTATTAACAACATTAAAGCTGACAAAAAAGAACATCTTACTCTACACGTCACTGGAGTAGATGACCTTAAACAGCGATTCCCAGAACAGTTCGACAGAATAGGCAAACTTCCAGGAAAGGCAAGATTCTTTTTAAAAGACAACGCTGAGCCAAAGATAGACCCACCTAGAAAGTATCCTATACATGTTAAACAGAAACTTGCCACAGAACTAGAAAAGATGGTGCAGAATGATGTTATTAGAAAGGTTGAAGAGCATTCTGATTGGTGTAGTAGTATCACAACCGTTCTGAAGCAGGATGGTTCTCTTCGGGTTTGCCTTGACCCAAAACACTTAAACAACAGTCTAAAGCGCTGTCCACACAAAATGCATACAGTGGAAGAGATAACTCACAGATTCCACAATGCCAAATATTTTTCTAAACTAGATGCTGTACACGGATACTGGAGTGTTGAGATAGCAGAGGAAAGTCAACTCCTTACAACTTTTCGAACACCATTCGGCAGATATTGTTTCAAGAGACTCCCATTTGGTTTGAATGTATCACAAGACATCTTTCAACAGAAGATTGACAACATTGTTGAGCAATGTTCTGGTACAGTGGCTATTGCGGATGACATTGTAGTCTGCGGCAGGTCAGAACAAGAACACGACCGTAACTTGATTAACTTGATGCATGTAGCACAGGCCAATGGGCTAACATTCAACAGCAAAAAGTGTACAATTAAGGCAACGGAGATACAATTTTTTGGATTGCTGTACACCCAGAATGGTGTAAAACCAGACCCTAAAAAGGTTGAAGATATTCATGACATGCCAACACCAGCTACAAAGAAGGAACTGCAACAATTCTTAGGTGCTGTCAATTTCCTAGCACAATTCATACCAAATTTGTCAGCTGCTGCAGAACCTTTGCGATCTCTACTACAGAATGAAACTCCGTATGAATGGTCAGAAGACTACCAACACATATTCAACCACTTGAAGACCCTCATATCATCTGATGCATGCTTGAAATACTATGACATGCAAGCACCCACTTTTCTCATGGTTGATTCCAGTCTGAAAGGCCTAGGAGCAGCACTTTTGCAACCAGACAAAAATCCTGAAGGACACTATGCCAAAGAACTTCGTCCTGTAGCTTACGCAAGCAAATCATTAAGTTCTGGCGAAAAGAAACTTGCAAACATTGAAAGAGAAATGCTAGCTGTACGTTTTGGAATCAAACGCTTCCACACATTTCTTTTCAACCGCCCATTTACAATTCTCTCAGATCACAAGCCACTTGAGATGATTCATAAAAAACCAATAGCTTCAGCACCACCACGACTACAAGCTCTGTTATTGGAAACACAAGGTTATGATTTTAATATTCAGTATATCCCAGGAGAGGATATAGGTCTTGCAGATGCTCTCAGCAGACTACCAAACCCCAACAAGACAGCAGATCTTACCCCAAACATCAAAGTTGATTTTGTCAAGTTTAGCGATAATCGGCTTGAACACATCAGAGAAGACACAATGAGAGATCCTATCCTTAACTCTCTCAAAGAACTGATATACCATGGATGGCCAAGCTCTATCAGGGAAGTTCCAACACACATCCGTCCATACTACTCGATGAGGGACGAGTTAAGCATCGAAGATGGTCTGATCCTTAAAGGAGATCGCATTGTTGTACCAGAAACACAACGCGATATCATCCTTAAACAGCTCCATAATAGTCACCTTGG
The DNA here is from genome assembly GCA_024509875.1 of Oreohelix idahoensis. Lineage (NCBI taxonomy): Eukaryota > Metazoa > Mollusca > Gastropoda > Stylommatophora > Oreohelicidae > Oreohelix > Oreohelix idahoensis. Next base: position 110,657 of record JAMPIV010019727.1, read on the forward strand.
TATTGTGAAGACACAACTGAGAGCAAAGAAAGATGTTTACTGGCCACAGATAAACAAGGACATAGAAACACTATGTAAAAACTGTTCAATTTGCCAAGAACATGCAAATAGGCAGTGCAGAGAACCTCTCATACCATCAGACATACCATTGAGCCCTTGGAGCATTATAGGAACTGATATTTTCTCAATCGACAATAATGACTATCTTATTATTGCTGATTACTACAGCAAATTTCCCATCATTGAGAAACTTCCACAACCCTCACCATCAGCTGTTATTGCAGACATTACAAAGAAGTATTGCAGCATGTTTGGCATCCCAGATGAAATTAGATCAGACAACGGTCCACATTTCTCAGGTCAAGCATACAGAAACTTCACTAAGGACTGGAAGATCAAACACACAACATCATCACCTAGATACCCTAAATCTAATGGTTTCATTGAGAGACAGATACAAACTATCAAGTCAATCATGAAGAAAACAAGAACAGAGGATGTACACCTAGCACTCTTGAGATGGAGAACAACACCGGTAGACAGTAAGATCGACAGTCCAGCAGAACTTATGTTTGATAGAAGAGTTAAAGACCTCCTACCATCTAAGGTCCACTTCCGTCCACAACATAGAGACAGCACATATGATCAACTTCAGCATCGTCAGCAAGTTCAGAAATCCAACTATGACAAATGTGCTAAAGACTTACCACCATTATATCCTGGTCAGCATGTGACTACCTACAACCACAACAATGACACATGGTCAAAAGCAACAATCATTTCCAGAAACCCTGAACCCAGGAGCTATACTTTAAGACCAGACAGCAGCAGCAACCTCCTGAGGCGAAACAGAGTGGACATAAGAGAAATCCCACAGAATACAACAGAACAGAGAATTCCCATGCTTTCAACAGACAATGCAGTAACTCCAGACCTTGGTGCCCCACAAAACCAACAAGCGCCAAGGCCGAAATCACAACCAACTCAAGCTAAACCAGGGACTTCCGCAGAACCACCAGCACTTTACACCACTCGTTCTGGCCGTACAGTGACACCTCCCAGCCGATACAGACAGTGACATATATACTCACACTGAGCATTACACATACTTATCCTTTATCACATGAAACATTTCGTTGGAAATGTTTGCACACATTTTTTTTTTCAAAAAAAGGGGGGATGTAATATAATACATAAATACGAAACCACACATTGTAATATAATGCGAATCTTGACATGTACGATCCTGTAAATAAACATGGCTACAAACTGAACATGCTTTTACTGAGTGCCTTCTGAAACATGTGTGTGCTTGTGTAGATGACGAGGTAATGCTTATATACATACATCATAACATTACAGACAGATTTGACTTTTAAAAGATTAATATCATTTCCTTGCAGTTGTAGATTTATTTCGTTAAACTTTGTGAATAAATCTGACAAATATGCAATGTCATGCCTGATATTCGTTAGTTCTGTACTGAGCGAAGCATGCGAGTCTTTGAAGAATTCTACCACTGTTTCAAAAAGAGCATAAAATCGTCTGAGACAATTTCCTTTTGAGAGCCACCTAACTTCTGTGTGCATCAGCAAACGATCAAACTGTTCATCATTCTCAATACAAAGCTCTCGAAATAGTCGAGAATTGAGAGCATGGGACTTAATTTTGTTAATCGCTGTGATACCAGTATTTAATGATTTGTGAAGCCGATCACTTAGATTTTTTGCGACAAGATATTGTCTGTGAATTACACAGTGTATTGTAAATATACCAGGTACAGCTTCTTTTAAGAAAGCGATAAACCCGCGGTAACAACCTATCATTGATGGTGCCCCATCTGTTGCACAAGCAAGAATGTTAGTAAGCGGAATGTTCATCTCTTTGAAAAATTTATCTGCTACGCGAAATATTGACTGTCCTTTTGCATCAGTTACTAGTTGCTTAGCAAATAACAACTCTTGAACCAAGATTTTATCTTTTATGAAGCGAACATAGGCAAGAATCAAAGATTTGTTGCTAGGCAAAGTTGACTTATCCAACTGCAATGCAAATTCTGTTGTCCTAAGTATGTTGCACAATGTATTTTCAACATTCTCAGCCATTTCATCTATTCTTCTTTGAACAAAGGTATTGCTGAGCGGAATTGCTTTAATTATTTGTTCAGGTGATTTATGCATAACTGTACTCACAAACTCCCTTATAGCTGGCAAAATCAAATTTTCTGCGATTGTATGAGACTTTCCGGATTTAGCTATCAGCAATGATATTTTGTATGAAGCTCGCAAACCATCACAGCCTTGTTGTGAAGTGTTGACAAACATGTCACGGACTGTTTTACGTTTCTGAAAGTTTTCACGAAGTGACTGAAAATATGTCAAACTTTTATCTGTTTTATCTGGGTGAATTTTTTTCAAATGTTCAAGTAGTCTGGACGGTTTCATTGCCTCATTTGAAAAGGCCCTCTCACATAATAGACACATTGGCAGTTGTTGGTTATTTATTGCTGGAATAAATCCATATTTCAGATATTCCACGCTGTATTGTCTGCACTTCTTTTTGGTTTGTTCTGCTTTTGCCATATTTGTTCTGAATTCTGGAACAAAAAATTGATTTTACAATGTTGCAGATAGAAAAATGTTCGTCGAGTAAACAACAAAAGCTGATTTAAAGTTGGCTTTACAAAAATGTTGACACAGATGTTCTTACCAGTTTACTCTTCTATTTTATAAAGTTTCTTAACCACAGCCATAAATAAATTAGAAAAATACAACAATCAGAAGAAAAAAAAACACACAATTAGCAACAGCCACACCAACACTGAAGTAACCCAATAATCATTTTATAAAGTATAATAATAGTTATTTAATATGAACAAAATATAAAATAACGCACTATATTGATAGGTCTTCAGATTAAAAAATTGAGAGACAGTAGGCTAACTACAAAGTGTGTGGACCCCGGTAACAAATTAAAAGGATGTAATTTAATGGAATGAACAGAAATATTCAATATACGGCAAATCTGCATCAAAATTTATCTGCTTAATTAATAATTAATGTTAGTAAAACTGATGCTAGCTCTGTGCAAACAAACAAAAAATATAAGTAAGAAAACTTACCTTATCGACAGGATGAAATTGGTTGATACCCGGTACACGCTTATTTGAAACCACTGTTCCCAAGAAAAGCTGAGAAAGTTTGTTGGTTTTGCTTATAGCCAGCGCAAAGTTGAAATAGACGGGAAACGTACATCGCGCCAGTCGATTTATGAAAGTCTGAATGTAAGGTAGGAAAGCCGGTTCAGAGGATCAAAGACTGATTTATAATGCCAAGTACCGTTAAAAACTTTCTCCCTTGAACCTTTTCTCTTATTTATTACCAATCTGCAAATATCTAGTTACCACTAGCCCCTGCAAATACTGAGACAATAAATTCCGCAACAAAGCAAAGTTGGTACTTTCTGAATCACCGGCAGGTATCTAATTTCGTCCGTGCCATTGGCATGGATCATGTCTCTTCCTTAAGGAGTGAACGAATGGACAATAGGTGTTTGGTTAACCCCCTTTCCTAGCAGTTCCCGATTACCATTTATGGTCAGCGATGGTTACCTGGGCTCAGAATGACACGCATAGACGAAACTATGCCCTGCTTAATGATCCTAGTAATACAACCATCCACATCGTCCCCGCTTCACTGATGCTGTCTCTCAAATCAACAATTCCTTTCTCCCCCGCACGTACTGAATTTAGCTTGTCAAATCCTGAATCCCCCTTACTACTAAACGCCCACTGTTTACTACTGAATGCCCCCTTCTGGCCCATTTTTTCCGTATCGCCCCCTTGGACCCTTCCAAAGCTCCCAGGGGGGCGGTACCGCCCACTTTGGGAACCACTGCTCTATCTTAAGAGTCGACATTACTTGAGACATGGTATCCGATATGAGTTGGGTACCATGGTCGGATAATATTTCTGCTGGAAATCCCAGACGAGAAAATATTAACCAAAGAGCATCTGCGACATCAGCAGTAGTTATGCTCTTTAGAGGAACAGCCTCCGGCCAACGTGTGCACATATCAACACACGTCAAAATAAATTGGTGTCCTCTAGCAGACTTTATCTTAAATGGACCAATGATGTCTATCGCCATTTTTTGAAATGGTCGAATGGGAATGTCTGCAGCCTGAATAGGTGCATCATGGCGTGGACCTCTGGATTTAATCTCTTGACATACTTTACAAGATCGACAATAGATTCGTATGTCCTTATTCACCGCAGGCCAAAAGAAAGATTCAAGAACTCTAGCTTTAGTACGGGAAAAACCCATATGTCCAGCACACTGCGAATCATGAGCGTGCTGTAAGATTTTCAGACAACTGATTCACATACTGTGATTTGTCAACATTATGAGCTCGACAAGCACGTTCAAATCTAGAAAGCCAAAATGTTATATCATCACTGGCAGGGTTGAACGCTGGTACCTTGACCTTGTACACAAAGGGTTTACCATTACCACTAGATGCCTGATTAACATTACTCATACTTGTCAATTTTAATTTCTCCAACTCAAATTCATGTTCTCTTATTGCTTTTCTCTCTTCAGCTTCTCTATCTAATCTTCTCTGTTCTGCAGCCGCTTCTAATTTTTTCTGTTCTGCAGCAGCTTCAGCTTCTAATTTTTTCTGTTCAGCATCAAATCTCCTTTCCTCCACTTGCATCTGCAATTTCTTTAGTTCAGCAGCAGTATCAGCTTCTTTTTCTAATCTTTTTTCTTCAGCCAGAGCTTTTCTCTCTTCAGCAGCAGCAGCAGCTATTCTGTCTTCAGCAGCAGCAGCAGCTTTTCTCTCTTCAGCAGCAGCTTCTAATTTTTTTTCTTCTATTTGAAGTTTTCTCTCCTCAGCCGCAGCTTTTCTCTCCTCAGCAGCAGCTTTTCTCTCCTCAGCTTGCATCTGCAATCTGAAATTCTCAGCATCTATCTTCTTTTGTTCAACTTCTGCTTTCCATTTATTCTCATCTTTTTGTTTTTTCTCTTCTGATTTTAATGCAATAGCAAATTGAGCAGTTGCCCATTCTTCTAACTCTTTTCCAGTCTTATCAAGAGATTTTCCTTGTGCAATAAAGTAATCTAATGTAGACATCTTGTCTTCTTAAATCAGAAACCTGAAAAAGTAAATAAATTACCTTATTTCACTTTAATGGGAGACAAGTCTATACCATAGACTTAGTCTTAGTGAAAAACTTGTATGGTTATTTTGTTTATAATAACCAATGATAACTTGAGTACCTGTGGACAACAATAACTGTATATCTCAAATACTGTGGGAGACAAGCCTTACAAAGGTCTTGTATACCTTAATGTAATCAATGATCACTTGAGTACCTGTGGAAAATAATATTTCCTATACCAATCACTTTGGGAGACAAGCCTTACAAAGGTCTTGTACACTTTGTTTTATAACAATAATAATCATAAAGTACTGATCTGTACTATAATATAAGTGTATTCAACTATACCTCCTATGTCATATGTCAACTAAAGACATTACAAAGGACAAACAAGAAAAGACAATCTGAAAACATTTGCAGAGATCAAATTAAATTAAATAGGAGAAATGAAAAAAAATTATCACAGAATCTGTGATGATAACTGCAATAAGATAACAAGACAAATAACGCCACAGTGTATAAACATAAGGGTGTAAAGAACTGAAATGAAAGGAAAGATGAGACCTACAATTATACAAACAAATCAAACAAAAATAAAGAACAGAAAAATATTACAAATACAAATATGAACACAGTCGTGGGGAGTCTCTGCAAGGGGGACCATCTGCTGTGTTGACAGAGACAGCACACATGGCCGACAGGGACAGCACGCATGGTCGACAGAGACAGCACACAGGGCCGACAGGGACAGCCCGCACGGCCGACAGCACACACGGCCGACAGACAGCACACATGGCCGACAGAGACAGCACACATGGCTGACAGACAGCACACAGGCCGACAGAGACAGCACACATGGCCGACAGACAGCACACATGGCCGACAGACAGCACACATGGCCGACAGACAGCACACATGGCCGACAGACAGCACACATGGCTGACAGACAGCACACATGGCCCAGAGACAGCACACATGGCCGACAGACAGCACACATGGCTGACAGACAGCACACAGGCCAACAGAGACAGCACACATGGCCGACAGACAGCACACATGGCCGACAGACAGCACACATGGCCGACAGATAGCACACAGGCCGACAGACAGCACACATGTCCGACAGACAGCACACATGGCCGACAGACAGCACACATGGGTGACAGACAGCACACATGGGTGACAGACAGCACACATGGCCGACAGAGACAGCACACGTGGCCAACAGAGACAGCACATATGGCCATCACCAGTACCCTTCCTGGAAAACCTTTATAGAGATACCAACAACCACAAGTTGACCACTGTTATTTTTGAACATATTCAAAGTGATGCCTGAAAGTGTACGAGGAAGAAGAATGACTGCATTTGAAAAATGGTAAATTTTCATTTTTGTGTCATTAAATTTTCATTTCTGTGTCATTAAATTTTCATTTCTGTGTCATTAAATTTTCATTTGTTTTTTATTGTGATGACGAAGTTAATGAATAAACACATGTAAATTACTCTTATATTTCAGGTGAAGAAGATGCGGCTGTATATCGAATAGCGTAAGTTGTATATCACATTTCATATCCATGCTTTATTTCTTGTGCTTTCTTTGTCTGGAAATATTTTGATAGTGCCTATTTTAAGTTCTTTAGAGCAATATTTAGAGACCTTAAAGTTATGATTGTTAATGTTGATCAGAATTGAGGCCATTGCTCTCTGGGCAAGCCCATAGGTGCTCAGTCTCCCTCAGCAAATGTCGAAGGGTATGAATGCTAACTGTTCCTGTTGCATGCTGGTTGTATACACGCCGGATGCATCCTCTCATACGTCCAACAGTGGTAGTCTTACGTTTAATGCCAAATTCCAGCAGTCTTAGCCTTGATGATTCATTGATTGCAGTGTCAGTCTCTAATTGGCGATCATTAATTGCCCTCAGTATCTCTCCCTTATCCATATCCAGTGCACCTTCTATGGGTGCTCTTGAAGCTAGTCTATCAGCTCTTTCATTGCCGCGTACCCCTGCATGACCAGGATAGTAGATCCACACCAGTTCGTGAAGATTCGAGGCTTCTATTGAGGTTTTCCATTCATGCCAGAGCCATCCACTTTGTGCCTTCCGAAGCATGGATTGTAAGTCTGATACAATAAAGTTATGATAAGAGTATTGTCACGAAAGTTACTTTAACATTTAAACTGTTAGTTTTGTAACTGTCACCCTGAATCCCTTATCTGAAATTCTTCTTTCTTTTTTCTTTCTTTGATCCATAACCACCAACCGTCAAAGCAGTCAGCGGCCATCACGCCTGGTGACATTGCACTACTCGCGCATTCACATCTGAAATTCAGAAAGCTCTAAAAACGGAAAGTTGTCTCGTGAAGGGTCAGTGCATGACCTGACGGTGTGAGACGTCAGTTGCCTAGACTAGATACTTCTATTATAGATAGGCGACTGTAACAATAACCCAGACAATAATATACAGTTGCATTTGACATCGTCTGGGTCATAACATTATGACAACATTGAAGTAGTGACATTTTAAAATATTCATTAAATACCAAAAAATAAAAAAAAACTACATGGGAGTCAACAACATTAGAAATTATACAGAACAAAACTTTCTCAGGCAAGAAGAATAGTGATCTTAAATAGTCAGCCTGCAGGAATGACTAGATTCATGAAGCTGACCAGAAAAGTGTTAAAAAAGGAGAGGGAGAGGACGTTTTGACATAGTCTTGTGTAGAATTCTTTTTCTTATTTTCCCCTTTTGTTCCTTTGGTGCATGGAGCCACCCATTGTAGTTAGTTCCCTTGCAGAGGGTCTGCATCAAAGTATACGTGCTCTTGTGGCAGTGGTTTTTGTACCAATTTATTTAACATGAGGTTGCCAGCTCCGTTACGACATGCAAACTACACTGGGGCTGGGGATGGAACGGAAAAGGAAAATGAGTTGGGCATTCAGTGTGAAAACAAATTTTGACATGTACAGACACCGAACCAGCATAATAATAATAAAAATAGCCCCCTCAGTCATACCTGACTATTAGAATGTCACGCTGCCATATAGAAGTGTGCTGGGGATTCAGACACTGAACCAGCAAGGAAGGAGTATAAGGGAGTGGACATGAAACCACAGAGAGGAGACACAGGGTTGTGTAGGGAAAAATGTTGACAATTTGCAGAGAAAATAATGAGATGAATAGAAATAAGAGGTGCTATCCAAATGTCCCAGGACTGGCTGCTTGGAGTGCCGACCAGAAGTATTACATACTTGCGCCATTAAAAACAGCACTAATGCCTTTCCTTCTAAAGCATTGTTTCAAGTTTCTTGTTTGATACGTGCACATGTTTCTTTTTTCACAAGCATTTTCTTTTTAACGGCGTTTTTTTTTAACTGTCAGCGGCATTGTGGGATTCTGAAGTGAAATGAAATGCCAAACTTGAAGCAGCCGTGTCTTTTTCTTCTTCTTCTGTGATCCTTTGCTCAGATTGTCAAAGCAGTCAGTGGCCATCACGCCTGGTGGCGTCTTGAAGTCAGCAACAACTGCTTCCACTTTGCTCGGTCGGCAGCCATCCTTCATGCAACACCCCAGCTCTGGTTCATTCTTTGCATCTCGGCCTGCATAGTTCTCTGCCAAGTTGTTTTTGGTTGGCCTCTCTTTCGCTTTCCTTCAGGAGTCCATAGCATAGCTGTTCTTGTCATGGCATTAGGGTCGTAGCCAACCCTACTCCAACGTCTGCCAGCTATGATGCTGTGTGCATGTCCTCTTGGTTGCTTAGAGGAAGCAGTTCTTAATTGGTGATGTAAAACGTCAAACTAGAACCAACAAAAGCAGCAGTGTATCTGAATCAATGTTTGCTTCAGGCATAGAAAAACCGCATCAGAGATCTACAAAATGCTTAAGTAAGTGAATCAGCTCTTCTGTGTCAAGTTTCTGAGGTATTTGAGGCAGGACTTGAGGTGAAAAGACCTGGCAAGGGACTATACAGGATTGGTTCCTGCATCACGAAAATGTCTTGGTTCACACCACCATCTGAGCAGCAGTTTTTGATTGTTAACAACATGGCAGCTGCCCTCAAACCCCTCCCCCCTTTTTCTTTCACACTAACACCACCACCACCACCCCCCCCCCCCCCCCCCCCATTCTCCTATTTAGCTCCCAGTGACTGCCTCCTGTTCTATAAAATAAAGATTCATTTGAAGGTATAAAGATTAGAGATTGTCAGCGAGATTTGGTGGAATCACAGAAGGTGCTTCCAGCCGCGAACATTCATTGTTACAACTACAAAGAGGACTAACTACTTTGAAGGTAATGACAGTGATTAGAACCTCCTGTAAGCCTACCATTTTTTTTTTTTTTGCAGCCAGTCCGGGGATTTTTGGATAATACCTGGTATGTGATCATGTACACAAAACAAATACAGACATACCTCGCTCATATGACATGTTAGGTTCCAGTGTCGTAATGTGAAACGTGGCTTTTTTTTTAACTGCTGCAGCTAGTGCAGTACTGTAATGTTCATATTACGTACATTATAAACCTAACTAATGAACTTAGAATTTAAACAAACATTGTAAAACAGAATTATATTTATCTTTTATAGCCGTATTATTCTTTTGTTGGTAGTTGTGACTGCCAAATTATTGAAGGAAGTTTGAAGAAGAGGGCACGTCTTCAAGATCGGCAGTCCGTTCTTCATAGCGCTTCCTGGCTGGAGATTCTGATGTACTTCTTGTGACAGTAAAATATAAAAATAGCAAAATCACTAGGGAAACATATTTTTGATCACAAAATAGCAGAGCTACTTCACAATGATGCACGTGAAATGCGACAAAAACACACAAGTCTCGAAGTATAAAGTGTAGCAGAGAGAGAGCAAAGGAAAGCAACTCTGTGATTCCGCGCCCACGCGGTTTTGAAAAATGTCATGTCGAAAAAGCATCGTATGAACGGGTCAAGCCGTCGTATCATGGAAATGGGTGTTACTTGAGAAATGTCGTTTGAGCGAAGCGTCGGAAAGCGAATCATCGTAAAGGGGGTATCTTCTTCCTCATTCGTCCTGAAAAGGACGTTGGTTGCGTTGTGTCCATTTTCAGCGAAGCTGCGGTATTTGCACCTTTCGGCCGACACATCCGACTTCCGCACGGCATTTTTGGGGACCGGGTTTGCCTTCCCTCTTCGACCCCTACTTCTCAGCCAGACTGCAGTGATGCAGCCTGTTTCCAGGACCACCACGTGGAGGTGGAGTAGGGTCTTGGTCAGCTCTGGTTCGCTGACCCTGACGCAGGCAGTCAAGCTATGGGTCGCTTACTGCATTCCTCACTTTTGATGCGTCTTGGGTCCCGTAAAGGGGATATGACTGTACATACAAGAATATCTGTTAAAAATGCTGCTTATTTTGTCAAACAGAAATACCTTTTGCCCTGTGTATTTCCCGGAGGTCTGTAAGGCGGCTAAGAAAGAAGAGGACTACTGTCCCCTCTGGCATGTCATAAAAGGCAACTAATATGAGATTGTACAAGGGACTGTCAACCTCATCGTGTAAAACAAATTGCTGTGGAAACCACCGCTGCCGGAGTTTATGCTTAAGCAAAGGCTTCCTTGAGGACGCCGTCTACAGTGGTAGCTGCTAGCTCCTTAAGGAGAGGTAAAGGGAAAGGGGGGGGGGGGGGGGGATGATGAATAAGTACCTTTTAAACTTTTGTTTTACATTGCAGCCTGTGGTTGTGTACTGGTACTCTTTCTGTTTCTGTTGGTGCTGTTTTGTTATTACCGATCTCCATCATAAGCAATGAAGTTCTGCTACTGTACCCTGACAGTTACTACATCAAGTGGTTGAATTCCTCTCTCATTCAGGGTAAGTGAGACTGTAGATACAGGAATGGCCAAAGCTGCATTTAGCAACATGAGACAGGTACCAACATCCAAATAAATAGATCACAAATTAAGAATGAGATTCATCTTCCTTATTTACTTTTTCGATTCGCTCTTTAATCTTGAGACACATTTTTTTTTGTCATTTAATCTTACATGTACAGTTTTGCCACAATCTTCAGATGAATTTTTTAAATTTAATCTTGAGACATTTTTGTCATTTAATCTTCAGACACATCTTTTTGTCATTAATATTTCATGTACAGTTTTGCCATTTAATCTTCAGATGAATTTTTGTCATTTAATCCTCAGACACATTTTTTTGTCATTTAATCTTTCAAGTACAGTTTTGCCATTTAATCATCAGATGAATTTTTGTTATTTAATTGTGATACATTTTTGTCATTTAATCATGATACACATTATTGTTATTTAATCTTTCATGTACAGTTTTGACACTTCATTGTCAGATACATTTTTGTCATTTAATCTTGAGCCACATTTTTGTCATTTAATCTTGAGCCACATTTTTGTCATTTAATCTTGAGCCACATTTTGTCATTTAATCTTGAGCCACACTTTTGTCATTTAATCATGATACACATTTTTGTTACTTAATCTTTCGTGTAGTTTTGACACTTCGTTGTCAGATACATTTTTGTCATTTAATCTTATGGTATGTTTTTGTCATTTAATTTTAAACACAATTTTTTTTTTCATTTAATCCTCAGACATATTTTTGTCATTTAATCTGCTTTCACACTTTTGTCATTTAATCTTCTCACTTGTAAGTTGATAATGAAATGGTTGTCGCAAGTAGTGTTTTGTGAAAGGTGGTCACCATTTTATTGACAGGGGAAAGATTTTTTTTTTTCACAAGTTTGTTGATAACAAAATCATCTCTTATTTGGTTAAAATTATGTGATAGTGGTAAACTGATTTTCATTTGTGAACCTGTTCTCCTACGAGGCGCGTCAACCAAGTGGTGGATGGTTGAATGGCCTCTTTATATAGAGGTTAGCTGTGAATACTGAATAATCAGCCTTGAGCCAAAACAGGTGGTTGTCACTGAGGGCGAGATGGGAAAGTTGTGAGGGACATCTGTCTTTATGATGTGACAATCAACAAGATGGAACACTTTAACCTCTTTCCTCCCCACTGCCTTGTGGGTTTGACTTTAGTCAAAGGCTAGCGGAGACAACAGTACACGGACCGATTTTAGTCAAAGGCTAGCGGAGACAACATTACATGAACTGATTTTAGTCAAAGGCTAGCGGAGACAACTACACGAACCGATTTTAGTCAAAGGCTAGTAGAGACAACAGTACACGAACCGATTTTAGTCAAAGGCTAGCGGAGACAACAGTACACGAACCGATTTTAGTCAAAGGCTAGCGGAGACAACAGTACACGAACCGATTTTAGTCAAAGGCTAGCGGAGACAACAGTACACGAACCGATTTTAGTCAAAGGCTAGCGGAGACAACAGTACATGAACCGATTTTAGTCAAAGGCTAGCGGAGACAACAGTACACGAACCGATTTTAGTCAAAGGCTAGCGGAGACAACAGTACACGAACCGATTTTAGTCAAAGGCTAGCGGAGACAACAGTACATGAACCGACGGAAAGCAGTTGGAAACTACTGTCATATTATTTCTTGTACAATTATGAATCAAAACAACTTTCTTGTAAAAGCAAAGGAAACTTATTTCACAAGTTAGAAAGAAGCAATCCACTTTTTTGTGGGCATATGAGAAGAGGAAAGCTGGAATATATCGTAACAACAGATAAGATTGAAGAAAAAAAGAGATAGAGGAAGACAGAGAGAGAAGATACAAGGACAGTTTGACATCGTGGCATGGAAAGAAGTCAACAACAGAATTGGTAAATTGTACTGGAGACAGGAAGTTGTGGAGAGACATGATCTCCTATGCCACTAGACATGGTACTTGAAGAAGAAGAAATTATTTGTATCTTGGAGACTGTGAGTTGCTTTGGTTTACATTGGATATATTTTTTTTTTCCAGGGCTGTGGAACCATGTGTTTTTTTTCTCAAATCTGGCCTTGTTTATCCTGATGCCTTTTGCTTACTTTTTTACGGAGGCCGAGGGTTTCTCTGGTTCTAGAAAGGTCAGTTTTTGTTCGTTTGTTTGTAATAATCATGTGTAAATCATCGCTTGCAGTCCAGAGTGCGTGACAAATATTTTGGAGTGTAGCACTCTTTTCCCTGCAGCGCGTGGAAGGATACTCTCAGTTCTGTTATAGATGATTATATCATCAATATTATCATCATTGTCATGTTCACCATGACACCATTATCATCATCACCACCACCATCATTTTCATAATCACCACCATTGCCATCATCACCACCAACACCACCATCACAACCGCCACTATCATCATCATCATCACCACAACCACTATCATTGTCACCATCATTTTCATCATCACCACCACCACCACCATCATTTTCATCATCATCACCACCACCATCATCATCAATTTCATCATTATCACCACCACCATAATCACCATCATTTTCATCACCAACACCACCATCATCATTTTCATCATTACCACCACCACCACTATCATCATCACCACCACCACTATCATCACGATCATTTTCATCATTACCACCACCACTATCATCATCACCACCACCGCCATCATTGTCACCATCATTTTCGTTATTACCACCACTATCATCATCACCACCGCCACCATCATTTTCATCATTACCACTGTAACCGTTGGAGTGGGGAAGAAGAAAGAAATCGGTTAGATTTAAATTTTAGAAGATAGATTTTGATGATTGAAATTAATCGACTTTTGATTTATAGTCAAAGGGGGATAATATTTTAAAAAATGAGAAGAAGGGGCAATTGTAAGTCTTACGTCCCTTGATTTGCTGTGACTTTGGGTCTTCGGAATAGATGCACGACGTGCAAGTATGTCATCCAAACCCACAAGGTATCTTTTCCTGAGGCAACGTTCACCATCACCAATACCGTCACGTGTGAGTCGCCCAATGTCATTTATACTATCATATGTAAACGTTGCAGCAAAACCTATATTGGCCAAACAGGCAAACGACTTGGGGACAGATTCAGCCAGCACCTTAATGACATCTCTCGGCAAAAATCCACACCAGTTGCCATACACTTTAATGGTCCTGACCACCATGGTCCCATCGACATCCAGGTCACTGCGATCAGATCCTGCTCCTCTGACACTGCTAGCCGAGTCCAGCTTGAGCAACGTCTTATCCATCGTATGGGGTGTCTAAAACCAGCTGGTCTTAACACCCTACACACCTTTGTCTGAGGTCACCCTTTCCACTCCTATTCTATTTTGACCCTTTCCACTCTTATTCAATTTTTCTATTTCTCCGTCGCCCATAAATAATTTTAATTTTTTTTTTATGTCTTGATTTTTAATTAAATATTTATTTATCTCCAACTCATTCTGTTCTCTTCTATCTCCAGTCCTCATTATTATTATTGCGTTTGGGTAGTTTCTTGTTTAGTTTTGGTTGTTTTTTCGCTTCTTAGTATGTACTGTTTACATCTGGAAGTGGCAGTCATTTCCTTTTCTGGTGACGCACTCTCTCTTCGACAGGCATGCTAGGTCTTAGCTGCCTTTAGGGGAGTACCCCGGTTTTATTTTTATATTTATTTAGATTCTTATGTGTCCTATCTAGCCCACTTTCTTTCCTTTCCCTGACGAAGGTCTTGTGGCCGCATCGTTGTCTATTTTCATTGTCTTTTGTCGTAAGACGAATCACCTTTTTTAGATTTTTTATCACACCCATCCATTGTACTCCACGTCTGACTGCAATTACCTTCATCTTCCTTGACTTTGGGTGAGAATTATAATGTAGTAGTTTTTGTGTTTTGTTTTTGGTCTGTCATTTGCAAGGGAGCGAAGTTGAGTTACGTGACAATTGCATGGGTTTGTGATGTACGAGTGAGCTGTTTGTCAGAAAAATTGTTCTAGAATGTTCGGGAATAGTCGTTGTAGTAAATCGAAGTTGTAGATAAAATCAGTTAGATCCCAGACGCTATAGCGTTTAGAAGCAAGTTTGCTTGAGTTGTGTTTAAGCTAGTATTTAGAGGTGGCTGCGAATTGGGAGTTTTCATCGAGTGATAAAGCCAATACTTGCTTTGGTTGACTCTGTGGTGACAGAAAAGATACTTATCACTCAGACGCCTAATCACATCTTTTTCATGCCACAATTAGTGTATGACAGATTTGTTATTTCTGAGGACAAGATGCCAGTGTTGCCAGTGAGAGAAATTGTGTATATTTCGAAAACCCAGGTACGTTGAACATTTTTAGTATCACAGCTAACAATAATAATAATAATAGCCCCTTCAGTCATAACTGACTATGGGAATGCGCCCCTGAGGTGACAGCCCTCGGCTGCTTATTTTCCTGGTGCTCCTTTCGACGTTTTCTCCCCTCCTCTGCTTGTTGTGTGAGCCTCTCTTCGCCCAATCTGAGGTGGTGCCGTAAATAGCATCGCCACTTAGTGCGATCGGCAGCTTCATCCTCCCATGTTGCTGGATCCATGTCCAGTGCCCTCATATCTCTCTTGCACACATCTTTGAACCTCAGCTGTGGTCGCCCAACTGTTCTCTTGCCATCTGCTAATTGTCCGTAGAAGATATCTTTTGGGATGCGACCATCTTCCATGCGGCGAACATGGCCAAGCCAGCGAAGTCTGCGCTGTCTAAGCAGTGTATACATACTTTGAAGGCCAGCACGTGACAACACCTCGACATTTGTCACTTTATCTTTCCACGAAATGCCGAGGATGCGGCGTAGACACCGTAAATGGAAGGTATTGAACCTTCTTTCTTGCTTAGCAAGGTCTCGCTGCCATATAGGAGTGTGCTGGTGACGCAGGCATTATATACCGCAGCTTTGGTCTTCATTGTGAGTTTGGAGTTTCCCCAAACACGCGATGTGAGGCGGGCAAAGGTAGCTGCAGCTTTGCCAATGCGGCTGTCGATTTCTGTATCCAGTGAGAGTTTGTCATTGATGGTAGACCCTAGGTATGTGAAGTGGTGCACCACTGCCAATTCATAGTTATCGATAGTGATAACTGGTGCAGCACCCACATCCTGACTCAGCACATTCGTTTTCTTTAGACTTATTGTGAGGCCAAAGTCCTTGCATGCTTTAGTGAAGCGATTCATCAAGTTCTGAAGCTCCTGTTGGCTTTGAGTGACGACTGCAGCATCATCAGCGAACAACAAGTCTCTTATAGTGACCCTTCTGATTTTTGTTTTTGCCTTCAGCCTTGAAAGATTAAACAGACGGCCATCTGACCTAGTGTGAAGGCATATTCCTTCAGTTGCATCTCTGAATGCATGTTTCAAGAGTAAGGCAAAGAAGATCCCGAAGAGGGTCGGAGCCAGAACACAGCCTTGTTTAACGCCACTTCGTATGTCAAAGGGCTGTGACGTGCTTCCAGCATATTGGACTGTTCCCTTCATGTCGTCATGGAATGACTTTATCATTTCCAGCATTTTAGAAGGGCAGCCTATTTTCAGGAGGATTTTGAAGAGTCCATCCCTACTAACCAGGTCAAATGCTTTTGTGAGGTCTATAAAGGCGATATATAAAGGCCTTTTCTGCTCTCTTGATTTTTCCTGAAGCTGGCGGACAGAGAAGATCATGTCTGTTGTTGATCTACCAGCTCGGAATCCACACTGTGACTCTGGATATATGCGCTCAGCTAACTTGTGTAGTCGCATTAAGATGACTTTGGCAAAAACCTTACCAACAATACTAAGAAGAGAGATGCCTCTGTAGTTATTGCAATCACTTCTGTCTCCTTTATTTTTATACAGTGTTACAATCTTGGCATCTCGCATGTCTTGAGGAATAGTTGTCTCTTCCCAGCACTGGCACAGCATCCTATGCAGGGGATGTAATAGCGTGCTCTTACAGCATTTGATTAAATCAGGAGGAATCCCATCACTGCCTGGTGCTTTGCCAGAGGCCAAGCTATCAATGGCCTTGCTGAGTTCCTCTAATGTTGGTTCGGCATCCAGCTCCTCCATAGTTGGCAGACATTTGACAGCATCAAGGGCTGCAGGCGTAACGGTATTTTCTCTAGCGTAAAGCTCAGAGTAGTGCTCGACCCACCTCTCCATCTGCTTACCCTTATCGGTTAGCTTCTCTCCGCTGATGGTGTTTAGCGGTGCCGTCTTACTTTTTTGGGGCCAAGTGCTTTCTTTATACCGTCATACATTTGTTTAATGTTGCCTGTTTGCGCTGCGATCTGGATGCTCTCACTGAGCTGGAGCCAATAGTCATTTGCACAGCGTCGAGCAGTTTGTTGAACTTTGCTTCTCGTAGCCTTCAGGATCTGTAGGGTTCTAGCACTCGGTGAACGTTTGTATTCATTCATAGCACTGCGCTTAGCTTCAATGACAGGTGCCATCACATCTGATGAAGCATCAAACCAGTCATTTGACTTTGCCGTTTTCTTACCAAAGGTGGCAAGTGCAGTACTTTGAATGGTGTTCCGTAGATGCTCCCAGTTCTCTGTAATAGTATCACCATGCTGAGGGCTGCTGAGCACTTTCTTGAAGGTCGCAGTAAATTGGGCGATCATGACAGGGTCTGACATCTTGCTGGTATCAATGCGTGGTTTCCCTTCATGTCTGACACGATAGAGTTTTCTTGGTTGTGCTCTGATTTTGCAACAAACCAAGGAGTGATCTGTATCACAGTCTGCACTATGGTATGAGCGCGTGGAGAGCACAGACCTGAGAAGTGGCCTTCTGACGAGAATCAGGTCCAGTTGGTGCCAGTGCTTGGATCGTGGGTGTCTCCATGACACCTTATGCTGGAGTTTGTCTGAAAGTAAGTGTTGGTCACGCAGAGGTCATGGTGGACACACAGCTCTAAGAGCCGTTGTCCATTTTCATTCATCTTGCCAATACCAAACCTGCCCAGACATGAAGGCCATGAAACATTATCGGCACCCACTTACTTACTTAGTCGTTCCCCTTCTACCGTGAGGTGTAGAGGTTTGGAAGAGAGAGCACCAGACTATCCTATCGGCTATCGGCACCCACTCTAGCGTTAAAGTCACCAAGGAGAACAAGCTGTTCTTGCCTAGGTATGCTTTTGATGACTGCTGCTAGATTCTCGTAGAACTCATCTTTAGCTTCTGAGGCAGAGTACAGAGTAGGAGCATACACACTGACAAGGGTGATGTGACCTGTGCTAGCTTGCAGGCGAAGCGTTAACAGGCGTTCTGATCCATTCTCGCCTGGTTCAACCATTTTAGTTAGCGATTTTTTGACCGCAAAACCTACTCCGTGTTCTCTAGTTTTATTAAGATCTTTCCCTTGCCATAAAATGTGTAGTCCTTCTCGCTCACCGTTCCAGAGTCTGCCAGGCGCGTTTCCTGAAGTGCAACTATATCCACCTGAAGTCGTTTAAGCTCATCATTAATTATGGCTGTCTTCCTTACATCATTTACGTCCTGTAGGTTTTCGGATAGTCCAGTCAACATAGTCTGGACGTTCCAGCATCCCAATCTGAGAGTTTGCTTATTTCTATTATTCTGATAATTGCTTGGTGCAAAATTTTCTGTCCACAGTTCGGGTTTGACCCTAATCCCCATGCACCCAATGGGGAAAGCAGACAGTGGCGGGACAACACCTTATTGACTGGGGGCTGCCCAGCTTGAAGCGGGCAGTAGCTGTCCAGTGAGATCCTAGAACCTCTCCCACTGTCGGAAGTAGCCCCTGGCGCCATGCCCTACGCCAATTGGGCAAAATGCTTATAACCGGTAACTGCTACTTCCCGTGTTTTGCCGACTCCTATGGGGTGAAGCTGGAGTGTCCTCTCCAGGGCGCAAGCTTGGGCACAGTTATATGGAGATCAAGCTGTTGCCCATGCAGCATGTTCCCCCTCTCCACACAGCTGGTAGATCCAAAGGAACGGCAGTAGCCGATACAGTTTGGTACCAGCCACGTTGCAGGAGTTGCCAGAATAATGTCAAATCGACATTAGACTGCCTTAGGGACTCCGACTCCGGATTTATCCTCAGGGTTTACTCCCGAAGCCAATTCCATAAATGGATATTCCTGCAAGGCAGGGCTGGTTTGAATTCAGAGTTCCTTCTCTTAGATAAGCTACCAACCAAGGATCACGAGCCCTATCTGCCCGAAGCTGCTGGTTTTAAGGCGCCAGTCGCTCGCCTTTGCCCCTTCTCCCGTCAGTGAAAACAGTTCCGCCGGGCTCAAATTGAGCCACACGTGAAGGCCGGGAGCTGGACTTGGTTGTCAGAGGCTGCTTGAGGCACGTGCCATAGAAGCATTTATCTGCAGTGAGAGCTTATCCTCACTACAACTCCCGGCTGTAACAACCTTTGGAACTAATAGTGAAGTACAATAGACAAGTGACAGGCTAGCGAGCAGAAGAATAACTTGATGAAGCAACATCCCTGGTGGTCAGGCCAGTGTCACTAAGAGTGTCACGCCAAGATAGAAAATAGAAGGAATATATCAGAACATAAAAGAAACAAATGATTTCACACGAGGAATTAGATGGCAAGTAGAATATTGACAACAATGGTTCTCAAGCCATGACCACAATAACCACTAGGGACAGTAATGAGTATAGAAGCAGCGAGAGCGATAAGAGAGAGAGAAAAATATGACACTGTATTATTATCTACTGAGATGTTGCTGTACAACACCTTTTGATCACTTATGTAAATAAAGTTCTACATTGACTGTTTACTGCTGTCAGCGTGAAGTCATTCATCAACTGTTGAAATCATTCATCAACTGTCAGTATATGAACTGTTGTCGTAAAGAGAGAAAGAAGTTCTCCCTACCACAATTAACTGTTTAGGGTAGAGATACGAACCCTATATGATCACAAAACAGAGAAGTAGGAAATAATAGACAAGTCATCATATACACGACCACACCACTACCACCATCATTTTCATCATTACCACCGCCACCATCATTGTCACCATCATTTTCAATACTACTACCACCACCACCACTATCATCATCACCACCACCACCATCATTTTCATTATTACCACCACTATCATCATCACCACCACCACCATCATTTTCATTATTACCACCACTCATCATCATCACCACCACCACCATCATTTTCATTATTACCACCACTCATCATCATCACCACCACCACCATCATTTTCATTATTACCACCACTATCATCATCACCACCACCACCATCATTTTCATTATTACCACCACTCATCATCATCACCACCACCACCATCATTTTCATTATTACCACCACTCATCATCATCACCACCACCACCATCATTTTCATTATTACCACCACTATCATCATCACCACCACCACCACCATAATTTTCATCATTACCACCACCACCATCATTGTCACCACCATTTTCATCATCACCACCACCATCATTTCCCTTTTCTCTATGGAGCAAGAAGCCACCACCGCAGCTGGTCCCTGGGTGGGAAACCAGCACCAAAGCCTTCATGTGCTGTTGCAGCCGTGGTTTTTATAGTAAAGGTCAAGGGTCCCGTTACACACCCATTGAGGCATATTGGGAATATGGTGTTAGGCCCATATTTTCTTGACCATCGGCACACTAGGGGTGATGTGGTCAACATCACGCCGGCCGCCCTAACCTTCCCAGAGTTGCTCTGGTACCCAATTCATGAGGCTGGGTCGACCCTGGAGCCAATTGCGGTCTAAAAGAAATCCCACCTCAACTGGGGATTGAACCATAGACCACCGAGCTAGGAAGCCAGTGCACTAACCACTGCGCCACCGCGGCTCCGTGGTTTTTATAGTACATGTTTAAATTGCCAGCCCCATGAACAACGTCATATTAGTCACCTTGTATGGCATGGTTGAGTGAGCAGCAACCCTGTCTTCCCCCTGGGACCTCTAAAACAGACGATTCTATCATCATGTCCCTTTTTGCTCCCTATGGAGGCATGGAGTCATCCCAGAAGCTGGTGCCCTTGCAGGGAGCCTACTCCAAAGCCTTCACAAGGTCTGGCTGTGATGGTTTCTGCAGCAGTAGGTTTTACATGATGAGGTTGCCAGGCTCATGCACAACCTCATATTTGTCGATTCTTAGGGCGTGGCTGAGAGACCCAATGGCCTTGTTCTTTCTCAGTCTCTCTCAGAGACTTCCGGACATGGCATGGGGCAGATGATTCTGTGATAGATTCAGATTACATGCAATTTCTTTGCCATTGTCATATTATGCACATATTGTAAAGTGTCTGAGGGGCTGAGTGGTTAGAGAGCTTGCGTCTCAAGATTAAGGGACTGGGTTTGAAATGAGGTGAGAAGAAGATGCTGGCATTGAATAGGAAATATTAAGGAGTACCTGTTGACAGCATTACAAGCAAGTTCTTATTGTGGAATTCCCCGAGCAGACAGAGGGAAGTTGACAAAAAAAATATACAGGGAGAGAAGAGCTGGAGGGATATATAAAAGGGATTAAGGAATGGAAAGACCTTGAACGGATGGCACAGGACATGAATGGATGACGTGAACTACAACAAGTAAAGTAAAGTGATCTCATGATCTATGGAAAGTTATAGTGGGGAAAAAAAGAAAAGGATATTGTGTGCAAAGAAAACTGGAGAATGGAGAAGAACCAAAGAGAAATCAGATATGGAACGCATTGGGCA
Organism: Oreohelix idahoensis; assembly: GCA_024509875.1. Lineage (NCBI taxonomy): Eukaryota > Metazoa > Mollusca > Gastropoda > Stylommatophora > Oreohelicidae > Oreohelix > Oreohelix idahoensis. Next base: position 132,399 of record JAMPIV010019727.1, read on the forward strand.
GATTTGTGCAAGACGTATAAATAAGTGTGGCAGTTTTCATAATGCATTATGTTCCAGCCGGAGCTTAAGAACAAGAAGAGAAACACATGTTGTGTATTTAGTATCCTATATATATAAAATCCCAGCTTTTTCTGTCAGTGCGTAACACTAAAGGATGCAACTTTGGTTGAAAGTTAGACATTAATTGTATTGTTTCCCTTATATGTAATAGTAACTCTTACCAAAGAAGAATGCGCAAATGACGGTGTGCATGAACTTTTTGATTATACTGTATGGAAAGAAGTCAACAACACAACTGATAAACAGTACATGAAATGGAGACAGGAAGATGCGGAGATCCATGATTTAAGTTGTACCAGATTAAAACAACAGAAAATCAAGATGCTCTTCTGTCATGTTCAGACTTTTAACATCAGATGTCAAACAAATATTTTGGTGTTTTTTTTTTCATACTTTTGAATAAGTAAAATTGCCGTTAGGAATTTGTGCTTTTGAATTTAATTCCCGTCTTTTACACTAGCATTTCAGATTTTACCAGTGTCATTTTTTTCCCCTGTGTGATCTTTACATGCTGAAGTATCATCATCAATTTCCTTTGTGCTCCTTACGGTGCATGGAACCACCAGTGTAGTTGGTCCCCTTGCAGGACGTCTGCACCAAACAGTCGTATGCCCTTTCAGCGGTGGTTTCTGTGGTACTTATTTGACATGATGAGGTTGCCAGCACAAGCACAAACTCATGTTAGTCAGCTTGAGGGGGGCAGTGGTCCTATTATTTGTGTGTCTGTTCAGAGACCCTCAGAAAGTTCTTGGGGGCATGCTGAAGTATCATTTGTTTTTAATTGTTTCGTGGCCTTCAGCATTTGCCGAGGGAGACTAAGCACTTATGGGTTTGCTTAGAGTGCAGTGGTGCCGATTCTGAACCACAGTAACGATAACGGTAACTTTTTTTTTTTTTTTTTTTTTTGGGAAATCCTCAGGGTCTGATGGCCAGGGTGTATGAAGCTTCAGTGGTGTTATTTTTGCTTGGTATTCTAGTCCTTGGATTGTTCTACGTGGCGTCTGCTCTGATCAGTGGCGATGAAAAAAGCAAACAGACATTATTAGGTAAGTAGCAGGTTGTTTTTTTTTTTTTTTTGGTGTGACCTACCCCAAAATGATGCAGAACACAATTCTAGATGAAACAGTGTGTAGAGAATGTAGCTGTTAACATGATCTGATGCTACTCGTTGGTTAACTATCATGGAGATTTTGTACAGCCGAACTTCAGTAATCATACTCAATAATTCTTGACCTGTGTTTTAATCTGGAAGCTCTTTGGGTATCAACATCATTTTTTTTTTCCGCTCCTAGTGGAGCATGGAGCCTCCACCGCAGTTAGTCCCCTTGCAGGAATCCTGCACCAGGCATTCACATGCTCTTGAAGAGGTGGGTTCTGTAGCAATATGTTTTATGTGATAATGTTGCCAGCTTCGTGCACAACCTTTTAGTCACTTAACATGCCAGCCTGAGGGAGTGGTAGTTCCATTCTTTTATTGTCTCATCAGACCCCAAGGGAAAAACACGGCATGGGGAAGACCAGGAGGCAGATGGAAATATAACATCAAAGAAGTCCTACAAGAACATGGGCTGACAGCAGCCATTGCGACAACTTGGATGAGGAATGCTAACTTCATCACAATGGACACAACAAGTAAAGTTAGATCATGAGATAGAAAGTTACAGTGGAAAAAAAAAAGGATACGGTGTGCCTCTGCGTACGGCGTCGTACTTGTTTTGTTAAATCTGTAGGCGCCTGTAGACTTCCCACTATGCATGATAACTTTGACAAGCTTCATGTCTGCATCTCGGGAGAATTTGGGAACCTTTTTGGGAAAAAGAAAGAAGTTAAGCCAGGGAAATTTTGGGCTAGCCTTGTCCACTGTGTGCTCTCAGAAGCAATTATAGAGATACACCCGTGTGTTACCGGGGCCCAAAAGGGGAGCAAAGAATAGTAACACTGCACCCTACCACGCATGTCGTAAAAAGCGACTAAGGAGGGTATGGGCATGGGGCTGTTTACCCCATCCCGTAAAAAAAACTTTGCACAGTGGGCTGATCACCTGCTTGCCAACCAATCTGATTACGGAAACAATGATAGATTGTTTGGTCTGTTTTTGTTCCACAAAGACGCCACTAGGCGTGGTGGAAACAGCGATAGATTGATCAATTTGTTGTTGCCCTAAGACGCCACTAGGCGTACTGGCCACATACTGCTTTGCCGGTTGATGGCTAAGGATGGAAGAAGAAGAAGTTGTCCACTGACATTTAAAACCATGGTGTACCCAGGATTATAGGTGCTTTTTCTGTCTTGTTACCAGTGAAAACTCAAGAGCTAGCTTATGAATATTCACTTTATTCATGAACTGCATAGTATATGAATGTGATCTTTTTGTTATAGGAATGTGATCTTTTCATTATAGGAATGTGATCTTTTTGTTATAGGAATGTGATCTTTTCATTGAGGTGAAGTTACAGTTCTGTATTCATGGACGCACATCTGGAGTCATCTTTATATGACCACCAGCTATGTACAATGCTACAATATACATATGTGTAAGTGAACCTCTGTCTGTGAAGTTAATTACACCCTCATTGATTCTTGAAATCATCCTTGGCTTGCACTTAAAAGATTGTCACATCTAGTCACAAGCTAGGAGTAAGAAGCGTGTGGCATACTGTGCATTCTCCTCCATCCAGGGGGGGTTTCCAACAATGCAGAGCTAAAATACTGTGCTCTGGTTCTAGACTCTCCCAAGGAATTGTCACGTCCTGCACAGATCCACTTCTCAGCTCCCCCTGCCTATCACTGGGTCCATAGTGAGATCCCCTTGCATGCAATCAACCAGGTCAAAGCCAAAAGAATTACGTCTGGGGCTCAAGTGACTTCTCCAAGCTTAGTGTGCAAAACTGGGCTCTCAACAAGTTTCACCACAGGGAGAATCCTGGACCAGACAATACGTCAAGGCCTTAAATCCTACCCCTTGCAGATGCAAGTAGAACAGTCCCAATTAAGAAGGTTTGGCTATGTTTGCAGAATGGGAGAAGATCGGCTACCACGACAAGCTTGGGAAACAAAGAGCCAAGGATCCAGACCCCCAGGACGACCCAGAGTCCGCTGGGAGGACAACATTAGACAATCTTTGAATGACCGAGGACTAGAATGGAACCAGGCCCAGGAGGAAGGCAGCCGATAGGATAGCCTGGCGCTCTCTCTTCCAAACCTCTACACCTCACGGTAGAAGGGGAACGACTAAGTAAGTAAGTAAGAGAATCCCTGGAAGTGTGTGGATGATTTCAAGAGTAAATGGTGTAATTAGCCTCACAGACAGAGGTTCACTTCCACATATGTATATTACAGCATTGTATATCTGCTGGTAGGAGTCGCAGTAGCATAGTGGTTAGTGCACTGGCTTCCTAGCGCAGTGGTCTATGGTTCGATCCCCAGATGAGGTGGGAATTTTTTAGGCCACAAACGGATCCTGGGTCGACCCAGCCCCAAATGGGTACCAGAGCAACTCTGGGAAGGTTAAGGTGGCCGGCGTGATGCCAACCACATCACCCCTAGTGTGCCGACGGTCAAGATAATATGGGCCTAACACCATATTCCCAATATGCCTCAATGGGCGTGTAACGGGTTCCTTTACCATATCTGCTGGTGGTCATATAAAGATGACTCCAGATATGCCTCCATGCATCCCTCAGGCGTATCTTACGTGGCAACTAATGTGAGGTTGTTCATGAGGCTGGCAACCTCATCACGTAAAACAAATTGCTACAGAAACCCACAGCTTGAACAGCACATGAATGCTTGGTGCTAGTTTCCTGCTAGAAAACCAGTTGCCGTGGTGGTTGCATGCTTCCTAAGGAGCAGAAAGGAAATTTATGATGAGAATCATCATAATTGTTGTCTTTTCTATCGCAGAAGAACAAAGCAACAATTATATTGTCTTGCAAGACCAGAACTAACACAAAAAAACATCATCCATTGAAATCAAATGAGATAACAAGATAGTGAAATTGGATATAGTTGGCCAGATTTTTTGCTATGTTAGCATGTATTCTCAGATGTTTAAACTGCTGTTGTTTTTAATTTTTATTCATTTATAACACTTCAGCTCCCCAAGGAGCATAGGCCTTCAGTGCCATGTCCTCCTGCCTCATGCCATCAACTCACTGTCTTTTTTTTGGTCATACTCATCATTTTTATTTCTATCTCCAGTTCTTTTGTCCATGTGTATTTTTTTGTCTGCCTCTGATTGTCTTACTCTGGTGATTCTAGAACAAGGACGGCTATCACCAGATTTCCTCTGTGTGTGTCTTATCCATCGCCAGCATCTTCTTGTCATCTCTTGTTCCACTGGTTTGGATCTACTGTCCTGGTCAATCTGGAGTATGCGGCAATGAAAGACCTTCTTGACTAGCTTCAAGAGCACCCATAGAAGGTGCACTAGATATGGATAAGGGAGAGATACTGAGAATAATTAATCAGAAAGAATGCAATCGATGAATCATCAAGGCTAAGATTGCTGGAATTTGGTATCAAACATAAGACCAGCAGGGATGGACGAATGAGAGGATGCATTCAACGTGTATGCAACCAACGCGCAACAGGAGCAATTAGCATTCATACCTTTCGATATTTGCTAAGGGAGACTGAGCACCTATGGGTTTGCCTGGAGTGCAGTGACATCGATTCTGATCAACAATAACAGTGATTTCTTGTTCCACTGGCACTTGTCCGGTTCTTTTTCTTCAGTTCTGCATTGGTAATCTTGCAATTTCATTCCTTGTATTCTATCAAGCACCTATTTATGAAAGTGTGTTACTTCTTGGCTGTTGTGTTTTGGTTGTTCTGCATGTTCCAACATACACAAGTATTGACGGGACATTGTTTTCCATTTAGGCACAGATTCATTGATTTTACAACATCGGTGCTCCCTCTACTTGTAATGCTTTTAAGGGGAAGAGATGCTGTCTTCATAAATAAGTTCACGATTTGAATTAAAATATGCAGACTTCACTTACAACAATAATACTAATGCATGACAAAGCATTTTATGGTGTAATGTTATTGGTAGCCGTGGCAGTGGTCGCCATATTGCATTGGATTGCTGTGTTATAATTTGCTGAGGCTTTTTAAAATTTTGGATTTACGAGCACCAAGTTTGATTGGGAGGTTCATCATATTTTAAAACTCTTTTCTTATTAGACTTTTGATAACTTTAGTAGATCTTAAGCTACAGAGTTTTGATTTTGGTATCCAAAAATAGCAGCAAATTTTACATAATTTTACATTATTTACAGTAAATAAAAATTCGGAGAAGTTATGAAATCTGTTCTGATAAATGTGTTATCGCGCAATGTAAGTATCTGTGCATGTTGATTAATGAAAAAGTAAGTAAGTTGTAAGAAAATCGATACAATAAAACAAGTTTCAAAGACAGTCATGAATGTCTTCATAGGACAAGTACAATGTCTTATGAAGATACAATTTTCTAAGTCAGAATATGCTTCGTTATAATGTTCTGGGGCCGAAGACACAGCTAGAGAGATGAATGCAGTCAGCAACTCATAGCTTGACTGCTTGCGTCAGGGTCAGCGAACCAGAGCTGACCAAGACCCTACTCCACGTCCAAGTGGTGGTCCTAGGAAACAGGCTGCATCACTGCAGTCTGGCATAGAGAGTAGGGATCGAAGAGGGAAGGCAAACCCGGTCCCAAAAATGCCATGCTGAAATCGGATGTGTCAGGCCGAAAGGTGCAAATATCGCAGCTTTGCTGTAAACGGCGACACAACGTAACCAACGTCCTATTCAGGACGAACGCAGAAGAAGAAGAAGAATGTGTTCTCGCAATTGATTCTGACATTTTAGATCCAGGAGGTTATAAATTGAATACCATCAGCAACCAAGAACTACTTATTCGGAGTAACCAGGAGGACATGGACACCATCATAGCTGGCAGATGCTGGAGTTGGGTTGGCCACGAGATGCAAAAAATGAACCAGAGTTGGGGCACTGTACGAAGGATGGCCACCCACCGAAGAAAGTGGAATCAGTTTGTTGCTGCCCTACAAGACGCTACCAGGCGTGATGGTCATGACTGCTTTGATGGTCGGCGGCTATCGATCAAAGAAGAGAAGAAGGTTATAAATTACCAGAACATAGATTAATCTCAATCTTCAAAATTTCTTCTTTGTGGACTTCAAATGCACTGCCGCTCGTTTGCATTCTTGATAGCCTGTTTCCCACATTTGTCATGTTAATGTATTTGTTTTCCTCTATAGATGCCATCAATGAAATGAACTATAGCAAATGTGTGGGTAGGATGTTATCAGTTTATTTTTATCAAACCAAAGCTGTTTTTTGTTTGTTTTGAATTGCATTTATTATTACAGGTCCTCAGGTCCTTATCTGAAATCCTTTCCTGTTCGGAATTTGGAATGTTTTGCATTTCAGAACTTTGGTACAGTACATGTACCTTATATTACTGTAACACTCTATTGGGGTTTATGACAGCAACCCCCCATAAGAATACATTATTTCTAAAATTATTGTTTAAATTTAAAATAATCCTTATGATGATAGGAAACTCTTTACAGAGCGATACAACAGGAAGCAATCTGATCATCAGAAGAAGTCCCCCTGTCCGACAAGTGTTTCGGCCCTATATACTCCTTTACACTCTAAGGGGGGCGGGCCCACTTGGGTCATGACTCCCAAGCGTCTCAGCTTCCTGTTGTCTTGCATCAAAAATGAACCCATTTCACTTATGGTAGCAACTTTAAATTCCACAACTCCGCCAGCCGTGGAGGCAATTGTGAAAGTAACAAAGAGAAGACAAATTATTCCGTTCGTTCCGTCGCACACACTGAGACACCAGCGCGAAGTCAACGAGTTGCCACTGCGCGTTCCCCACTGGACTTTTGATACTGACACCCCTTATAGTATACACCGCTTGTCGCCCCTGAGTCGCAGCCCGTTCACTAGTCCACCACAAACCTCAGCGTATTGTGGACTTAGAAAAATTCCTGGTGTTTTCTGTACCGCAGCGTTTATTGTTACGATCTCCATTCCCCATTGCGGTTGTTCCACAGCCAGCCTGATGCCTTTTCGGCAGTTTCACTAAGCCTCTTCAGGGCCCTTGTTCTCGACTGTCCCCTCAGCCCCAACAGTTTCAATAGATCATACACTGATGCAGCCACAAGCCCTCTTGCACCCACTTCAACAGCCATGACCCTTGCAGTGAACCCATCGTGTCTCAGATCCGCGGCCAGATCACTATACTTGGCCGCTTTGAACGAATGTTGCTCATCTAATCTTTGTCTGATGTTGAAAATGTAAAAGTTTTATAATTAATAAAACTATTTTTAAAACTGAAATTTTTTGAAAGTCACGCATGTACATTTATCTAAAATCAGTATTTAATAAATGGTGATCACAAAGCCCCTTCCTATTTTTAAATTTTTATATTGTCACTTGTATCTGCTGGGATTTACATGAAACAGATGTCAAAGCAATGAGCAGTAATTATCATTTTAATAATAATTGTTATTTTGTTATTCTCAGAAACAAAATAAAATAAAATAAAAGCTACAATGGCCGACAATAAGACGTTACAAGAGACAGCAAAAAATTGCTACCAGCTAAGGAATAATGTGTTGAAAAAAACCTGATTTCACATTGAGTTGTAATGCTAAGGAGACATACAAATTTCTTGACTAGCATCAAGAGCACCCACAGTGGGGACACTGGATATGGATAAGGGAGAGATACTGAGAACTATTAATGATCGCCTGTTAGAGAATGACACTGCAGTAGATGAATCATCAAGGTTAAGACTTGTTAGAATTTGGTATCAAACGTATGGCTAGCACAGATGGACGTATGAGAGGATGCATCCGTCGTGTACAACCAGCGAGCTACAGGAACAATTAGCATTCACACTCTTCGACATAAACTGATGGAAACTGAGCACCTAAGGGTTTGCCCGGATTGCAATGATGTCAATTCTGTTCAACAGTAACAATAACAATTTATGTTATAAAATGGCAGTTAATTGTCTTTATTTGAAGTTTCTTTCATTTAAATTAGCTGGATAGCAGTGAAGAAATATAACAGTTTAAAAATAGGAATTGATTTTTTAATTACCCTATAAATATTTGAAAATTCGACCAAAGTATTGTCATAATTTCGTGACATAGACGACGTAAAATGCAAGTATATAGTATTGTCTGGGTTATTGTATCACAGAAGTCCAGCTAAAATAAAATATAAAATATCTTCTCTATGCAACTGAAGCCTCATGTCTGCATAGGTCATATCTTGCAAACTAGTGACTTTCCATAATAAATTTGTCCCCCCCCGTGTTTAGAGCTTTTTTGAATTTCAGATAGGAGGTTGAGGATCTGTCTTGTTTTTAAATCACGTTTTTCCCCACATGCTGTTAGTTTTTAATTATTTATTAAATACCACCCATTCCTGAAGCTTTGATTGAGTTTTTCTGAAGTACTGAAGGCAGGTTCACTGCTTGAAGGTTATGATAGACCGAAACTAAACGTGGTAGTCATGCTAAGCTATACGTGTACCAGACCGTAACATATCTCAGGTATTGTTATACTGATATTTTTAAACTTAATAGGTTTGAGATATTGCTGTGCCAGTAACGTTAGCTTGGAAGTTACTTTAAAATAATAGGTTTGAGATATTGCTGTGCCATTAATGTTAGCTTGTAAGTTACTTCAAAATAATAGGTTTGAGATATTGCTGTGCCAGTAATGTTAACTTGTAAGTTACTTCAAAATAATAGGTTTGAGATATTGCTGTGCCAGTAACGTTAGCTTGGAAGTTACTTTAAAATAATAGGTTTGAGATATTGCTGTACCAGTAACGTTAGCTTGGAAGTTACTTCAAAATAATAGGTTTGAGATATTGCTGTGCCAGTAATGTTAGCTTGTAAGTTACTTCAAAATAATAGATTTGAGATATTGCTATGCCAATAGCATTAGCTTGGAAGCAACATAACTATTTTACCATCAGTTTTAGCTAGAAAATAATAGATTTGAGATACTGATTTCCATATTTCAGATACTTATTTCCCACTAAGCTTGAACTTTCAGATTTGAGATATTGATCATAACTAGATATTCAAGGTAACAGATTTGAGATATTGATGTACATATAACTAGATCTTCAAAGTAACAGATTAGAGATATTGATGTTCACATAACTAGATCTTTGAAGTAACATATCTGAGATATTGATGTACACATAACTACATCTTTGAAGTAACAGATCTGAGATATTGATGTACATACAACTAGATCTTTGAAGTAACAGACCTGAGATATTGATGTACACATAACTACATCTTTTAAGTAACAGATCTGAGATATTGATGTACAAATAACTAGATCTTTGAAGTAACAGATCTGAGATATTGGTGTAAACATAACTAGATCTTTGAAGTAACAGATCTGAGATATTGATGTACATATAACTAGATCTTTGAAGTAAGAGATCTAAGATATTATTGTATATATAACTAGATCTTTGAAGTAACAGATAAGAGATATTGATGGTACTGATTACTTAAAAATAAAAGAATCTGATTTGATTTACTGATTTACCAGTTGAGCTTGAACATCCAGATCTGACATACTGATGCACTTATAATGAGGTTTTCAGATTAACAGATTTGAGATACTGATGTGCTCATAACTAGGTCTTCAGAGTAACAGATCTGAGATATTGATGTACCTTTAACTTGAACTGAATGTGTTTTCAGTTGTATTGTCCCAACTTGTTTCCCACCAATATAACCTTGCTCAGCATCATTATCTGACAGATGGTCACCCTGACCAGTTTTTTAATTGTCCTGCAAGGGTATGCACAACCATGGAAATGTTATCTTGTGTGGGTTTCATTTTTGTGCCAAAGGGGTGCTGACCAAAAGTGGAGTTGCTGTCACGCATGTACTGTGAAATATGAAAGAACAGCTTAGGGTTGACAGTATTATTTTGGGCGAGAGTACTGTGAATGGAGTGATGTTAGTTTGAAGAGTGGGATGACTGTAAAGAGTACTGGAGTACAGTGATTAACTCTTTGCTTCCATAATTATTTTCCACCCTGTGCCTGGAGTATTTTTTGAAGAATTCTAAACGGTGAAGTGTACTATCTTTTAGTGTAAATTTTATGTAAATATTTTCTGTGAACATGTACATATTATACATCAAACTGTAGGCAAATAAATGGAAAAATATAATATATAATGTCTTTTATAGCAGTGATACAAGCACGTTCGATATACTTAAAAGTTTGCATATAAATTGAAAAAAAAAAAAAAACTAAAATATTCACAGTAGAATACAAGCTTACCAAAGACAATATACTGTTGCCAGCAATAATCTGACCAACGAACTGACCATTGTTAGCAGAGTTAAAGAGTTAATGAGAGAGCAATAGTGCCCTTATTAGTTCTACTTCATATAGTCTGCTTTGCTGTAGCACTCTTTTACCATGGAGCTAGATTTTTAAAAAATGTATATGAAATTATTATTGAAAAATAAAAGGCCATCTTGTATCTTTTTGTGGCTAACCTGTTTAAACTAAGAGGAAAAGGGCAGCGATGAGACTCTGGCACCTTATATAATCATGCTGTTTCATGTCGATGAGGCTTTGTAGACTTGAGTGGCAGCTGATCTAGAAGGAAAACTCTTGATTCCAAATCCACTAGTTCCTTGCGAGTTGGAGTCAAAGCGAGTAGATTGGTGAGAGTGTTGTGAATGATGAGGGCACATGACGAGGCTTTGTAGATGTGAGTCTTCTTCTTCTTCTTCTTCTTCTTCCGTCCTTAGCCAACGACCGGCAAAGCAGTCAGCAGTGGCCATTACGCCTAGTGGCATCTTAAGGGCAACAGCGAATAGATTTTCTTTGCCGTTGTTCCCATCACGCCTAATGGCGTCTTTAGGGCAACAACAAATCAATCCGTTTGTTGTTGTTTCCGTAATCAAAGTGACTGGCAAACGGGTGATCAGCCCGTTGGGGTAGATGTGAGTGGCAGCTCGTTTAGATGGAAAACTCTGATTCCAAATCCACTGGTTCATTGCGAGGTGTAGTCAAAGCGAGTAGATAGATGAGAGTATTGTGAATGATGAGGGCACAGTGAAGAGTTTGTACACAATATGACTAAAATGGATGGTGTGAGTGTAGTGAATGTTCAGAATGCAGTGAAGATTCTCACAGAAAAAGTGAAGAACACGACTGTAATGAAGAGGTGAGAGCACTGTGAAGGGTGAGAGTGTAATGAAAAGTAAGACTAAGAGTGAATTTGATAATTATAATAAAAAGTATGGACAGTAAGTGACAGATGAAGTACATTGAAGGATGTGGGAAAAATGAGGGTAAACATATGCGTGATGTGTGTTCAATAATGGTGACTTGCAGTGTCTACTTCCCCCATGTATCATTTATTTATACTCTTTGAGGTTCATATAATTTCTTCATGAACAAACCTACCTTTCATGCTTCCCACTACCTAGCCCTTATGCTTTGCCCTTCCGTACATGACTTTTTGTACATCCAACCAACATTTGATGTTTACACTGGAGGTGTATCTGAGGTCATTCTTATATGACCACCAGCTATGCACAATGACACAGTATACATATGTGAACATGAACCCCTGTCTGTGAGGCTATTACACCCGCATTGACTCTTGAAATCATCCACACACTTCCAGGGGATTTCTCTCCCCCCCGAAACATGTTGAGAACCCAGTATTACACACTGAGCTTGGAGGAGTCCCTTGAGCCCCAGATGTAACTCGGACTTTTACCTGGTTGGCTGCATGCAGGAAGATCTCACTGTGGACCCCACGGAAGACAGGGGAAGCTGAGAAATGGCAATTCCTTGGGAGAGCACAGTATTTTAGCACTGCATATTTGGAGAGCCCCCTTGGATGGCTGGGACTGCACAGTATGCCACATGCTTCCTCCTAACTTGGGACCAGATGTGATGATCCTTTAAATGCAAGCCAAGCTTGAGAAACTGGATCTCATGACTTCAACTCAACACGTTTCGGAATGGCAGAAAAGCCACAGGAAAAGCCTAGATCTACAGTGTAGATAATACCAAGGAGTCGTCAACTTGGTATTGGCTGCAAAATAGAGAGAAGCTCAGCAGTTCTAGTTAAACAACAACAACACTGGAAATAATTGTAGTCGTGGACTCTTCCAAGCCAGGGGCAGAGCCACAACATATTGAAAACCATATAACTAAAATATAATACAAAAAAAGGTGAACATTTAACAAATTAATGAAACCTTTTGATTTAATAACACTCAGTTTAAAATGGGTTTACATTTTTAAGTGGTTAAAAAAATGTAGATGTCATAAATGGCAACAGCTCTTTGTCACTGACAGTAAGAGAGTTCTTTACTGTTATACAGGGTGTCTATAAATTATGTGTGCAGTTTGAATTTTTAATAACTTCACTTCTGTGTAAGATATATACAAGTATGTGTGCAGTTTGAATTTTTAATAACTTCACTTTTGTGTAAGATATATACAAGTATGTGTGCAGTTTGAATTTTTAATAACTTCACTTCTGTGTAAGATATATACAAGTGTGTATGCAGTTTGAATTTTTAATAACTTTACTTCTGTATAAGATATACACAATCTATAAAATGTAACAGAAAAGAAATTTATTCTAGATTTAGCATTTTTAATTGTACGCATGTTGAACTTTCAGCGTGTCCACCATCTTTTTTGGATACAAAGTATAACATGACTTTTGAAGTTCTCCAAACACGTTCTGCAATTGTGTTTGAGCTATAGTAGTGAATACATTCGTTATCCCAGAAAAAAGATAGTTAAGAGGGCAAGGTCTTAACTCTTAGTATACGAGCGGCCTTCTAGAGAGGCCGATGATCGATCCCCGTCAATAGCGAAAATTTATAGCTGAATGCATGTTTAAAACCACTGAACAATTTAGTTACGTGCATGATATAGGGGTTTCATTTCTTCACATTTTGATATATAACACTTTATGTTATCTTTATAAATAAATTATTTATTGCAAAATCTGTAATGGTAGTCATGAAATTAGCTCGTATACTAAGAGTCAACATGTCCAACAGGAAAAACAATGGAATGAAAAGTATGGGGAGAATATACCAAGCAGATGCAGCATTTGGTGAAATGAAATTTTTTATTTTTTTATTTTTTTTTTATTAACAAATCTTCCGTTCTCAAATGGAAGTAAGAGAGTTCTTCCAAGTTATTTAGAGCCAATCCTGACATATTGGAGTGAGTCATGGACAATTGATAGACCAGCAGGAAAATCCCTGGAGGCCACAGAGATGTTGTTTTGCAGAGTAATGAGGATGTCTTTTCTGACTAAAAACTGGCCACGGCAGATTACTAGGCTACTTCTATCACCTCAGGATATCTCACAGTAATGAATGTCCATGTGGAACTGGAGTCCAGACCCATGAACACATTCTCCACAACTGCTCAGCCCTCGATGACCCACGATGCCTGATCAGACCAGAGGGTTCCGAGCTCTGGCTGAAGCTGTGAGGCTGCCGTGCTGACCTGGAAAAGACTGTGTACTTCGTCCTGGCGACAAGCCTGCAGAATTAGCATGACTACAAACTGCACGCAGAAGAAGAAGAAGAGTGAGGATATCTTGAAAGAGGCCAGTGCACAAAGGGAAACTTATTACTTATATTAGAAGGAAGCATTTACTTTCTTTATGCATGTTATGAGAAGTGGAATAAATTATGACAGCAGGAAACTTTGAGGGAATAACAAAGATAAAAGGAAAACAAAGAGAGAAGATACTGCACAGTTTGACATCATGGAATGCAAAAAAAAAAGTGAACAGCAGAATTTATAAATAGTTCTGTATCAAGTGCACGTGAATGTATTAAACAAGAAACTTGATACAGAGCTATTTATCAATTCTGCTGTTCACTTTGATAAGAGCAACTAATGTCTGGTTGGCAACATCATGTAAAATAAATTGCTACAGAAAACATCACTGCAAGAGCATATAGATGCTTTTGTGAGAGCTTCCTAGAAAGAGGTAAACTGCGTTGGTGGCCTCATGCTCTGTAAGAAGCAAAAAAAAAGGGGAAAAGAAGAAGACAGGGTATAGGAAGTTGTGGAAAGACATGATCACCTACACCGCCTGCCTTGGGGCTTGAAGAAGAGGAAGATGATGATAAAGACAGCTCGTCCTAAAGATGGTGGTTTGATGGATGTATTGCAGCTTTTTTTTTTTCATCATCATCATTATCAAGTGCCATGCCCCGGGGGGCATAGGCGATCACGTCATGCCACAATTTCCTGTCTACAATGCTATTGATCATTTCTGTTGTTAACTTCTTTCCATGCCGTGATGTCAAACTGTCCAGAATCTTCTCTCTTAGTTATCCTGTCGCTTTGTCCTTTTATCTTTCATGTTGTCATGATATACTGCAGCTGTCTTCTTCTCCTCATAACATGCCCAAAGAAAGTTGACTGCTTCCCTCTAAGCTGAGGAATAAGTTTCCTTTGTGCATTGGCCTCTATCAGGACATCCTCATTACTCTTTTTGGCTGTCCATGGTATTTTTAACATTCTTCTGTGAAACCACATCTCTGTGGCCTCTAGTGCCTTCCCTACTTGTTTACTGATTGTCCATGACTCACTTCCATATGTCAGACTTTTTTCATACAAGAGTAAACAAAAAGTTTTGCCTCATTTTGGCTAGGCACTCCCTGTTTGAAGCGTCCGATTGACAGAGTGGTTAGAACACTGGTCTATTGCGGCAAAGGTGCAGGGTTCGAATCACCCGCTTCAGGATACCCAGCTGTAAATAGGTACCTGACTTTTGAGTTAGAGAAGGAAAAGGCAGTGAGGAAGGGAACTGGTCACCCCAACCTCTCGATGCTGGACCTGGTATGGTGAAGTCTCTAACACTTCACTCCCCAACGGCTGTATCTGCAGTGGGACTACCTGCTCCCCATTTAACCTAGACACAAGGTCTGTCTAGGGCACGTGTCCAAATATAACAGACCTTGTGATCTAGTATAATGGTTTTTCATTCAAGACTCTTTTCAACCCATTTTTACCATTCTTTGAGATGGCTGATGAAATTTGCACCACAATACCTGACTACGCTTCAGAGCTCTTTATGTTGTTCCACTGACAGGATTATAACACAGATTTCTCATGTTGTTTCTTCACAGAGGTGTGGCACGAGCATCTCCCGTATCTCTATTCCGTCATCTCATTTTTCGGTGTCCTAGTCTTACTCAGTAAGTATAAACTGTTGTGTTGATGTCAACTTTTGTGACGTAATGTCCCAGATACTTCTTCTTCGTTCGCCCTCAGACTTCTACATTAATGACTCTAATAAAGGCAGTAGTCACCTCAAGGTTCCTGACATCTCCAAACAGTTTTTTGTGGAGAGAAGTTGGTTGTTGCCATATACCACTCTGTTCACTACTGTAAGTTGGGCAGGAGTGGGGCAGATGTTCAGCTGTCACGGGGCTGGTGCCACAGGAGCAGTGATCTGTTGGACTAATTCTGCAGAAAAGACAGATAGTTATCTTTACAGATTTCCTCTCAGTAATAAAATCCCTGAAGAGCCACCATGCTAAACGATTGAAAGATCTGACAAACTCAAACTTGAAAGCCTGGCCAAATGCTTCAACAAGTGCACAGTCCAGTTGATACCAGCCCATTGCAACATTCCAGGCAATGAAGAGGCAGATAAGCTTGCTAAAGAAGGGGGAACCCTGCAACAAAATGATATAGATACAATTTATGAAATGGCTAAAACAACTATAAAAGCCATATTCATGTCCAAATGGAACAGAGAACACCCAGGTCACATAAAAGATGATGCCTATCACCAGCTATCTAGGCGAGACCAGGTCATCATTTTCTGCTTACATACTGGTCACAATAGGTTGAGGTACTATCTATATCACAAGTACGGGATTGGTCCCAGATACAGAGTCTAAGATTCTGTATACAGTGCCAGTGAAAAGTTACTCTTCATTTTTAATTGTGTATGTCCTCACTTGGATCTACTGTCCTGGTCATACAGGGGTACATGGCAATGAGTGAGCTGAAAGACTAGCCTCAAGAGCATCCATAGTGGGGACGTTGAATATGGATACGGGAGAGATACTTAGGACAATTAATGATCATCTGTTAGAGAGCAACACTACAATAGATGAATCAACAAGGCTAAGATTGTTTGAATTGGACATCAAATGTAAGGCTAGCAGGGATGGGCATATGAGAGGATGCATCTGTCGTGCATATAACCAGCAAGCTACAGGAACAGTTAGCATTCACACTCTTTGACATATACTGAGGGAGATTGAGCACCTATGGGTTTGCCCGGAGTGCAATGATGTCGATTCTGTTCAACAATAATATGATATATTTGTGGCTAATTATTTATGAAGATAAAGGAACTTTGTTGCCGCCCTGTAAAATGCTTGTACCATGCAAAAAGAAACAACAAGCATGTATATGCAATGTTTTATTTCCACTAATCTACAGCGTGATTGAAAAGTCAGTCTTTATTTTTAAATGTTTATATCCACACTTGTATCCATTGGATATACTCACTTAGTTGTTCCTCTTCTACTGTAAGGTGTGGAGGTTTATCCCCTTGGATGGCTGGGAATGCACATTATGCCACATGCTTCCTCCTAGCTTGGGACCAGATGTGATGATCCTTTAAATGCAAGCCTGGCTGGAGAAACTGGAGCTCAGCATGTTTTTGAATTGTAGAAAAGCTACAGGAAGTGCCTAGATCTACAGTGTAGATAATACCAATGAGTCTTCAACTTGGTATTGGCTGCAAAAAAGTGAGAAGCTCAGCAGCTCTAGTTAAACAACAACAACAATGACATATCTTGTCCTCCATGAGCTGTGCTCGGGTTTATCATCGTGGAGGTTAAAACAAGTAGATTCTATCCACATTCAGAAGTCAGGTGCACTTAAATAGACAGGAGAGGAGGAAGAACAAAAAATGTGAAGGTTACTGTTTCTGAGTTGCAGACCTGTGAATCCACTCGACAGAAGCCCCTTGCTGGTAAAAAGAACTTCATAGAAAAGGAGGAGTGAAATTGTACAACACAGTCACCAGTGTGGAACTGATGATAAAAACCAGGCAAGTGCCAGGGCATCAAGAGATGAGAAACTGGAGCTCAGCATGTTCTTTGTTCACCCTCAGACTTCTACATTAATGACTCTAATAAAGGCAGTAGTCACCTCAAGGTTCCTGACATCTCCAAACAGTTTTTTGTGGAGAGAAGTTGGTTGTTGCCACATGGATAGGACACATTTTGAGGAAACCTCTTGATAGCATTACATTGCAGTCCTTGTTCTGTAATCCCCAGGGTAAGAGAGGCAGAGGTAAACCAAAAAAAAAAAACAGATGGAGAAGAGAATTGCAGAGAGAAATTAAAATGATAAGGAAGACTGGGAAAGAACTTGAGCTGATGGAACGCGACTGTATTTGTTGAACTCCTATGCTCCCTGGGTAGCTAAGAAGTATTGATTGTAAGAGAGAGTTTGGTGCCTTACTGTGATGACAAACTTCACCTGAAACAGTTGTAGAGACAATCACGAGAAAACAGAAAAACTGTTTTATGGCAGTAAACCACAGTGATATGAAATGTTGAAAAGAAGAAAAATGTCACCAAATATGTTTCTTGTATTTTTTCAGTGTGCACTCCTGTAGGTGTGGCTCGGATGTTTACTGTGATGGGGCAGCTGATTGTTAAACCACAGGTTAGTAGTCTATTTATATTTTATTTTGTATTACTTTTTTAATGCTCCTTTTGTGTTATTCTGCTATAAAAGTGTTAAGAAAGTAATTTTGTCAGAATGTACTAATTAATATATGCAAGAATATGTTTATCTCGCTTTTAGCATTACTGCTGCGTGCAAAAATGTATAAACTGATTGCTTGCTCATGAGTGCTAGATAACACAATGAAAGTAAAGAAAGGGCTGAATGTTAGGCAGGCCTGCATGCCCAGTTCCTAACCCTTTTAAATAAAGTTTGTTCATTTGTTCATTCTTTTTTGTTTTGAATCCTTCATTTTCTTTGATATCCCAGATATCTCTCCATTTTCCTTTTCAATTTTTACCTTTAATTTTTCAGTTGTCATCGTGTTTTCTACACTTTTCATTTTGAGTATGTTGGCCAGTCAATTTTAGTCTGCCTTCTTTTCACTTTTGTTAGTACCGGCTTGTAACCTTTTATCGGAACACCCGAAAACCAAAATATTCTGAAAATTGAAAGTTTCTTTGGTCGACATTTCAAAAACAATTAGGCTGATTTCTGACTATTTTGGGCTACTTTTTGAACTCAGTTTGGGCTCGTCTGAAAAATGAAAATAAACCTGTACCCAAGGATTTCAGATGAAAGGTTACAGCCTGTAATGATCTTCATATATATTCATTCATTCATAACCCTCCACTCCCCAAGGAGCATAGGCCTTCAACAAACACATGCCAAGTCCTCCTGTCACGTGCCATCATCTCAAGTTCTTTCCACGTTTTCCTCATCATTTTCACCTCTGTTTCCAGCTCTCTTCTCCATGTGCTTCTTGGTCTACCTCTGCCTCTCTTGCCCTGGGGGTTCCAGAGCAAGGACTGCCTTGTAATGCTATCAACAGGTTTCCTCAGTGTGTGTCCTATCCATCGCCATCGTCTTCTACTCATCTCTTGTTCCACTGGCACTTGTCTAGTTCTTGTCCTCAGTTCCACATTGGTAACCTTGTCATACCATTTTAATCCCTCTATTCTACGCAAGCACCCATTTATGAAAGTCTGTAGCTTTTTGGTTGTTGTCTTTGTTGTTCTCCATGTCTCAAAGCCATACAATAGGACTGACTTCACATTTGAGTTGAAGATTCTTATTTTCTTGTTGGATCTGATTTCTCTTGATCTCCATATATTTCCCAATGCAATAAAAGCTCCTCTTGCTTTTTTTATTCTTATTTTGATATCACTGTCTGTCCCTCCACTTTGTCTATATTGCTGCCAAGATATGTGTACGATTCTACGTCTTTTATTGGTGTTTCTTCAAGTTCAACCTTGTTATCATTAACTGCATTTATTCTCATTATTTTTGTCTTTTCCTTGTGTATTTTCAGACCCAATTGCTGTGACCTCTCATCGAGTGTTTTCAATTTGTCCTGCATCTGATTACGGTTATGGGACAGAAGAGCCAAGTCATCAGCAAAATCAAGATCATCCAACTGCTTAGTCAGAGTCCACTGGATTCCATTTCTGTTGTGTGTTGTCGATGTTCTCATAACCCAGTCTATTGCTAGTAAGAAAAGAAATGGAGACAAGAGGCATCCCTGTCGCACTCCTGTTCTTATCCCAAACGGTTCTGTAAGCTGTCCTTCATGAAGAACTCTGCATGTCATGTCTTCATATGTTTTCTTTATTAAATTAATGATCTTCAGGGGAACTCCATAATGCCTCATCAATTTCCAAAGTGATTCTCTGTCTACACTGTCAAATGCCTTTTCGTAGTCCACAAATCTGATGTATAGTGGTGAATTCCATTCCAGACTTTGTTCAACTATTATTCTCAAAGTGGCTATCTGGTCTGTACATGATCTGTTTTGTCGAAAACCTGCTTGTTCATCTCTCAGTTTCTTGTCTATGAACTCTTTTAATCTCTCAAGGATAATCCTGTTTAATACTTTTCCTGGCACTGATAGTAACATTATTCCTCTATAATTTGTGCACTCTTGTAAATTTCCCTTCTTAGGCAACTTAACCAGATATCCTTCCTTCCATTCTGCTGGTATCTATTCCTTTTCCCAGACTTTACCAAGTAATTTATATAACATCTCTGTAGCCGTGTCGATATCTGCTTTGATGGCCTCTGCTGGAATGCCATCAGGTCCAGACGCTTTTCCATCTCTTGGAAGCTTTATGGCTTTCTTTATTTCTTCCTTCGTTGGTCTTTCACCGTTAATTTGTAGCTCTTCTTCTGCTGGCTGGATGTCGGGGGGGGGGGGTTGGCTGGTCTATTGAGAAGGTCCTCAAAATATTCTGTCCACCTCTTCATTTGCTCTTGTATATTGCTGAGCAGTTTTCCATTCTTGTCTTTTATGAGGCAACTTGTTTGCTTGTATTTCCCTGTTAGCTTCTTTGTGCTGTTATACAGTTCTCTCATATTTCCTTTGGCTGCAGCATCTTCTGCCTCTCTTGCCAACTCCTCAATATACTTCCTCTTGTCTCTTTTGATACTTCTTTTTACTTCTTTGTTTGCTTCTGTGTACACTTCTTGAGCCTTGGCTTTGGAACTTCTGGTTTTGCTTGTGTTTAAATCTGCTTTCTTGTTTTTTCTGTCTTTTATCTTATTGATGGTTTCTGTTGTTATCCATGCTTTTTGTTGTCGTTCCCTTTTCCCCAGTATTTCTTCACATGTCTCCTTCCATACCGTTTTGACCTGCTGCCAATAGTCTTCTGTATTCTCTACATCTTCCAGCTGTTGGAGCACTTGGAATTTGTTGGATATTGTGACCGCAAATTTGTCTCTTGTTTCTTGATTTCTTAGATGTCCTACATTAAATTGTTGTCTATAATTTTGCATTGTTGCATATCTCTTGAGTTTCATTTTACTTTGGCTATCAGAAGGTGGTGATCTGATGCCACATCTGCTCCTCTATATACCTTTACATCCTGCAATGATGATCTAAACTTCTTGTTTATGCATATATGATCAATCTGATTTTCTGTTCTATGGTCTCGTGATATCCATGTTGCCTTGTGTATTCTCTTATGTGGAAACATGCTTCCTCCTATAGCCAGTTGATTTGAAGCACAGAAGTTTGAGATTAGTTCCCCATTTTCATTCATTATTCCTAGCCCATGTTTTCCCATGACTTCTTCAAAGCCGGTGTTGACTGTACCTATCTTTGCATTCATGTCACCCATCGAAATTGTGATGTCTCTTCTTTTTACTTTTTCCATAATTTCCTGTAGTCTAGTATAAAATGCTTCTTTCACAGACTCTTCTTTGTCATTTGTTGGTGCATAACATTGGATGACATTTACATTTATTTTCTTTTTAGCTGTTTTTAAAGTAGCTGTTATTATTCTGGGTCCAACGGCTTCCCATTCAATGAGTGCTTTCTGTGCTTCTTTAGATAACATAAGAGCTACCCCTTCACTGTGGTGTGAACTTTCGTCTTCATGTCCTGAGGACAGCACCAATTCACCTGTGATGAGTTTCTTCTTGTCCACCCCCTTCCACTTTGTTTCACACAGTCCCAGAACCTCGATTTTATATTCCCTCATTTCTGCTGCTACTTGTGCCACTTTCCCTTGTTCGTTTAATGTCCGAACATTCCAGGTGCCAAATCTGGAAGTTCTCCTAGAAGAAAGAAGGTTAGCCAGTAACACAGACTCCTTTCAGCTTTCTCTGTGTTGCATCATACGCCTCCCTGCGAGAGGACCTTCCCCTGTCTTGGATGGCTGTGTTTTATTTTCCTTAATTGACTTGTCCATGTTTGTTGAAGTTTTTTGTGGTTTAAATTTTTTACAGGATGGGGTAACCAGCCCCATGCCCAACCCTCCTTAGCCGCTTTCTACGACATGCTTGGCAGGGAACAATGTTACTATTCTTTGCTCCTCTTTTGGGCCCCGGTAACACACGGGTGTTCATATATATATAGGCCCCTATTTTCTTGACCATTGGTACACTAGGAGTGATTTGTCAGCATCACGCCGGCCATCTTAACCTTCCCAGAGTTGCTGTGGTACCCTATTCATGATACTGGGTTGTCCTCAGCTGTTTGTGGTCTAAAAAATCCCACCTCATCTGGGGATCGAACCATGGACAGCTGAGCTGGGAAACCAGTGCACTAACCACTGCTCTACCGCAGCTCCTACATGCTGTATGATGTCTAGCATTTTCCTAAAAAATAAAAACCATGTTTAGTCTTTGCAGTTGATTTTTATGTTGTGGTCATTGTCCAGCGTTTATATCATCATAATCATATCATCATCATATCAATCAATCAGTACCCTTTAGCTCCCCAAGGAGCATAGGCCTTCAACAAACACATGCCAAGTCTTCCTGTCCTGTGCCATCCGCTCAAGTTCTTTCCATGTTTTCCTCATCATTTTCACCTCTGTTTCCAGTTCTCTTCTTCATGTGTTTTTTTGGTCTATCTCTGCTTCTTTTTCCCTGTGGATTCCAGAACAAGGACTGCCTTGTAATGCTGTCAACAGGTTTCCTCAATGTGTGTCCTATCCATCACCAGCATCTTCTTTTTAACTCCTGTTCCACTGGTACTTGTCTGGATCTTATCATCAATTCCACATTTGTGACTTTGTCATACCATTTCAGTCCTTCTATTCTACGCAAGCACCCATTTTTGAAAGTTTGTAGCTTTTTGGTTGTTGTTTTTGTTGCTCTCCATGTCTGAGAGCCATACAATAGGACTGACTTGACATTTGAGTTGAAGATTCTTATTTTCGTGTTGGACTTGATTTCTCTTGTTCTCCATATGTTTCCCAATGCAATGAAAGCTCCTCTTGCTTTTTGTATTCTTATTTTGATATTACTATCTGTCCCTCCAACTGTATCTATATTACTGCCAAGATATGTGTACGATTCTACATCTTTTAGTGGTGTTTCTTCAAGTTCAACTTTCTAATCATTTCTTGCATTTATTCTCATAATCTTTGTCTTTTCCCTGTGTATTTTCAGGCCCACTTGTTGTGACCTCTCATCGAGAATTTTGATTTTCTCTTGCATCTGATTATGTTTACAGGACAGAAGAGCCAAGTCATCTGCAAAATCCAGATCATCAAGCTGTTTAGTCAGATTCAACTGGATTCCATTTCTGTTGTGTGATGTTGATGTTTTCTTAACCCAATCTATTGCTAGTAAGAAAAGAAAAGGAGACAAGAGGCATCCCCGTCTCGCTCTCGTTATAATCCTAAATGGTTCTGTAAGTTGTCCATCATGAAGAACTTTGCATGTCATGTCTTCTTTATTAAATTAATGATCTTCATGGGAACTCCATAATGCCTCATTAATTTCCAAAGTGATTCTCTGTCTACACTGTCAAATGCCTTTTCATAGTCCTCAAATCTGATGTATAGTGGTGAATTCCATTCCAGACTTTGTTCAACTATTATTCTCAATGTGGCTATCTGGTCTGCACAGGATCTATTTTGTTGAAAACCTGTTGTTCATTTCTCAGATGCTTGTCTATGGACTCTTTTAATCTTTCAAGGATGATTCTGTTTAATACTTTTGCTGGCACTGATAGTAACATTATTCCTCTATAATTTGTGCACTCTTGTAAATTTCCCTTCTTAAGCAACTTGACCAGATAACCTTACTTTCCATTCTGCTGGTATTTCCTCTCTCTCCCAGACTTTGCTAAGTAGTTTGTATAATATCTCTGTAGAGTTATCAATATCTGTTTTGATGGCCTCTGCTGGAATGCAATCTGGACTAGTTGCTTTTCCATCTTTCAGAAGCTTTATGGCTTTCTTTATTTCTTCTCTACTTGGTCGTTCACAGCTGATTTGTTGAAGGCTTGTGTTAATTTGAGAATTGAAAGGAGAAAGGCAGGCTGCATTGAATCTCCAATGTCGTCTTGTCTCTTGTCTTGATGAGACATCTAGCCTTCAGCTACACCTTCCATTATGGTTTTTAGTAAGGTGTAATGTCTTTTTTAATGGCCAAAATAATTTAGCTATCTTAACTTTGATCTCCTTCATTAATTCTCTTTTCATTCGTAGCTTTGCTAGGACTTCTTATATTTGTTTTCTTCACTGTCCATAACATGTGCATTACTTACCAATACTTAATTGTATTTGTTTATTATTTTTTCAGTTTTTACGTGATATAGAAGAAAAATTGAATATAATGAGGCTTGAGGAGGAAAATTTGCTCAGAAAAATCACATACAGATATGGTAGGTTTTTTTTTTTTAAAGTCAATTATTAGAGATTTGCAGAACAGAATATAGGTCATCATATAAGAGGATGTGAGGTCTGGTTCTCATCTTCAACAAACAGTGGTGGTGTCATTGTAACATGGCATAAGTAGAGATGAAACCCTGATAGGTTATTTTTAACGCGGGGGATGTATGCGAGAAGACTAAAGAAGAAAAAGGACTACTGCTGCGTCAGTTAAAGGTGGCAGATGTGAGGTACACGGGACTAGCAACCTCATCATGTAAAACAAATTGCTACAGAGACCAATGCTGCAGGATCATGTGGGTAGTTGCAGTCGTAGGTCTATGCTCTAGAAGGAGGGGGAAAAAAAGGAGATGAATGAAACAATTCTGTACTAGCTTTCTTATTAAAAGCCATGCTAAATGCCAACTATTACCCATAATATCTGGTAAAAATCTCAGCACTGTATGTTATTATATGGTGGCAATTACAAAAAATTAATGTACGTCAAATTTTTAATATTTGTTAATTTTTTGGGGTTTTATTAAGAAAACATTAGGGTAAAACATAATGAGTGACCATGGTGGGTTGTCATTCCATCTTACCAACAGGTCCATGTCAGATGTCCAACGGTCATTCTAGTATAGGTGATCTCATGGAGAGTTTGCAAGAGACCAGAGCTGATATTTTAGCCTTGGGTATGTGCCTGTTTTATCTTTATGTGTGTTCTAAAAATTTTTTTTTAAATTATTGTCTCAGGGAAAGTGAATGAAACAGTTTTGAAACAAGTCAATAGATTCAAATACTTAGAAATGTTAATATCATCTGGTAGGAGATGCATCTCGGAGGTGACGAGTAGAAAAGGTCAGGTAAAAGCAGCGTTGAATGAAATGAAAAGTAATTTAATGCAACAACTCTCTGTCAAGGGAAATAAAAAGGAGAGTTTTTCAGTCTTGTGTAGAACCAATCCTGACGTAAGGAAGTCAGCCATGGATAGTTTGTAAACAAGTAGGAGAAGCACTAGATGCCTGGAACTGGCCACAGCAGATTACTTGGCCACCTCTATCTCCTCAGGATATCTCATACAAATGAATGTCCATGTGGAACTGGACACCAGACCTCTGAACACATTCTCCAAAACTGCCCAACCCATGATGACCCACTACGGCTGACCAGACCAGGGGTTGCTGAGCTCAGGCAGAACCTATGGGGCTGCCACGCTGATGTGGAAAAGACTGGACTTCGTCCTGGTGACAGGCCTGCAGATTTAGCATGACGACAAACTGAACGCAGAAGAAGTTGTATATTGAAAACATTGACTCTAGAACTTTGTCACTGATACCATGAAAACACTAACATAACAGTCTGAATGAAACAGAAGTGGGTTTAAGTGATTCCTTAGTCTCACTTTGTTAACTTTTATGTTGTATTTAGTTAACTTCATGTAATACAGAATTTGTCTTAAGTCTGTATTAGTTGCCAGTGTTTTTATTTTTCTGATTCTCGTTACATTTGTTTGTTTCTTACTCCATGACTTATAGTTTATTTTTTATCCTGCTCATTATGATTTCTGTTAGTTCCATGTGGAACATAAAGGCTCTTACTTCTTATACCTGAAGTTATTCTCCTGTCTCTTGGAGTTGCCAGTATATCACATTTTCTGTTTTCTTGTTACATTCATTTACTTCTTACAGTAAATTGTATGAAATTTGACTTCTTACAGTAAATCTTATGATATTTTGACTTCTTAAAGTTATTCTGTCATCACTAGTAGTTGCCATCATATCACGTTTTCTGCTTTCTTTTATATTAATACTTCATACAGTAAAACTTATGTATATTGATTGCCTACAGTAGACGTAATTCTCTCATCTCTAATAGTTGCCAGCATACAACATTTTGTTTTTTTGTTACATCAAGAATGGCGACAGAAAGTTGTGGAGAGACATGATCACCTATGCTGGCAGGCATGGTACCTAAAGAAGATGTTTTCCATTGACCAGAATACTGCTTCTTTTTCTGTGTTATATTTCTTCTTCTTCTTTGTTCTCCCTCAGACTTCTACATTAATGATTCTAATAAAGGCAGTAGTTAGCTTAAGGTGTTATATTTCTTCTTCTTCTTCTTTGTTCTCCCTCAGACTTCTACATTAATGATTCTAATAAAGGCAGTAGTTAGCTTAAGGTGTTATATTTCTTCTTCTTCTTCTTTGTTCTCCCTCAGACTTCTACATTAATGATTCTAATAAAGGCAGTAGTTAGCTTAAGGTGTTATATTTCTTCTTCTTCTTTGTTCTCCCTCAGACTTCTACATTAATGATTCTAATAAAGGCAGTAGTTAGCTTAAGGTGTTATATTTCTTCTTCTTCTTTGTTCACCCTCAGACTTCTACATTAATGATTCTAATAAAGGCAGTAGTTAGCTTAAGGTGTTATATTTCTTCTTCTTTGTTCGCCCTCAGACTTCTACATTAATGATTCTAATAAAGGCAGTAGTTAGCTTAAGGTGTTATATTTCTTCTTCTTTGTTCGCCCTCAGACTTCTACATTAATGATTCTAATAAAGGCAGTAGTTAGCTTAAGGTGTTATATTTCTTCTTCTTTGTTCGCCCTCAGACTTCTACATTAATGATTCTAATAAAGGCAGTAGTTAGCTTAAGGTGTTATATTAAGATTATATTTGATTACTTTGTAATTAAAAAAAAACTCTGTATCATATCTTCTTTTTTGTTGCAGAGAGTCGGCAGCACATCTCATTTTGGAGAAGGAATCTTTGTTATCCAGTTGTCATGTTGTTGTTACTTGCCATTACAGTGAGTGAGGTTTCATAACCAAAGTCTGTGTCAGTGTTGTAATGTCCATTTAGATTTTAAAAAGTCTTAACAAAACACAGTATCTTGGTACGTCCCCTGTTAAGGGATGTTTCACGCACAAAAATGCATCAACAGTGTTCGGGATGCACGTTGATAGGGGGTGTGATGTGTGGATATTTACACTACTGATGAGGGAGGTCTGAATGTAGTCTTCATGAGGAACAGAAGTGTATTGAGATCGTTCAAGTGATTAAAAAGTTTCCAGTATGAAATAGTATTATATCTTTCATATTTGGAAATGATACTATATGCGTGATGATATTGGAAATGTATAAGCTTCTGTTGAATATGTTGAAATAGGCTGAAGTGCAAGACAGTAAACTGGGGCCATCATAGTGGCCAAAAACTGGCATTTCGCTACAAGTTGGAATTTTCTTTTTTTGTTTGTTTTTGTTTCTAAAACGGTTTCATTGTTTGTCGGGCGTTATTAATTTTGACAAAGCTCAAAACAGAGTTGATGTTATGTTAAGGTTAGCTATTTGAAAAAGCTTGAGACAGGCATTTGAGTTAGGTTAAGGCTAGCTGTAATGTCTTCTTCTTCTTCTGCGTTCGGTTTGTAGTCATGCTAAATCTGCAGGCCTGTCGCCAGGACGAAGTCCACAGTCTTTTCCAGTTCGGCGCGGCAGCCCCATAGCTTCTGCTGGAGCTCATCACCTTTTGGCCAGGTCGCACGTCGCAATTTATCATGGGTTGGACAGTTCTGGAGAATGTGTTCTGGAGTCTGGATATCAGTTCCACAAGGGCATTCATTCGTGTGGGATATCTTGAGGCGATAGAGATGTCCTAGTAATCTGCAGTGTCCAGTTCTCAGGCGGAAAATTGTCGTCTGTTGGTGTCTGTTTAGGTGGTGGATTGGGTCATCTCTGCTGTATATATCCCCTCCTCCTTCCACTGATTTTTGTACTTGTTGTGGATGATGGTTTTTGCTTCCCGATAGGGCAATGGGTGGCTGTATTGTTCCATTTTACTGCCGCTTCTTGATAGAGCATCTGCTTTCTCATTACCAGCGATTCCACAATGGGCAGGTAACCACTGAAGGGCAATGGTTGATGACCTTTGGATGATGTTAAGCTCAGATCTGATCTCATTCATCATGTTATCATTTCTGGTGTTTTGTATTGATTCAAGTAATGATCTGCAGTCAGTGAAGATTACTATCTTAGCTTGTGGCTGCTGTTCAGGTCTGGTGAGGATCTTCAGGGCTTGCAGTAGTGCCATAGCTTCTGCCCTAAAATTGGAGGAGATCTTTCCAGTTGGGAAGGCCTTTCGGATGATCTTTCCATTTAGGAATCTTATAAAAATGCCTCCTCCACCGTTCTTTACTGCCCCCTCAGCAGATCCATCTGTGTATGCATGTGTCCACTCCTTCGGGTTGTACTTTTCTTCAATCATTTCTTGAGCCAAAGTTTTTAGTTGTTGAGGGGTCAGGTGGCCTTTCTTTTTTATTTCAGGGACTTCTGTGATGATAGATATATTTCCATGGCAGTCGTCTGGCTCCTCGTAATCAATTAACATTTCAATCTCAGTAGATCGATTTGGGAGGAGGTCTTCATGGCATCGATGCAGATGTTTGGAGATGTTTAGGAAGCTGGTTCTTTTCAGCCTGTTCTTTGTCACACTATGGAGTTTGGCATGCATTGGATGACTTGGCATTCGTAGAAGCTTCTCACTGTGAGTGAATACCTTTTCCTCACGTCTGTCATCAAGAGAGCGGATGTTGGTGTATCGCTCCATTGCCTGGATTGGAGAAGTCTTCATCCCTCCAGTGATTAGCCTAAGGCCTGAATTTTGCACTTTCCCTAGACATTCTGTGTTTGTTTTAGATGCTGTGGCCCAGGCCGACATGCCATATTCAAGTACAGGTCTGACTGTGCCTGTATAGACTTTTTTAAGTATGTTGGTATTTGCCCCCCAACTTGTGCCAGCCAATTTCTTCATAATAGAGAGCTTTCTTATTGCTCTCTGTTCTACTGCTTTTATGTGCGGCTTCCAGGTGAGTCTCTTATCCAACTTGACTCCTAGGTATGTTGGGTTTTTCTCGATTGGAAGTTCACTTCCATTTAGCTGCAGTTTGATCGTTTCTCGGCGATTTGACAGAGAGAAGCAGGTTGCTACTGTCTTGGAGAGGTTTATCTGTACTCCCCAATCTGATGCCCATTTACCGACGGTATTTAGCGCTGCTTGCATCCTGAACTTCGCAGTAGGCAAATGTTCAGCAGCACACCAGGCAGCAAAATCATCAGCATGAAGAGCCCTGGAGATATGCCCGGACAGTTTCTCTGCAATATCATTTATATATATGATAAAAAGTGTGGGGGAGATAACTCCTCCTTGTGGCACACCCTGTTGTAGAGTGACGCAATGGCTCAGTTTCCCGTCAAGTTTTACTCTTGCTGTGCGGTATCGAAGAAAGTCCCGTATCCAGTTGAACATTCTCCCTTCAATTTTGCTGTTGAGCATCTTAAGGAGGAGTCCTTCTTTCCATACCTTATCAAAAGCTTTTGTCAAGTCTACAAAAACCGCCAGCACTTTCTTTTTCTCCTGAAAAGCATTTTCTACTTCCTGGGCTAGATATACTAGTTGGTCTTCGGTGCTGCGATTTTTCCTAAATGCTGACTGTGTGTTATCAAGCAGATGGTTTTTTTCCAGATGTTTCAGTAATCTTGAGTTCACCATTCTTTCCATTACCTTACCCAGACAGCTCAGTAGGCTAACTGGTCGGTAGCTGGACTTGCTTGTTTTCTCCTTTTGTTTCTTTCTGATGGGAACAATGATTGCTTCTCGCCATTGATCTGGAAATTTTCCAGTACTCCATGATTGATTGAAGATTAGGAGGAGCTTGTTCCTGGCTACAGGTCCAAGGTTCTTGATCATATCATTTGTGATGCCATCTTTTCCTGGAGCTTTTCTGTTCTTTAGTTTTGTTATGGCAGCACTGAGTTCTCTCATAGTAAGGGGTGACTTCATGCAGATATCTGGGTTTTGGTGCTTCAGTTTTTCTTTTACTTCCTTACGTACTTCTTGGATCCGTGCATGTGAAAGTGATGTGGTGCTTTCTTCCTTGTAGAAATCTGCCAGGATGTTTGCTGCCATCTTTCCTGTGTGGTATTTTTCATTTTCCTTGATGACAGTCTTACAGTAGCTGGTTGTTGTTTCTTCATTTAGTACTCTTGTCAGATTCCATAGCTTGCTTGAGTCCTTTTCCATGTTGAGACTGCTGGTCTTCTGGTGCCAGCTCCTTTGGATTTCAGCTTTCTTTTGTTCATTGAAGGCTTGTTTTATGCTGTTGTGCCTCTGTGTGTTCTCTAATGTGGGATTTTGCTCCATAGTTTCCCGTGCTTTATTTAATTCACTATGGAGTTTTCCCAGGTTGTCACTCCAGTATGGTTTGTAGTCTCGTCGTTTACCTCGTGGAATTGACTTCTTTGCTGCTTGGATGATTGCCTCACTGATGATGGAGATGTTTTTATTGATGTTATTTGAGTGGGCAATGTTCTGACAGAAATTGTCGGCTTGTTCTTTAAAAAATCCCCAGTTTGCTTTTTTGAAATTCCAGCTAGGAGACATATTGATTTCTCCTGCACTTCTTATCTCAGATATCTGTAATGTGACTGGTACATGGTCACTTCCCCCAAGTTGAGTATTTACTGTTCTGGTGGTGAGTCGATTGTAGTGGTGTTGATGGTATTGTATGATGGTGTTATTACTACATGTAACTTGTATGAGGCCAGCTGTGAAGGCTCCTGAGATAAAATGTAGTTGAGAATTATCAGAAGGCCTTTCTTGCTACCACTACGACCTCACACTTAATTTTTTTTTTTCTTAATGAATGTGGCTACGTAAAGTGTCTAGGGTAATGATGTGTAATGTGGTGTGTTAGTTATAAATACACCCACAGACATTTAAGAAGACTAATAAGATTAACAAGTGTTAAAATACACTGAACTAACTCACGTGTATAAAGTTTTTGATATAATTATATTACATTTATTGGTTCTGGATCAAGTTTTATGTGACCAGAACTTGTTTTAAAAGAAGGATTGAAAATTTATGAAAAAAAAAATGCATGGAATGTTACATAATAAATGCAAGAGCGTACCTATTTAAGTACTAGACTAGTTAGTTTTATTAAAAAAAGTTCGAGTAGTCATCTCTTTGGGAGGATATTTACTGTTTGTGCTGTTGGGGTGGCCTCATCACACCTGTCTATATTGACTACACAATGTCCAGAAAATGGTGGGAATTTTTACGGGGATATTAGTCACTACCAATAGTTGGTGAATGTCCAGCAGACCAGAGGCTCACTCATCTTTTTGTAGCTCTGGTGCTGAAAACTTGCGGTCCCACCTCTCCGTGCTGGCGGGCAATAATGGTGGTCTCTGTCACAAGAACTGCACAGATACACTCGAGTACAGTCACCCACCGAATAGACTCTGCTTTGTTGTCGATAGAAACTCACAGCTCAGATTATGAATAATTAACACAGAAGTGCTAGCAAAACTCAGCTGAGCTGCTGGCTATAGGATGGCGTCCCTAAATTTAACTCACTGTCTTTCATATGGGAAAACACCACACTTTAAAATCTGTGTCTAACACTGAACAATTATTGAAGAATGACCCCACTTTCGCGTCTGAGCGCTAATGATATGATTGTCTGTGGCCAATCACTGCCTAGTTGTACTTTAAATTTCAAATTTCTACACTAAAGTCATTTCAGTCATGCTTCAGTCAAGTATGGATGGTTATCTGTTAGTCTGTCCGTCTCTACTTGTGTTTCTAAAAAAAATGTGCTTGATTTTTGAAGCAACCTTTCTCTCCCCTTAAAATGTTGTCGTAAAAAGTTATATTTAGACACAGCTACCGCTCAAAAACCCTCTCCTCCATAATAAGTAACTTTGAACACCTGCGTCCCCAAGGTCGTGTTTTGTGTGCAAATAACGACACTTTTTATTCAAGGCAGTCTGTCGATGATGTAAACTACACTGTCTTTTGTCATTATCTTCAATATTATCTATCCGTTTGTAAAATTAAGATCATATTATTTCATTGCTCAGAATAGGCCATCCGGCCAGCTAATTTTTATATTCCTAACATTAATATTAAGAAAAATTACTTTTTAAATTTTTGTAATATTCCTAACATCTGCGTTTTAGCCGCTGAATTCAAATCAAGGCTTGGTATCGCAAAACGTCCAATTCCGTACCTCGTGTCAATTTGGGGGACGTGAATTTTTACTTTCCTCCATCCCCCCCCATTGCGTCTCCTTAGCCTTTCCAGTCATATTTTTTTTTCTTTTGATCCGCCGTTCCCCTCCTGTCTAGCAAGTCAATTTTATGGAGGGTGATGACCCGCGGTCTAGGCGATCATGTACATCAGCAGCCTACGCATTATGTTTTTATCCTTAAATGTTATCTTTTGAGTATTTTACCGTTGTATCTCTGTCAATTTCACTACACATCTCCCCACTTGAAAACATGCCTATGGCAAGTTCCAAAACCAGCGATACACATAGGTAAAATTACTCCTCACGTCTGCCACTACTCTAATTTTGATCACAGGGGTGCCGACTGAGGAAATCTGCACCGACATTCAATTTGCCTGGGATATATTGGATACTGAACTGATAAGGTTGAAGCAATAAAGACCACCTCAGCAATCTTGCGTTTTCATGCTTAGCCTGAGACAAGAACACGAGAGGCTGATGATCCGTCTCCACCACAAATGTCCTACCATACAGATAGATTTGAAACTTCTTTATTGCCCAGATTAATGCTAAACATTCTTTTTCGCTTGTGGAGTATCCTTGTTCCGCCTTATTCAATTTGCGGCTTGCATAAGCGACTGGTTTCAGTTCCCCATCAGGTGAAGATGATCTTTGCAACAAAGCCCCTCCGAGTCCTACATTACTTGCATCGGTTCTTAAGACAAAGTCCTGTGTCAAATCAGGCAGTTTGAGAATAGGCTTGCTAGTGAGTTTTTCCTTTAACTCTTGGAACGCTAGTTCACATTGTGCAGTCCAAATAATTTTATCTGGAAGTCCCTTGCGAGTCAGATCAGTCAGAGGAGCACAAATAGCGTTAAAATTCTTGATGTATTTCTGATAAAATCCGCATAACGACACGAATGATCGCACGTCCTTTTTTGTTTGCGGCCTAGGTGCTCTCTGCAGTTTTTCCAAGTTCTTAGGATCAGGGGTCATATTACCCTGATATACAGTGTGTCCCAAGAATTCCAACTCTTTGCATCCAATACAACATTTTGTTGGCCTAGCAGTTAAGTTCGCCTCCCGAAGTCTATCAAACAACATCTCCAGAGCTTCAATGTGTTCTTCAAATGTCTCTGTGGCGACGAGAATATCATCCATGAAATTTGTGATACATGGGTTATTCAGGGGGTCCAACAATTTTCGCATCATCCTTGAAAACACACTCGGAGCATTTTTCAGTCCGAATGGTAGCATATTGAATTCATAATGTCCATCCGAAGTGCTAAAAGCCAAATAAGGTCTCACTTCAGGCTTCACTGGGATCTGGTAATAGCCTTTACTAAGATCCACCTTTGAAAAGTATTTTGCCTTGTTCAGTCTGGCAAATAACTGTTTTGTGTCTGGTAATGGATCCACTTGTCCTTCTGTGACAGCATTCAGTTTCCTGTAATCTATGCACAGTCTGTGTTCCCCAGACGGTTTCCTCAACAAAACGACACTAGAACTAAAAGATGATTCACTGTGCGAAATAATCCCCTCCTTCAATAAATAATCTATTTCTTCCTTTAATGCCTTCTCCTTCGCGAACGGAATAGAATAGGCTCTCATACAGATTGGGTTTGAGTCTACCAGTTTCATGTCATACTGTAGCAAATTTGTATGGCCTGGTTTATCTGTTAATACATCTGTATGTTCCTCCAGAACCTGTTGAACTCTCTCCCTCTGGTTTTTAGTCAGGTGCTTACTGACTTTTACCTGTGCTGCTGTTTCACAAGGATGTAATGGGTATTCATGTGAGGTGAGTGGTTCCTTTTGCATCTGGGTTGCAATAGCTAAGGTCAATAAGGGGGTGCTTTCCTGGAGTGGTCTGTCCAGATACTTCTTTAACAGGTTTACATGATAAACTTTTTCCTTCCCCTTTTTGTCAATTTTATAGTTTGTTCTAGACACCTTCTCTAGAACCGTATATGGACCTTGCCAACCAATTTGTAATTTATTCTGGCTTCCGGGTAGTAGAAGCAGCACCTTCTCTCCGACTGCCAGTTCCCTGTCCTTTGCCTTCCTATTAAAATATGCTGCATGTTTCTTCCTGGCTTGTTTCAAATTATCATTTGCCAGTTTCCATCCAGCTTTCAAACGAGTGGTCAGTTCGTTCACGTATTGATACGATGAGGTAACAGTCTCTTCCGCCTTCTCATCTGTCCAGGTCCTTAATAGAGTTACATCTGGATCTTTAATTTATCATACTTATTTTTCATGGAACCCATCGGGTCCCGTCCCTTAGAAGCTCTATAATGAGGACTTTTCTTCCTAGAATCATCACTCACAAATCGACCACTACCAATTTTTCTCTGGGGTTTGTCTCCCCACTTAAGATTGTTTATGAGAGATCTTCGCTCTCTTGTCTGTTCTTCCAGTTTATATAAGTCTGACCGAGGGATTGTCATCTTATCCTGGGTAAAATTTCTTCTTTGTACTCTTCGCATAGCGGCCATGTTAATCCATTCAAGTGAAGACTGGGTGTGAAAAGGGGGCTCCCATTCCACTTTGTCTACCCGAGTATAATTAGTTTTCCTTTCAGGCCTAAAGTTGCCCCGTGGCGGTTCTAGGTCCTGCACATATTTTCCCTTTGTGGGTGTTCCCTCATGAAATACGCCACATGCTTCTACAAAGTTTTCAACATCGACATTTACGTCGGGCCAATAGTATTTTAGAGCAATCTTTTGGCAGATGGTACCGACTTTCTCATGGTCACCATCTTTTCCAACATGTAAGCTCCTTATCAAATTTGCCCTATATCTCTTGGGAAGAACTAACTGTCCGTGACCAGTGGATCTAGTTCCTGTCTTCCTGTATAAGAGTTTGTTCTTCATGAAATATTCCCCCTTGCTCGGAGGTGTGTGGCATTTGGGCAATTTTTTAAAACATGGCTTGAGTGTCCTATCCTCAGCCTGCGCCTTCCTCATCTCCTCTGGATGAGCATTTATAGGTTCACCTTCTTCCTCCTTCTTCTGTGACCTGGTCTGCACTGTCGCCATGATCACAGGTTTCTCGGGATTCCCCAAGAAGACGTATCTACACCCCAATATCAGAGGGTAGATTGGTTCATCTATCACTGCTGCTCTGATTTCTCCTTCCACATAGCGAGTTTTCACCGTTATCCTTGCGATGGGAAGTGTCATGAGTGGTATGTCCTTAGTCGCCCCTTGTATTTCCACTGTTTCTGTGGTATACTGACTTGGGTCCACTAGGCTAGACTTCACAACTGAATCATAATCCAAACCTGTATCATAAAGGCACCTTATGGTGACCCCATTACAAATAACATCCTCACAAACTGGGGGGTGATAAGGTTCCTGTTGTCCCTTAGGATTAACCTTTAATCTTTGCGTCCCCGACTTCATTGCAGCAATGTTTGAAGGTTTCCTTCTACAAAATTCGGTGTTATGGTTATCCTTCTTGCACCATTTACACCATCTTTTTCCTTGGTTCAACGGTTTTCTTTCATTGAACTTTTGGTCATTGAACTGTGAGTTTCTGTCGCGATAGTCATTTCTTGGCCGCTCAAAGTTTGTCCTACCCTTATTTCCCTGCTCTCTATTATCAAATTTATTAAATTGCTGTGGAGCTTTAAAATTGTCTATGTGCTTCTTCTTAGCACCACTTACCTCTGCCTGAGCTGCCTGATACCTCTCAGCAACATTTAAAATTTCCCCCAACTTCTCTGCACCTTGTTCCATGAGAAATTTTCTCATGTCTGGAGCCATGGACTCTCTCAATTGCTCAATCATGATCATTTCTTTAAGATCTTGGGTCTTCCCCAGAGCCGTCCATTTCTCCAAATAGGTTTCTAGTCTGGCAGAGAATTGGTGGTATGTCTCCCCAGACAACAGTTTGGCATTTCTAAATTTCTTACGATAAAATTCACCATTCTTCTCGTACCTTAATAACAAAGCCTGCTTTAACATGTCATAATTGTCTTGGTCTTCCCTGTTCATTTTGGCAAATACTTCATAAGAAGTACCCCTCAATCCCTGTGATAGCTTTAAGCTCCACCTCTCTCTCTCTAACCCATATGTAGTAGCTAATAACTCAAAACGTCCTAGGTACCCCTCTATGTCATCGTCTTTTTCAACAAAATGGTCTAAATGAAACCCCATAGCTGAGTTTGAGGCTCCCATACTGGGCGTAGCATCTGAGGCAAAAGGGCTGGCACCATTTTCAGGAGCCGGGCCTTGTAATTCCAGCTCCCTTAGTCGTAATTCGTGCTCCCTCTGCAACCTTCTATCTTCTGCCTCCCTTTGCTGTCGTTTTTCTTCTGCCTCAATCTGCAGCCTCTTAATTTCTCTATCAGCCTCAATTTGTAATCTCTTTTCTTCAGCTAACCTGTCAGCCTCTAATTTTCTTTCAGCCTCTTTTTCTAATCTCCTTTCTTCCCGTTCAATATATTTATCACATTCAGTCGTTACGTATTGAATTAAAATTTGACCATCCATCCCCATCTCCTTCGCAGTGAGCACAGCAGCTGATCTAAACTTTGCTAGCTCTGCCATACTTTTTGGACAATATAATAATATACAAGATAAATCTCTAACCAGTAAATACACTAAGTACTCTAATTACTATATGACTATAGTCTAACTAATTCTAACTAACCAGTTAACTAATTAATTATTACTGGCTGTGAAGATTCACCAACTTTTATCTGCAGGGACACTTTTAATTTTAAAGGAAATTTTACAATTTATTTCCCTACTTTTATTTCTCCCACCAGGAGATCCTAATTTTACTGTTGGGCTAATTATCCCTGGACAAGACCCCAATTTATGTAGTGGTGTTGATGGTATTGTATGATGGTGTTATTACTACATGTAACTTGTATGAGGCCAGCTGTGAAGGCTCCTGAGATAAAATGTAGTTGAGAATTATCAGAAGGCCTTTCTTGCTACCACTACGACCTCACACTTAATTTTTTTTTTCTTAATGAATGTGGCTACGTAAAGTGTCTAGGGTAATGATGTGTAATGTGGTGTGTTAGTTATAAATACACCCACAGACATTTAAGAAGACTAATAAGATTAACAAGTGTTAAAATACACTGAACTAACTCACGTGTATAAAGTTTTTGATATAATTATATTACATTTATTGGTTCTGGATCAAGTTTTATGTGACCAGAACTTGTTTTAAAAAGAAGGATTGAAAATTTATGAAAAAAAATGCATGGAATGTTACATAATAAATGCAAGAGCGTACCTATTTAAGTACTAGACTAGTTAGTTTTATTAAAAAAAGTTCGAGTAGTCATCTCTTTGGGAGGATATTTACTGTTTGTGCTGTTGGGGTGGCCTCATCACACCTGTCTATATTGACTACACAATGTCCAGAAAATGGTGGGAATTTTTATGGGGATATTAGTCACTACCAATAGTTGGTGAATGTCCAGCAGACCAGAGGCTCACTCATCTTTTTGTAGCTCTGGTGCTGAAAACTTGCGGTCCCACCTCTCCGTGCTGGCGGGCAATAATGGTGGTCTCTGTCACAAGAACTGCACAGATACACTCGAGTACAGTCACCCACCGAATAGACTCTGCTTTGTTGTCGATAGAAACTCACAGCTCAGATTATGAATAATTAACACAGAAGTGCTAGCAAAACTCAGCTGAGCTGCTGGCTATAGGATGGCGTCCCTAAATTTAACTCACTGTCTTTCATATGGGAAAACACCACACTTTAAAATCTGTGTCTAACACTGAACAATTATTGAAGAATGACCCCACTTTCGCGTCTGAGCGCTAATGATATGATTGTCTGTGGCCAATCACTGCCTAGTTGTACTTTAAATTTCAAATTTCTACACTAAAGTCATTTCAGTCATGCTTCAGTCAAGTATGGATGGTTATCTGTTAGTCTGTCCGTCTCTACTTGTGTTTCTAAAAAAAATGTGCTTGATTTTTGAAGCAACCTTTCTCTCCCCTTAAAATTTTGTCGTAAAAAGTTATATTTAGACACAGCTACCGCTCAAAAACCCTCTCCTCCATAATAAGTAACTTTGAACACCTGCGTCCCCAAGGTCGTGTTTTGTGTGCAAATAACGACACTTTTTATTCAAGGCAGTCTGTCGATGATGTAAACTACACTGTCTTTTGTCATTATCTTCAATATTATCTATCCGTTTGTAAAATTAAGATCATATTATTTCATTGCTCAGAATAGGCCATCACCAGCTAATTTTTATATTCCTAACATTAATATTAAGAAAAATTACTTTTTAAATTTTTGTAATATTCCTAACATCTGCGTTTTAGCCGCTGAATTCAAATCAAGGCTTGGTATCGCAAAACGTCCAATTCCGTACCTCGTGTCAATTTGGGGACGTGAATTTTTACTTTCCTCCATCCCCCCCCCATTGCGTCTCCTTAGCCTTTCCAGTCATATTTTTTTTTCTTTTGATCCGCCGTTCCCCTCCTGTCTAGCAAGTCAATTTTATGGAGGGTGATGACCCGCGGTCTAGGCGATCATGTACATCAGCAGCCTACGCATTATGTTTTTATCCTTAAATGTTATCTTTTGAGTATTTTACCGTTGTATCTCTGTCAATTTCACTACATCGATGTATGTCATCTGTAGCCATAGCAAGATCTGGTGTGCTCGTTGTTTTCCATACTCTGGAATAGAAGGTGGGCTTATCCTCTGGTTGGTTTATTAGAATTAGTTTATTCTCTACCATCCAATCTTCCACCTCTTCTCCTCTTGGATCTGTTGCGTTATAGCCCCAGCTGGGTGAGTGGCTATTGAAGTCACCCATAATGAGGTGTCTCGATGCTGCAAGCTTCACTTTGTGTAGCTCCAGAGTTGTGGTTGGAGGGCTGTAGCAGTTTGTGATCATTAAGTCTCCACTGGGCAGCAGTAGTTGGACTGTTATGTATTCAAGTTCATCCTCACCAGATCTGTGTGTCTCTACTGCTGGGATTGAGGTTTTAATCAGTGTGAGGATTCCTCCCTTAGTTCTTTTTGCCCTGTCTTGGCGGAAGGATTGGTATCCACGTACAAAGAATCGTTGGGTATCTTTTAGGTGAGTTTCTTGGATGCAGATTATATCAATGTTATTTTCCCTGAGGAATTCTTGTAACTCCGGTTTCTTGTTCCTCACTCCTTCTGCATCCATTGAGCCACTGTAAGATAGTGGGTTGGTTGGTCAGTTGCTCTACTTTGCCTTCCCCCGACCATTTGGTTGGCAAAGGCACCGGTTGCTTGGGTGGGCCCTTTCGAGGCTAGGGGCCCGGCTCCGCTCCTCCCCGGTTGTAGCTGATAGGAGCGATGCCATGACGTAAGTCGAGATTGTCGCATGACTCCATACCGCAAAAGCGTGTGTGTCCTAATTTTTCCCGGTGTCTGCGCCGTAGCTAACACACTCCGTCTTCGGCAGGCCGGGTTGTGTTTGTTGTTCAGGGTTGTCTCCCATAGCCTTTCCATCTCCCGGTGGTAGCTGCAAGGCAGCAGATTGGTTTGTTTACCGAGGTTTACCTTCCCCGTGGCTAGAGCTTATAGCGGCTCTTACTCGCTTGATGCACCCGTCGTAGGACATATGGGGGATTTCAGTGGGGGTATCAGTGCCACCTGTTACCCCTCCCCGTCCTGCTGGGAGGACATCGCCGTTTGGTCCGCGACTGCTTATTCGTCCAGCAATGCTGACTTAATTCGCAGCTGACACACCATATCTGGAGGTCGTTCCACTATCCGCCACCCGTGGACGCGCCTGGTTGGGGTCGGTCGCCCCTTTGCCAGGAGCTGTAATGTAAATGTGGATAGACAGTCTGGCAATATGGGACAACGTGGTGGACCTTGTCTACTGTCGTCACCACCTGCCATTGAAATAACAAACAGGCTAATATTGTCAGTTGAAATATGAACGCTGCATATTGTGAAAGAGTTATCTTTGTATATGGAACCTGTGGAAAGAATGCATGATGAACAGTATAGGAATCCAGCAGTTTCAGAACATAGCTGTGCATAGATGGAATGAGCATTTCTATATGTAGATTTTGTGGATCGTTATTGTCAATAAATGGATCTGCAATTGTTACATGAAAACCAGAAAAGCTACAGATTTTCATAATTGGCTGCTTGCATAGAATAGAAGGATTGAAATGGTGTGACAAGGTCACCAATAGGGAAATGATGACAAGAACCAGACAAGCACCAGTGGAACAAGCGATGAGAAAAAGACCTGGCGATGGATAGGACACACATTGAGGAAACCTGTTGATAGCATTACAAGGCAGTCCTTGTTCTGGAATCCTCAGGGTAAGAGAGGTAGACCCAAAAAAAAAAACACGGGGGAAGAGAACTGGTGAGAGAAATAAAAATGATGTGGAAAGATGTGAGCTGTTGGCACGTGGCAGGAGAACTTGCAAGTGTTTATTGAAGGCCTATGCTCCGTGGGGAGATAAAGTGTATTGGTGATGAAATGTTAATGTAATTGCTTCTTTTGATTTATGTCCTATCTGTGGTGTTTGTATCGTTCCTGTCAAGAAACTAAATGTATTTTGCTGCATCTTATCTCCCTGGTATTTTGTGTGCAAGACTCAAATTTACCTAATTTATCTCCTTTTCCGGCGTCTGTGGCCTAATGGATATGAACGCAGTTTCATAATCCAGATATACCAGGTTCGAAACCTGCTGCAGGCGGTTTGGTAGCAGATCGCTTTGTGTGGATTTTTAACAATGGTATAAGCGCCGTACCGTTCAGAAAGCAATGGCAAACTACTGAATGAAAAAAATTGCCTAGAAAAATCACAAACAGCCAATAAAAGCTGGGGTTGATTGCCACGTCCTGTAAAGGATAAGCAACTAACTTTTTTTTATCTCCCTGGTATTTTGTGTGCAAGACTCAAATTTACCTAATTTATCTCCTTTTTCATGTCTATCTCTCTTCCCCCATAGCTCTGTTTGACGCCTTTATTATTTCTTTCTTTAGTATTCATAATTGTGTTTTTGTCTAAACTGCCTTTATTTGTGTCTGTGCAGAACATTGTGCAATTTATCATCATTGGAGTTTAGTTGTATTAGCAAGTAATGCATATACGTCCGATTGACAGACTGGTTAGAGCGCTGGTCTCTCGTGGCAAAGGTGCCAGGTTTGATTCACAGTATCAGCATGCTTCAGTCTACTCAGCTGTAAATGGGTACCGGACTTTGCATTTGAGTTAGAGTAGGAAAAGGCAGCAAGGAAGGGAACTGATCACCCCCCTCTCGATGCTGGACCTAGTATAGTGAAGTCTCTAACACTTCACATCCCTATGGCAGTATCTTTTTCTACAAATGCCACAGAAAAGTCATAGCTGTCTTTGTTTTTCCTTTAAATTTTGTCCATTATTTTTGTGCCTATTTAATATGAGAAGGCAAATATGATTTATAACACCAACTCTGACTGCCACCAGGTAGTCATCCTCACAGATGCACTGTCTGTCCTGCAAGCTCTCAAGGGTGGTAAACTCCCGCATCTGAGAAATGAACTAAACAAGGTAGCTGCCAAAAAGAGAACCATACTTCAGTGGGTACCATCTCATTGTGGTGTACCCGGAAATGAAAAGGCAGATAAACTTGCAAAAAAGGGAGGAGAATGTGAACAAGAAGATAATGAAGTCACATACTTTGAGAAAAAGAGAGCTATCCAGACTATCAGAAGAGAACAGAACCAACCCAAAGACGACTATCACAGTCTCGACCGGCAGGGACAGATAACTATTTTTCGCCTCAGGACAGGACATAACAAACTGAATAAACACATGCACAAGCTACGATTGTCTGCTTCACCACTGTGCACATGTGGATTAAACGAACAAACTGCTGAGCATGTTCTACAGGACTGTCCTCTGTATGACCAGTTAAGAAAGATATACTGGCCCAATGACTCAACACTAAACTCAATGCTATATGGAGTTAAAGAGGAACTTCAAACAACAGTCGAATTCATCATGAGAACTCGTCTGACGGTGTAATCATCAAAGATGCGATCGCAAGAAGAAGAAGAAGAATATGAGAAGGGCCTGATTGCTGATACTTTATTGCTAAATTTGTGTAGTTTTATAAAACAGCCATATACACTTTATTACTAAATTTGTGTAATTTTATAAAACAGCCATATACACTTTATTACTAAATTTGTGTAATTTTATAAAACAGCCATATACACTTTGTTGCTAAATTTGTGTAATTTTATAAAACAGCCATATACACTTTATTGCTAAATTTGTGTAATTTTATAAAACAGCTGTATACACTTTGTTGCTAGATTTGTGTAATTTTATAAAACAGCCGTATACACTTTGTTGCTAAATTTGTGTAATTTTATAAAATAGCCATATACACTTTATTGCTAAATTTGTGTAATTTTATAAAACAGCTGTATACACTTTGTTGCTAAATTTGTGTAATTTTATAAAACAGCCATATACACTTTATTGCTAAATTTGTGTAATTTTATAAAACAGCCATATACACTTTATTGCTAAATTTGTGTAATTTTATAAAACAGCCGTATACACTTTGTTGCTAAATTTGTGTAATTTTATAAAACAGCCATATACACTTTATTGCTAAATTTGTGTAATTTTATAAAACAGCTGTATACACTTTGTTGCTAAATTTGTGTAATTTTATAAAACAGCCGTATACACTTTGTTGCTAAATTTGTGTAATTTTATAAAACAGCCATATACACTTTATTGCTAAATTTGTGTAATTTTATAAAACAGCTGTATACACTTTGTTGCTAAATTTGTGTAATTTTATAAAACAGCCATATACACTTTATTGCTAAATTTGTGTAATTTTATAAAACAGCCATATACACATTATTGCTAAATTTGTGTAATTTTATAAAACAGCCGTATACACTTTGTTGCTAAATTTGTGTAATTTTATAAAACAGCCATATACACTTTATTGCTAAATTTGTGTAATTTTATAAAACAGCTGTATACACTTTGTTGCTAAATTTGTGTAGTGTTATAAAACAGACACATACACTTTATTGCTAAATTTGTGTAATTTTATAAAATAGCCGTATACACTTTATTGCTAAATTTGTGTAATTTTATAAAACAGCCATATACATTTTGTTGCTAAATTTGTGTAGTGTTATAAAACAGACACATACATTTTGTTGCTAAATTTTGTGTAGTGTTATAAAACAGACACATACACTTTGTTGCTAAATTTATGTAGTTTTATAAAAAACACAGCTATACAGCCGCATACATTTTGCAGCCTCCATCATCTTATGATGTTGTCCCTTTAATTTAGTTGTGTGATTCTTCATTTGACTTCAGGTATTCAGTATACTCATCGTCTTACACAACACAGTACTTTTACTTGTCGGAATGAAAGCTTTGCCCAAAGGTGCCTCTGTAAGTGTTTTAAAACAGTTGATGTAAAAGATTGTGGCTTGGTTGTGTATTATTCTTTTTGCAAAATGTAATCCATGCTTATAGGCTGTGTCCTGAGTTAAAACAGAAATACGTGATTTGTTTACACAGGCATAGAAACTTATGTTGCAGTTTTAAATGATTCTAGAGATCACTGGAGAACATATCAGGAATATCCATTGGTGGACAAAATATAAACAACTTGAAATATGCTGATGATACAGTCTTAATAGCAAAAAGTGAAAAGGAGCTGCAGGAAATGGTTGATGCAGTAATGACAGAAAGTGAAAATAAAGGCCTCAGCATTAATAGCAAAAAGACAGAAGTAATGGTTGTCTCAAAGAAAATGGCTTGCCCCAGAATGCACTATCAAAGTGAATGGAACAGTTTTAAAACAGGTCAGTAGATTCAAATACCAGGGCACATTAATAACAACGGATGGAAGATGCTTCTCAGAAGTAAAGGGCAGAACAGCTCAGGCAAAACAGCATTTTATAAAGTGAAGAGTATTTTATGCAACAGTTCTTTGTCAATGGAAGTAAGAAAGAGAGTTCTTCAGTGTTATGAAGAACCAATCCTGACATATGAGAGTGAGTCGTGGACAATTAGTAAACAAGTGGGGAAGGTACAGAGATGTGGTTTTACAGAAGAATTTTAAAAATACCATGGACAAGCAAAAAGAGTAATGAGGATGTCCTGAAAGAGGCCAATGCGCAAAGGAAACTTATTTCACAAATTAGAAAGAAGCAGTCCACTTTTTTTGACATGTTATGAGAAGAGGAAAACTGGAATATATCGTAACAACAGGTAAGAGAATATATCGTAACAACAGGTAAGAGAATATATCGTAACAATAGGTAAGAGAATATATCGTAACAACAGGTAAGATTGACAGAAAAAGAGATGGGGAAGACAGAGAACAAATACTGGACAGTTTGACATCGTGGCATGGAAGGAGGTCAACAATAGAATTGATAAGTTGTACTGGAGACAGGAAGTTATAGAGAGACATGATCTCCTATGCCACTAGGCATTGTACTTGAAGAAGAAGAAGAAGAGCAGGGTTTCTCAACC
Source organism: Oreohelix idahoensis (assembly GCA_024509875.1). Classification (NCBI taxonomy): domain Eukaryota; kingdom Metazoa; phylum Mollusca; class Gastropoda; order Stylommatophora; family Oreohelicidae; genus Oreohelix; species Oreohelix idahoensis. The sequence continues at coordinate 176,990 of JAMPIV010019727.1, forward strand.
GGGATTGCACAGAACCCCAAGGTTCAGCAAGAGGTTGCTAGGGGTTCTGTGAGAGATTGTGACTGAAAAAAAATAGTCTTTTTTTTTTAACTTGGCGCGCCGGGCAATGTTAGTTCTCGCACTGGTGTGCAGTGACCAAGCAGTCCGTTTGATAGTGGGCAATAGGACCATGTTCACGTGCACATACCATATTCCATTAGCATCTTGTAGAGTAGAAATTTGTGATAAGACTTTTAGGCCTACTTGGATAAGGTTAAAAAAAATAAAAATCAAGTAGGAAATTAAAAACAGGAAATGCTTTCTTCTACCTACGCTACGGACTTGCATTAGAGTTGATATCCTTGGTACGGACGGGGAACCATACAGAAAAAGTAGACTAATAAATTGGCCAAAATAAACAGGTCCACAGAAATAATCAATCTATACTCAAAAGAGCATTGACAATTTTTATTGGATTATTATGTTTACAACTTCCCAATGTAAGTTGTAAACATAATCAATAAAAATTGGGAAATATATGGAGATCAAGAGAAATCGGATCCAACACAAAAATAAGAATCTTCAACTCAAATGTGAAGTCAGTCCTATTGTATGGTTCTGAGACATGGAAAACAACAAAGACAACAACCAAAAAAGCTAGACTTTCATAAATGGGTGCTTGCGTAGAATAGAGGGATTAAAATGGTATGGCAAGGTTACCAACGTGGAACTGAGGACAAGAACTAGACAGGTGCCAGTGGAACAAGAGATGAGAAGAAGGCGATGGATAGGACACACACTGAGGAAACCTGTTGATAGCATTACAAGGCAGTCCTTGTTCTGGAACCCCCAGGGCAAGAGAGGCAGAGGTAGACCAAGAAGCACATGGAGAAGAGAGCTGGAAACAGAAGTGAAAATGATAAGGAGAACGTGGAAAGACCTTGAGATCATGGCACGTGACAGGAGGACTTGGCATGTGTTTGTTGAAGGCCTATGCTCCTTTAGGAGTGGAGGGTTATGAATGAATGTTTACAACTTACTGATCACACTAATGAACCATGAGCTGAAGATATAATAAATTTTTTGCAGGGGTTCCCTGAGACCTGAAAAATATTTCAAGGGTTCCCCCAGGGTAAAAAAGGTTGAGAAAGGCTGCTCTAGATTTTTGTTATTCTGCATGTAACTAATTGTCTGAGTGAATCGTCCTGAAATGAACAATGAGAATTTCCCGTCACCTTTCCAGAAAAATACAGAAAAGGTGCACACTACTTAGTGTCAGCTAAATTGAACACTGATTAAAATAACACACAGGCCTTTTAATTTTTTCGTGGTGTTTTTGTCCATTGACCATAAGTCATGATAAGTTTGACTACAAAGATTCAACGAAATGGAAGGAAAAGGCATGAAATGACACAGAAAATTTAGTGCCATCATCAAGACATGCAGCAGAAAGAAAGTATCATAATTATTTCCTTTCATGTTTTGGGTGGGTTACTAGCTTATCAATCAATACCCTTAAGCTCCCCAGGGAGCATAGGTCTTCAACAAACACATGCCAAGTCTTCCTGTCCCGTGCCATCCGCTCAAGTTCTTTCCATGGTTTCCTCATCATTTTCACCTCTGTTTCCAGTTCTCTTCTCCATGTGTTTTGGGTCTACTTCTGCATCTTTACTTGCTCATACTATTCTAATAATGGGAGGTAACCTTCACATGTGTCTGGAACTTATTATTTTTTTAACACCTTGTTTATCTTACTTATGTGTGGTACACTGTTTACTAAATCAGTCTCTTACTGTGTTCACACAGACTGCCAGGACTCATTCAGTACCCTTGAGCTCTCCAAGGCGCATAGGCCTTCTCAAGTCCTCCTGTCATGTACCATCAGCTCAAGGTTTTTTTCTATTTTCATATCTGCTTCCAGTTCTCTTCACCGCTACTTCTCTAATCCTAGAGATTCCAGAGCAAAGATTGGCTGGTAGTGTTATCAGCAGGTTTCCTCAGTGTGTGACGTATCCATCCCCAGCTTCTTCTTCTTCTTATCTCTAGTTGCGCTGGCACCTGTCAAGTTCTTGTCATCAGTTCCACATTGGTGATTGTTGCGTTATTAATGGTATGTTCTTAGAATAGGCCAAGCATGTGTCTAGTAGGTGTAATGCCAACAGTAAATCATCAAATAAATGCTCCAGTGACAGATACAATACAGACTTTATTGTCGATACATTGCTCCTATACAACAGACGTTCATCAATTTCTTGTCATCAGTTCCACATTGGTGATTGTTGCGTTATTAATGGTATGTTCATAGAATAGGCCAAGCATGCGTCTAGTAGGTGTAACGCCAACAGTAAATCATCAAATAAATGCTCCAGTGACAGATACTATACAGACTTTATTGTCGATACATTGCTCCAATACAACAGACGTTCATCAATTTAAAACACTTGAATAGTGGCCATACATAGGGCCTTGGCAGTCAATATAATACAAGAAGTGAACTGTTCTGTCCATCTTGCGTCCGCACTGAAGCTGTCTAACGCGATATTGTTGAAATCATGAACGAATCAAATAAAGCTCAAAATATACTTCATTTCTGTCAATATCTCATCTGGCAATCACACACATTGCTGATGCCTCATAAAGTAGAATCATACAGCGGACGTATACTTCGAAATCTGGAGCTTCTAAGAACACGTCTACACTCTGCTGAAACACAGTGAGAAGTCCTTTAGCAGACGGCACTCACTTCTGCATACTTTTTCATCGTCTGCTTGCATAAATTAACTACGTCATACTTTATCGGTGTAGCTCTGTATAATATGAATTTGTTAGAGCATAATAACGCTCTGCACAAGCAAACCCGTTATGATGTGCAAAATAACCCATAACAGTGATCATATTCCTCTTATTTCTGCCTCTCACTTATGCATACTTTTTCATCGTCTGCTTGCATAAATTAATTACGTCATACTTTATTGGTGTAGCTCTGTATAATATGAATTTGTTAGAGCATAATAACACACTGCACAAGCAAACCCGTTATGAAGTGCAAAATAACCCGTAACAGTGATCGTATTCCTCTTATTTCTGCTGTGTGGAAAAAAAAATTGTGTGTTGGACCTAGGGAGCCATTCAGTGCATGTCGTGTCAGGAATGTCAAAAAATCTTTTGCTTTTTTTTTTTTTAAATTTTTTTATTTCCTTGTGGAGTGCAGGATAATAAATGCCACTTAAGAATCTATATGAGACTTTAAAAAAAAAGTTGTATCTATGTCCCTGATTCTGGAAAGAGAAGGACTACTACTGCCTCATGCATGTTGTAAAAGGCAATTAGTCTGAAGTTGTGCATGGGAATGGCAACGGCAGCATGTAATACATATTGCTACAGAAAGGACTGCTGCAAAAGCATGTGGCTTTTATATAGGCTATCTGAAGGAGGCTACCCTCAGGGGTGGCTCCATGCTGCAGAAGGAGCAGAAAAAGATGATGATGATGATGTCCCTCATGTGATATAGACATTTGTGTTATTGTTTGATTGTTGTATTGTTTGTTTTGCTCTTGCAAGGATACAGTCCTCGGCATTTCATCTTTGTCCACACTGGGCCCTGTTGGAGCAGCTCTGCAAATCGTTGTGATATTGTATCCTTTGTATCATGATTAGTTGAACATTAGTACACATGGTGTGTATTTATTGTTTTTCTTGATAGAGAGCGATGAGTTGAGGCGAGGTTAGTTTAGTTGTTTAGGTGAGTTGAGTTCAGGTGAGGCGAGGCAAGGTTAGTTTAGTTTAGTTAGTTAGTTTGAGTTTAGTTGTTTAGTTTAGTTGTTTAGGTGAGTTGAGTTGTTTAGTTTAGGTGAGTTGAGGTGAGGCGAGGTTAGTTTAGTTTAGTTAGTTTGAGTTGAGTTATTTAGTTTAGTTGTTTAGGTGAGGTGAGGCGAGGTTAGTTTAGTTTAGTTAGTTTGAGGTGAGGCAAGGTGAGGTTAGTTTAGTTAGTTAGTTTGAGTTGAGCTATTTAGTTTAGTTGTTTGGGTGAGGTGAGGTTAGTTTAGTTTAGTTAGTTTGAGTTGAGTTGTTTAGTTTAGGTGAGTTGAGTTGTTTAGTTTAGATGAGGTGAGGTTAGTTTAGTTAGTTAGTTTGAGTAGAGTTGTTTAGGTGAGGTGAGGCAAGGTGAGGTTAGTTTGAGTTGAGTTGTTTAGGTGAGGTGAGGCAAGGTGAGGTTAGTTAGTTTGAGTTGAGTTATTTTGTTTAGGTGAGTTGAGTTGTTTAGTTTAGGTGAGTTGAGTTGAGTTTTATTTAGTTTAGTTTAGTTTTACTCTTGTGTGTGTGCATGTATGAATGACATTTAAGTCGGGATAACATCTTGAGGAAATAGCCATTTAGGAGATTTCTACCAAGGTGAAGTGTGTTTATTTCTCCATTGTAGTTGGAAAAAAAAAATCCGCAGGAGGTGGTGAGTCCTGACCCAAACGCACAGATCATCAACTTGGCCACATTCAGTAACTGGTGGGACACAGTGCTTCTGGCAGCTGCTAGAAAAATTCTGACCAGAATCATATTGGAATGAAATGACGAGGTCACAAACCAGGATGAAATGACAAGAACCAGACAGGCACCCGTGGAAGACGAGATAATAAAACACTGAAGACGGATAGGAAACACATTGAGGAAACCTGTTGATAGCAATACAAAGCAGTCACTTTGAAATCCCTAGAGATAAGAGAGAAACCAAAAAAATGTGGAGATGGGAACAGAGAGACAGAAACAAAAGGGATAAAGACGACATGGAAAGATCTTGAGCAGACGGCACAGGACCGGAGCCTTCCTCACCCCTTTAATGTCCATCACCCGTTCTCTTCACCATGTGTTTTTTCAGTCTCCCGATATCTCTCTTACCTTGGACATTCCAAGAAGAGGGACTGCCTTGTAATGCTGTCAACTGGCTTCCATAGTGTATATCCTATCTATCGCCCATCATCTTCTTCTCATCTCTTTCTCCTCTGGTTCTTGTCATCAGTTCCACATTGGTGATCTTGTCATACCACTTCAATCCTTCTATTCTATGCAAGCACCCATTTATGAAAGTCTGTAGTTTTTTGGTTGTTGTTTTTGTTGTTCTCCATGTTTCACATCCATACATTAGGACTAACTTGACATTTGATTTGAAGATTCTGATTTTTGTGCTGAACTTTTTTTTTTTTTTTGATTTGCATATACAGGGTGTCCATAAAGTCTCTTTACAATTTAACAAATTTATTACAAAGGCAATTTATGAGACCCAACAGGCTGATCACCCGTTTGCCAGTCACTTTGATTACGGAAACAACAACAAACGGATTGATTTGTCGTTGCCCTAAAGACGCCATTAGGCGTGATGGGAACAACGGCAAAGAAAATCTATTCGCTGTTGCCCTTAAGACGCCACTAGGCGTAATGGCCACTGACTGCTTTGCCGGTCTTTGGCTAAGGACGGAAGAAGAAGAAGAAGAATTGATGAGATATCTTAATCAGATTTGTTCTATGTACTCAGTGGTTATCAAAGTTTTTAATCACATACCTTTATCGTATGTCAGGTACACTGTTGATGAAAGAGGTACTGTTTAATGAACCCCTACAAAAATGGCTACTCCTCAAGAGAAGGCACAATGTGTATCATGATCCCACACCACACATTCAGCTTTGGTCTATCTCGGTGAAGTTCCCTAGTCACATGGGGGTGTTCTGATCCCCAGATTCTCACATTATGTGTGTTCAGTTTCCCTGAAAAATGAAAGGTTGCCACATCACTAAAACAAACTCGGGTGAGGAACGTTTCATCCTCAGAAATTCATTCCAGTATGTTAACTGCAAACTCTTTTCGTCTTGGTTTATCATTTGGTTCGAGTGCCTGTAAGAGTTGCACTTTGTAAGCGTACAATCGCAAGTTCTTGTGTAGGACTTTGTGCACTGTTGAACGTGGTAGCTCTAACTGTCTGGCAGCAGTACGGATGGACTTTGTGGGAGAATGATAAAAGGCTTGTCTTACACGCTCGATGTTTTCCTCAGATGTTCTTGGTCGTCCACTCCTCCCTTTATCCAACACTGTCCCTGTCTTCATAAATTTCTTGTGTTATGCACGAATTGACCAACGGGCTGATCACCCGTTTGCCAGTCACTTTGATTACGGAAACAACAGCGAGCGGATTGATTTGTCGTTGCCCTAAAGACGCCATTAGGCGTGATGGGAACAGCGGCAAAGAAAATCTATTCGCTGTTGCCCTTAAGACGCCACTAGGCGTAATGGCCACTGACTGCTTTGCCGGTCGTTGGCTAGGGACGGAAGAAGAAGAATGCACGAATTGACGGACGTGATGGTGGATCTCTTCCATACTTAGTTCTGTAGTTTCGCTGAGTCTGCCTATCCGATTTTGTTTCAATAAACCATGATACACATTGTGCCTTCTCTTGAGGAGTAGCCATTTTTGTAGGGGTTCATTAAACAGTACCTCTTTCATCAACAGGGTACCTGAAATACGATAAAGGTATGTGATTAAAAACTTTGATAACCACTGAGTACATAGAACAAATCTGATTAAGATATCTCATCAATTGCCTTTGTAATAAATTTGTTAAATTGTAAAGAGACTTTATGGACACCCTGTATATTCCAATGCAAGAAAGCTCCTCATGCTGTTTGTATTCTTATTTATAAATACATATATAAGTGTGGTTAGCATATCCTTAACCTTGAACCCAATAGATACTTAATGGTTGCATCTGTAGTTGGATTCTATAGTCTGCCCTATCTACGCAAACTGCAGCCCAAGAGGGCAGACACGTCCATGGTGAAAATCATCTCAAACTGTGTTGTCATTCTCTTATTGAGCTCTGCCCTGCCGATCTTGTCCAAGACTTTAGGTAAGTCGCACATTTTTACACGGCATTTGGTAATAAATGAGACACACAAATCTAAACAACATGTGGAAATCTTCCCAGTACAGCACAAATACTGAGTTAAAAATATATGAGAGCTGTGTAATTTATACGGTGCAGAATGCTGGAGAGCAACAGAAAAGGAAATGTCAAAACTTTCCTCTTTCCACACAGCATGCTTAAGGAAAATTCTTTGAATTTTCTGGCTAAACACCATCAACAACCAGGAACTGCTAACTCGGAACCATCAAGAAGACATGTGTACCGTCATATATGATGACGCTGTAGTTAGGTTGGCCACATCCTCAGAAGAACCTGAAACCATCACCACAACTGCCATGCTATGGACTCCAGAAGGGAAGCGAAAGTGAGGCTGACCAAAAGTTATCTGGCAGACAACTGTGGAGGCAGAGATGAACCAGAGCTGGGGCTTCACACGAAGGGTGGCTGCCGACCGAGTAAGGTATAGGGCAAATTTGTTGCTGACCTACAAAAGACATCACCAAGCATGATAGCTTTGTCAGTCAGTGGCCACAGACCAAAGAAGAAGAAAGGAACACAAACATGACAGCAGAATAAAAGACACAACATTGTTCTGTTTTTTTTTAAAAATAAAGTTTTGGCGAGGCGCGTTCCGTTAAACCTTGTTGGTTATATTAGGGCGCATCTTCAAATATAAAAGACCTTTAGGTCTGTACTTAAAGTTAATTAGCACAACACTGTGTTGCCATGGTGATGATTCAAGTAAAGACATTCACACATCCCACTCTTGCAGTGTCTCTGAAGAGGCCAAAAAAAAGTAGATCGGCTGCACTCTCATGCATGTCGTAGAAGGCGACTGATCTGCGGTTGTGCCTGGGGCTGGCAACCTCATCATCTGAAACAAATAAGCACAGAAACCACTGCTGCAAGAGCATGTGAATGCTTTGTGTAAGCTTCCCTCGAGGGAGCTAGCTGCAGTGGTGGCTGCAGGCATCTTAAGGAGCGCAAATGAAAATGAGGATTGATGTTGATGATGGCCCTGACAGTGTCACAGTTGCTGCAGTGTATATTTGTCAGAATAGTAAAAACGAATTTTCAATTCAGCTGTCATGTCAGTCCTGTTAAATGGCTGTGAAGCATGGAGAAAAAAAAAAAAAAACAACAACAGAAAAGCGACAGATTTTCATACATGGATGCGTGCGCAGAATAGAAGGATTAAAGTGGTATGACAAGATCAATAATGCGGAACTGATGACAAGGTCACTAATGCGGAACTGATGTCAAGATCTCTATATAATATAGGCTATTTTTGAACATATTTTGGACACATTGGGAATACTTTTCTAACACAATTTGGACGACATCTGAAAACCGAAAAAATGCAGTTTCTGAAATGAAGATGTCCCCACGGATTTTGGATTAAAGGAAACAGACTTGTACAATATGTTTAAGAATAGTTTACAACCGATTATCATCATCAACCTTCATGTCCGAATATATGCGAACATGACATCAGCTCAGGGTCTTTCTGTGTCCTCTACATTACTTTCATTTGTCTCCAATTCTCTTCTCCATGTGTTTCTTCAGTCGTCCTCTGCTCCTCTCACACTGGAGACTCCCAGAGCAAGGACTGCCTGATAATGTTGTCGACATTTTTCCTCAGTGTATGTGTCCTGTCTACTTTCAGCTTCTTCTTCTGATCTCTCGTTCTACCAGCAGTTGTCTGGTTTTTGTCAACAGTTTCACATTGGTGACCTTGCCATATCGCTTCTGTCCATCTGTTCTATGCCAGCACCCATTTAGAGCTGGGGGGGGGGGGGGGGGAAAAAAAGTAATACATCTTACCAGGACAAAAGATGAGGAAACAAAAACCAACGTTGCTGCTGCAAGACCTTCGTCAGGGACAGCCGAACAAAAACAGAAAGGAAAGAAAGTGAGAAATAGGTGAAAAAAAATTAAAACGCTAGCACAGATTGGAATCACATAGCTATACCAAAATGGCCGTCACCGCTAATGAAAAAAAAAGGGGAGAGAGAACAAATAAATAAATATTATTTAACACATTAACTACCGAATTGAAAAACACACTGTGGCCGAATTAAATTTTTTTCCCATTTTTATCCTGTAGGTGTTTGCACAAAGTAAGTGGTAGTTTTCGTAATTATTTACAGATTTTTATGAATTACACATCATTTTAAAGATAAATGAATGTATTATTACAATAAGCACCATTTGTAACTCTAATAGAGGTTGTTGCTATTTAACGGCCCTCCGATGGCCGAGGACGTGCAATATTTTCACAATTATAACTGCTTGCGCCCCATCTCTATCAAAATCCTTTTTTCAATCAATGTGCACACCGTTTTCACTCTTTTCCTCGTCGCTAGATCTATCAGTCAATTGTTGAAACAAGTTTCTAGCCTATTCAGCCGTTAGACGAGATGTACAAGCATTTTTTGTGGTCCTATCACTAGTTGCCACAGTAAACAGTTTTACACGATTTGGTAACTAACCGAAAACACTGAAAAACATGAACATAATATCAATTTTCCAGTGTTCTACAACAACCATGCTTTGGTAATTTGTTTTCCGGTAGCAACTTAAAATTTCGAACTAGATCAGAAAGTGTTTCAGTACATTTTTCATTCGTTTTATTACTAAAATTACATCGACGCTCTGAGCGGCTCGTGGTCCAAATGATAGGATTTCAAAAGCTGGTCTCACCGGCTTGCGGTAGTTAATGTGTTAAAGAAGAAAAGATGGACAGAGAGAGAAAGAAAGAAATTTAAAAAAAAAAACGAGTGAGGGAGAAATAAATTTTTAAAAAAGGAGATAGAGAAAAGTACATTAAAAAAACAAAACAAAGAAAGACAAAGAGAGTAAATGTATAGCACCCATTTATAAAAATCTTTAACATCTTGGTTGTTATGGGGGCCCGAAAGGGAAGCAAAGAATAATAACACTGTAACCTGCCATGCATGTCGTAATAATCGACTAAACTAAGGAGGGTTGGGCATGGTACCCATGTATCCTCTCCTGTAGACAATGTAAGTGACAAAAACTTTGCAGCAGATAATAAGAATAAATACAAGAATGGCTACACTATTTATTTCTAGCACATCAGTTATGTTCTCTTCCTCCAGGTATTACGAACTTTGATTTGGTTGGAAACTTTGGCAGTATGGACTGGCTCGGCAACTTCTATATAATTTTCCTGTACAACATTGTCTTCGCCGTTTCCACCGCCCTGTGTTTGTTCAACAAATTCACCTCAGCTGTCCGTCGAGAAATATACAATCGGTTGAAAACTGCGTTTCAGACAGAAAAGAAATCCTCGCAGCTACATGGGCAGAACTGCTCCACAAATAACTCGTCAAGTTTGACTAACAGGGCTGATAACCTGAAGGAGGAATAAGATCTACCTGCACCATTTAGTTGTTTCTTGTGACAAGTTTTTTTGTTTGGAGATTTTTTCGCAAGTGAGAGGAGATCTTGAATGTTTCCGGAGTAAATGAACTAACAAGAAGCATCTGCTTAAGCCTGGGTCAAGAAAAGCTTACCTGTTCTCATTTGTACAGTTGATGCAGTATTTATTATCTCTTGGATTCGGGCAGAATGTGGAAGACCAGCGACCACCATTACATTTAGATTACTATTATGCTTGGCTTCAGGATTAGAGAAAAAAAATTTCTTTTTATAGATTGCTTTGGGGTTTTTTTGTTTCTTTTTTTTTGGGGGGGTTAACTAATTAATAATTTATGTTATGTAAGTTGATTTTGTTGTGAATCCTGGGTAGTCCAGTTTTCTGTACAGACATATAAGGAATAATTTATGCATCATATATTTGAAGAAAAGTATTATGGGTAGCATTTTGAGGTTGCTGATTCTGGTTGGAGGCGTTGACAATGCAAGAGAAAACTGGCTTTATAGTGTTTCTGAAGGCACTGTTGTCCCTCTATAGCTTCTCTTCACCATCAAGGACTGCCTTGTAATGCTAACATCAGGCTTCCTCAGTTTGTGCCCTGTCCATTGCCAGCATCTGCCTCTGGTCTTTTTTTCCACTTGTGCCTGTCTGGTTCTTGTTATCACTTCCACTTTGGTGATTATATCTTCTCATGGGTGAATAGTTCCACATTGGTGATTATAGCTTCTAATGAATGAATAGTTGCACATTGGTGATCATATTTTCTCTTGGATGAATAGTTCCACATTTGTGATTATAGCTTCTGTTGGGTGAATAGTTACACATTTGTGATTATAGCTTCTGTTGGGTGAATAGTTCCACATTTGTGATTGTAGCTTTTCATGGGTGAATAGTTCCACATTGATGATTATAGCAAGTCTTGGATGAGTATTTCCACATTGGTGATTATATCTTGTCATAGGTCAATATTTCCACATTGGTGATTATATCTTCTCATGGGTGAATAGTTCCACATTGGTGATTATATCTTCTCATGGGTGAATAGTTCCACATTGGTGATTATAGCTTCTCCTGGGTGAATAGTTCCACATTGGTGATTATATCTTCTCATGGGTGAATAGTTTCACATTGGTGATTATATCTTCTCATGGGTGAATAGTTCCACATTGGTGATTATAGCTTCTCCTGGGGTGAATAGTTCCACATTGGTGATTATAACGTCTCTTTGGGTCAATAGTTCTACATTTGTGATTATAGCTTGTCTTGGATGAATAGTTCCACATTGGTAATTATAGCTTGTCATGGATGAATATTTCCACATTCATGATAACAGATTCCCATGGGTGAATATTATCATATATCACCCTGTTCAGTTATAGAGTTGCAGCAACAAACACCGTGCTGATAATTTAAAGCTCTTCTAATATGTTCATGACCCCAATCCATTTGTCTTTCATAGTTAAGGAGGGCTTACACTGACGACTTAGGGAAACATGGTACAGAGACCATGTGGGGCTGCTAGCCACAGCATGCTTTTCTTTTTGACTTTCTCTCCCCTTTGTTGTTGTTGTTGCTGCTGTTGTTGTTGTTGCTGCTGTTGTTGTTGTTGCTCCTTTGGAAGCATGGGAGTGCATGTACAGCTGCCCTCTTGCAGGAAACACGTGCCAGATCCTTCGTGTGGTTTTGTAGTTGCAGCGTCTGTTGTGGTTTGCTTTGATTGCCATCCTAATTGCTCAAGCTCACACTATTGCATTATGTTGTGATATATCTGAGGGAACAATGGTCCTATTATATCTTTGGCTCATGCTTGCTACTGATACTCAGTAAGTAGCAAGAATAATAGAATATTAATTTAGTTGCTGCTGTATGTATGTTTGGTTTTCAGGACTATCTTCATTGCACATAGGACTACTCCATCAGTGCTCCGAACTCCTCCCTTAGATCACACAAGGAGGATCTCAGCATAGTGCATGGAATCCGTAGCACCGGCGAGAATCCCAATGTGTGTATATAGGAATCACACATTCTATAAATGTATTTATGTTGTCACCTTGGTACTGATGTATTCTATGTCCACTTGTGGCCAAAATTGACCTGAGGTTATAAATGGACATAAAATAGTTAAATCTATCATCCTCCACAATATCTTACAGTTAACTGTTTCGATCATCATGAAAAATGTCATTTTAATGTGAAATATCCTTCTTTTGAACTAAAAACCCAAAAACTTGGAACGCTTTTTTTCAGAGAACAAACTGAAGTGGGGATGGAATAAAACAGTATACTGAGATGATGAGGAGTTTAATGTGAATGTTGAAATTGCTTTCTATGAAAGTATGTGAAATACTGAGTGAAACAATCAGAGAGAAGTATTAAACACTGATTTCATTTGGAGCTGAAGCTGTGCATACAGAAATATAAAGGTATAAAGGTTGTCAGAATGTCTTTCATGATTTACAATTTTTATTCTTCTTTTTTTTGTGATCGCATCTTTGATGATTACACCGTCAGATGAGTTCTCATGATGAATTCGACTGTTGTTTGAAGTTCCTCTTTAGCTCCATATAGCTTTGAGTTTAGTGTTGAGTCATTGGGCCAGTATATCTTTCTTAACTGGTCATACAGAGGACAGTCCTGTAGAACATGCTCAGCAGTTTGTTCGTTTAATCCCCGTGTGCACAGTGGTGAAGCAGACAATCGTAGCTTGTGCATGTGTTTATTCAGTTTGTTATGCCCTGTCCTGAGGCGAAAAATGGTGATCTGTCCCTGCCGGTCAAGAGTGTGGTAGTTGTCGTTGGGTTCATTCTTCTTCTTCCTCGTTGCGTTGTGTCTGTTTACGCCTAAGCTGTGATATCTGCACCGTTCGGTCGACACATCCGACTTCTGCACGGCATTTTTTAGGACCGGGTTTGCCTTCCCATTTCGATCCACACTCGCTCAGCCAGACTGCACTGCTGCAGACTGTTTCCAGGACCACCACGTGGAGGTGGAGTGCTGTCTTGACCAGCTCTGATTCGCTGTTCCTGACGCAGGCAGTCAAGCTATGAGTCGCTGACTGCGTTCTCTATTGCTGCGTCTTTGGGTCCCGGTTCATTCTATTCTCTTCTGATAGTCTGGATAGCTCTCTTTTTCTCAAAGTATATGATTTCATTATCTTCTTGTTCACATTCTCCTCCCTTTTTTGCAAGTTTATCTGCCTTTTCATTTCCGGGTACACCACAATGAGATGGTACCCGCTGAAGTATGTACAATTTTTCAAGTTTCACAGTTGCCACATATTGGCAGAATAGATAAAGCCTGACGTGAATTTGGAAGTTGCAACTAAGGTGAAGTGGGTTCAATTCCCATCACACAAGGTGGGGGGGAAAAAGACAGCAAGCGAGTGACACTTTGGAGTCGTGACCCAAGTGGACTTACTGCTCTTTGAGTATAAAGGAGATGAAAAGGCCAAAATACTAGTCCAGTGGTGGAAGGCTTCTGATGATCAAATTGCCTCTTGTTGTAACACTGTACAGAGTTTCCTATCATTTACTAAACTATGTTGAGTTCTCATGAAGATTGCTAAATGTCATGCCGCTATAAGTATTGCCAAAAAGTTAGTTATCTTAAGAATTGTTGTGAAAATAGCCATGCTTGTAGTTTTAAAAGATTGTTAAAATAGTAGTTGTAATAACGATTTTTAAAAATAGTAGTTGTAATAAAGATAGTTGAAATAAAGTTGTTAAAATAGTGTTTGTAATAAAGATTGTTAAATTAGTATTTGTAATACAGGTTGTGAAAATGGCAGTTGTAATAAAGATTATTAAAATAATAGTCGTCATAAAGATTATTAAAATAGTAGTTGTAATACAGATTGTGAAAATAGCAGTTGGAATAAAGATTGTTAAAGCAGTAGTTATAATAAAGATAGTTATAATTGTAGTTGAAACAAATTTGTTAAAATAGTATTTGTATTAAAGATTGTTAAAATAATAGCTATAATAAAGATTGTTAAAATAATAGTTGTAATAAATATTGTTAAAATAGTAATTGTCATACAGATTGTTAAAATAGTAGTTGTAATAAAGATTGTTAAAATAGTAGTTGTAATACAGATTGTTAAAATATTAATTATAATACAGATTGTTAAGATAGTAATTATAATAAAAATTGTTAAAATAATAGTTGTAATAAGGATTGTTAAAATAGTAGTTGTAATAAGGATTGTTGAAATAGTAGTTGTAATAAAGATTGCCAAGATTGTAGTTCTAATAAGGATTGTGAAAATAATAGTTGTAATAAAGATTATTAAAATAAAAGTTGTAATAAGGATTGTTAAAATAGTAGTAGTAATAAAGATTGCCAAAATTGTAGTGGAAATAAAATTTGGCTGAGGCTGAGCACTTACAAAGATTTGTGTTAAACAGTTCTTGAGAAGATTGTTTAGCATAATCTAATACTTTTTCACCATGCATGTTTGGTTCCACCTTTGTTTTTTGTTTTTTTAACTGTGGCTGTTCCAGAACTAGTACTGCCTTGTGATGCTATGTTCTGTCCATTGTCATGTATGACAGTACATATTGACAAACTGACCTCACCATTGCAAAACACAGATTAATGGAGATGCAATTATTTGTAATTATTCATCCAGAGTATAAATCCATTAAGAGCTGCCAAATATTTAGAAGTGAAGTCAGTGAACTGTTGGCATAAATTGTGAATGAGATAAATGTGATTTTGATGCTTATAAATACAAGAAATTATCCAATGGAGTGTAGGTTATTGTGGTTAGTGTTATAGTTTGTGTAGGAAACCAGATCTAGTAGCCTGAGTTAGTCAGGGGGTTAACTATTATGAAGAGGGCCTGGTTATTCCTGAGCCTAACTATCATGAGGAGAGGCTTGGTTATTACTGGGCCTAACCAGTGCAAGGTGTAGATTACAATGGAGCCTAGTCAATGCAAGGTGTAGGTTACAGCAGGGTCTAAATAGTACAAGGTGTTGATTAAACCAGTGCAAGATGTAGTTTACCCCAGGACCTTACCAGTGCAAGGTGTAGATTACCCCAGGAACTTACCAGTTCAAGGTGTAGGTTACCCTAGGACCTTACCAGTGCAAGGTATAGATTACCCCAGGGCTTAACCAGTGCAAGGTGTAGATCACACCCGGAATAACCACTGCAAGACCTTACCATTGCAAGGTGTGGATTACCCCGGGATCTTACCTGTGCAAGGTGTAAATTACCCCAGGACCTTACCTGTAAGGTAAAGGATCCTGTTACATGCCCATTGAGGCATGTTGGGAATATGGTGTTATGCCCATATTTTCTTGACCATCGGCACACTAGGGGTGATGTGGTCAGCATCACGCCGGAGGACCTTACCTGTGCAAGGTGAAAATTACCCAAGGACCTTACCAGTTCAAGGTGTGGATTTCCCCCATGGCCGTACCAGTGTGAAGTGAAGATTACCCTAAGATCTTACCAGATCAAGGCGTAGATTACCCCAGGACTTTACCAGAGCAAGTTGTAGATTTCCCCAGGGCCCTACAATGGCTCGATTAAACCGGGAATGGACCAGTGCAAGATGTGGATTACACCAAGGCTTAACCAGTGAAAGTTATAGATTGATCCAGTGCAGCGTTGCATGGCTTATAATTCAAGTCAGTGTAATGTTGCAGATAGTGTGGCTTAAATCAATAGATTATTGCAATCTGTATTATATATATATCAATAGAGTTCTGCATGATGTATAATTGATATCAGTATAATATTGCAACTTGTATGGCTCATTACAGTATGTTGTGTATGATTTCATATGTTGCCTGGAATGTAATTTATATCAGTGTAATATTATATGGCATATCTTTTCTGTTGTACATTGTGTATGATTCACATCAGTGCAGCGTTGCTTTGTATATTTGTTTAAGGTCCTCATGATGACTACAGTATTGGAAGATAATATGGTTCACTGATGTGAACTACGGGTTGGCCCGATTTTGACCATATGGGCAGGGCCCCTTGAACTTTAGATTATTTTGTTGTAACGTGGTTTATGTCAAAATATAACAAATAAATATTGATATTGTTATATTTTAATGCAACGTAATAACATATGTTCCTGTTATATAGTTTAAATAATCTTAGTTCCTTACTTTTTTCTCAAAGCTGAAGGTGGGAACCTATTTGAGCGCAGGGCGCACTTGGGTCAAATAGGCTTAATTGGTCTAAGGCTGGCCCTAAGTATCTGAGTATGGAATCTGTTAATCTGAAGTGCTTGTTACTAGGTGTTTCCTATATACGGGGTGTTTCCTATATACGGGGTGTTTCTGTAAGGTGAAACACCAATTGGTCTCTGACGAGACAAAGAAAGAATAGGCTGACTGTTTACTTGTACGTGTCATACGAGGCGGGTGATATGAGGTTGTGCTTGAGGCTGGCCGCTTCTTTCTTTAAAATAAATTGCTGCAGTAGTAGTCACTGCATGAATGATTTGATGCAGGGTTCTTCCATACTCCTTGGGGGAGGGAAAAGGGAAGTAATGGGGATTGAACACCACGTAAGATCTGCTAAAGCATACGTGAAAAAATATCACAACAAAATTAGTGCATGTTGTGTCTACTTAATTAAGGTTATTGGGTTAGTTAGTTATATCTTTGTGTCCCACGAGCCGCATGGATATCCATGATACGGTACATTATTCACCCAGAGGCCGGCTTGTATGCCGTTTGGTTATAGTTAGATTTTCTCATGTCTGCGCTGTACTCGGTGTAAAACAAACTTAAACTGTTGCATTTAAGAATCTCCAGGAACTGGTGGGGATCTACTGTCCTGGTCATGCAGGGGTATGTGGTAATGACAGAGTTGACAGACTAGTTTCGATAACACCCATAGCAGGGACGTTGTACGTGGATAAGGGAGAGATACTGAGGACAATTAATGAGCACCTGTTGGAGAACGACACAGCAATTGATGAATCAACGAGCTAAGAGTGCTGGAATTCGGCATCAAATGTAATGCTAGCAGAAATGGACGTATGAGAGGATGCATCCATCGTGTATATAACCAGCATGCAACTGGAACAGTTAGCATTCATACCCTTCAACGTATGTTGAGAGAGATTGAGCACCTGTGGGTTTGCCTGGAGTGCAGTGATGTCGATTCTGTTCAACAATAACATATTAAGACTTAAAACACGTAATGACTGAATATTCTTCGGTCAAAATAGAAAAAAAAATGAGGCACCCTTATCAGGGCCTTAACCACCACTGTAAGAGCAAATGAATGCTTTGTGCAATACTTCCTGCACATCCTTCACACGTGCTGTGCTCCATTGGGGCCCCTTCCAAAAGGAAAATGATGTCAAGGATCACGGCGTTCGTAAAACTTAAAAACTGTTTGGGGCATAAAAGAGTTAATATGAATCCATTACAAGGAAACAAGAGATATCATCTGAATCCATAGATTGAAGATATTTTGTACATACTGGGTTTTACCAGTTAGATGACAACAGTTCTTATATATGGCTTGTTTTAATTTTTGAAATATTTTTATGCATTAAGGTCAGTTCTATATTGTCTCATCTGTTTTTGGTTTTTTACCCCTGATGAAGGCCTTTTCACAGATCAGTGCAGTGTTGCAAGGTTTCTGATTAAGAAAAGTGCAGTGTTGCTGGTTTCTGGTTCACATTGACATTATGTTACTGGGTTTCTGGTTCACATCAACATGATGTTGCTGGTTTCTGGTTCACATTGACATTATGTTACTGGGTTTCTGGTTCACATCAACATGATGCTGCTGGGTTTCTGGTTCATGTCAACATGATGTTGCTGGGTTTCTGGTTTACATCAACATGATGTTACTTGGCTTCTCTGGTTTAGATGAGTGCCATGTTGCAGTGGGTCAGAACAGTGCAGTATTACAGGGCTTATGGTTCAGAACAGTGCAGTATTGCAGGGCTTATAGTTCAGAACAGTGCAGTATTGCAAGGCTTATGGTTCAGAACAGTGCAGTATTGCAAGGCTTATGGTTCAGAACAGTGCAGTATTGCAGGGCTTATGGTTCAGAACAGTGCAGTATTGCAGGGCTTATGGTTCAGAACAGTGCAGTATTGCAAGGCTTATGGTTCAGAACAGTGCAGTATTGCAAGGCTTATGGTTCAGAACAGTGCAGTATTGCAGGGCTTATGGTTCAGAACAGTGCAGTATTGCAAGGCTTATGGTTCAGAACAGTGCAGTATTGCAAGGCTTATGGTTCAGAACAGTGCAGTATTGCAAGGCTTATGGTTCAGAACAGTGCAGTATTGCAGGGCTTATAGTTCAGAACAGTGCAGTATTGCAGGGCTTATATTTCAGAACAGTGCAGTATTGCAGGGCTTATAGTTCAGAACAGTGCAGTATTGCAAGGCTTATGGTTCAGAACAGTGCAGTATTGCAGGGCTTATGGTTCAGAACAGTGCAGTATTGCAGGGCTTATGGTTCAGAACAGTGCAGTATTGCAAGGCTTATGGTTCAGAACAGTGCAGTATTGCAGGGCTTATGGTTCAGAACAAATCAGTGTTGTTGCAGCATTTCTGGTTCAAAACAATGCTTTGTTGCTCAGTTTCTGGTCCAGAACAGTGCAGTTTTACAGGGTTTCTGGTTTACAGTAAACCAGTATTGCAAGGTTTCTGGTTCAGAATAATGATGATGATAGGAAACTCTACACAGAGCGATACAACAGGAGTTTCCTATAGTATAGCAGGGCTTCTGGTTCAGAATAGTGATGTGTTTCAAGGTTTCTGGTTCAGAACAGTGCAGTCTTACAGGGTTTCTGATTCAGAACAGTGCAGAATAATAACAGGGTTTCTGGTTCAAAATACTGCAATATTGCAAGGTTTCTGGTCCAAGGCAATGCAGTATAGTAAGGTTTTTGGATCACTGCAACATTGCAAGGTTTCTGGTTAAAAACATTACACTGTTGCAGGGTTTCTGGTTCAGATCAGCGCAGGTAAAAAAAAATTTTAATGCCTGATAACAGTATTTTAATGTATTCTAACTGTTTTGTGTTTACTTTTCTGAACATGAATGTTGCTAGTAATACTTTTATGGTCCCTGAATTTGTAATGGTTTGTGTATAAGATGTTATAATATTTTTGTTTTGATATAACTATGTATTATTGATGGTTGAGTTGATGCCAAATACATTTGACACTAGTCAGATTGGGTTGGTGAAGTGGTTGAAAGGGTGTCATTTAACAGTTGTGGAAGGGAGTGAATGGTTGTAGAATTGATTGTTCAGATCAGTCATTAGAACTTGATTGCTCAGATTTGGTAATGGCTGTAGAATTTGATTGCTCAGATCAGTCAGTGGCTATAGAATTTGATGTTCTGATCACATTTATTGCTGTCGGCATGGTGTTCACATGTCGTCTGATGTTGCATTGCCTTTTATGTAAAGTAATACTTATGGCATAGTACATTCTGTATGCCAAGTTGCCATGTTGCCAAGAGATTTATTTTTTCAAGCAGTCTTCTATATTTTACTTTGGTATGCTTTTTTTTCCTGAACGATAATGTACATATTTCCTATCTGGCACCTAATTGTCCTCTAAATCTTAAGAAAGTGTCTTGTATTTTGTCATAAGATACTTCATCAATGCTTTTTTTCTTCAATTTCTATGATGGTTTATTTATTCCACTTAGTGCATGCAATATTTTTAATGAGGAAAGATTAACTTTCATACAGTTTTATTTGCTGTGTTTCGTAAGAAGTTATGATTTCTATTTTTCATCATTATTTGATTTCACCTTTGAGGAAGTTAACTGCTAAATATCTCAGTTTCTTTTCTGTTTTTAATCTTTTGAGAATATTCTTTGTACTATTTTTTCATATGTTCTCAAACTCTTCAGCTTTTTTGATATATCCATGGTATTCCTGTGTTTGTTACGTTGTGTTTGTAACCTTCATTGTCCAGGCAGATGTCTCTTGTATGTTTGCTTTTCATTTCCTCAGCATTTTTTGAAACATTTTCATTTCTTCTTCTTGTCTCTTCTGTGCTTTAACAAAAAACTTCTTTTAATATTCATAAACTTCTGAGTATTCCCTTCGAAGTTTACACATCATTTCTAATTTTTATGAATGTATACTGCATGAATTTATTGTCAGAATTCATGCTCCGTACATGAATTTGTTCTAGAAACTCTTCTGTTTCTTCTTTCCCCCATAAGAAAAAAAACAATCTTTTAGATCCATAAATTTGTCAGTGTTCGTTCCTAAGTTTACACTTTGTTTATAGTCTGTGTGAATGTTAACTGCTTGAATTTAGTGTTAGGATTCCTGCTCTCATTCATGAATGTGAACTAGAAATTCTTCCATTTCTTCTATCCTCCCTCTGCCCCACCCAAAAAATCTTTTATATCCATAAATTTTTTGAGTGCTGTCTCCTAAATTTACACCTTGTTTCTAGCCTGTGTGAATGTATACTGCTTGAATTTAGTGTGAGCATTCCTGCTTCCATACATGAATGTGAACTAGAAATTCTTGTGTGAGTAGTTATGGTAACCTAACGCTTTGTTGAAGATCCAAGTCTTGATTTATTATACGCTGATGGAAGAAGTCTTTGAGGTACGTTACAGTTCTCATTGAGGTACATTACAGTTCTCATTGAGGTACATTACAGTTCTCATATACAGAGTTTTTGGAGGATGTTTGAAAAATGCTACAGATGATAAACTTGGGAGAACCAGTGACTGGGTAATGACTGTAAGAGAGGAGATTGACTGTACAAGTTGAGATGCACTGTAAGTGTTGGGACTGACTGTAAATGATGTGACTGACTGTAAATGATGAGACTGTAAGAGTTGAGACTGACTGTTAGTGTTGAGACTGACTGTAAGTGTTGAGACTTGGTTGTACAAGTTGAGACTGAATAAGTGTTGACACTGGATGTAATGTTGAGACTGACTGTAAATATAGAGAAGACTGACCTGTAAGTGTTGAGATTGACTTAAGAGTTAAGACTGAAAATAAGAGTTGAGACTGACTGTAAAAGTTGAGACTGGCTGTGAGAGTTGGGACTAACTAACAGTTGACAGGAGTTTTTAACCCAACATCAGAATAAAGCTCATCGATGCAGTTATGCATATTTTTCTATTGCTCAAAATCAGTTTTATAAATTGAATGTGACCAAGCAGTGAACAAATGGTAATACATTTTTTAAAACTGTTTTTCAAAGATTCCTTGATATATCCTGCATCCATGTTACCTTTTGTATGACATCCTATGTCACTGATTGGGTGAATTATTTTGATCATTCATTTACAAATATGATTATCTGTTTGTGTATATACAGAAATAGTCTCAGTTCAGGACGCTACAAATTTCAACTGGAAGCTTTAAAACGTATATTTAAAGGAAAACCAACTTACATTATTTAAATACTTGCTTTAATGTATGTTTTTTTTTTCTTGGCCTATACTGAAGCACATTAAAAACGCACCACCTGTATATTCCAGGAACAGAGTGTGAAATGTAAATATAAGTGTTTACAAGTTTACATATTTGGAATCTTTATTCATTTTCCTATGAATCCATGCTGGTCATTAATTTGTACATTTGATTGTTATGAAATTCATTGCATTCTGTGCAGGCAAGGGAGAAAACCAAAAATGCAACCAATAAAAAAATTCATTCACACTATCCTCGGTATCTGGTATGTCCACCGTGTGCTTGCAAACAAGCTTGGCAGCGGCTCCGCATGGAACGCACAAGTCTTACTTACTTACTTAGTCGTTCCCCTTCTACCGTGAGGTGTAGAGGTTTGGAAGAGAGAGCGCCAGACTATCCTATCGGCTGTCTTCCTCCTGGCCTGGTTCCATTCTAGTCCTTGGTCCTTCAAAGATTGTCTAATGTTGTCCTCCCAGCTGACTCTGGGTCGTCCTCGGGGTCTG
Organism: Oreohelix idahoensis; assembly: GCA_024509875.1. Classification (NCBI taxonomy): domain Eukaryota; kingdom Metazoa; phylum Mollusca; class Gastropoda; order Stylommatophora; family Oreohelicidae; genus Oreohelix; species Oreohelix idahoensis. Next base: position 199,187 of record JAMPIV010019727.1, read on the forward strand.
GATCCTTGAAACGCACAAGTCTCTGAAGGAAATTCCGGGAATCAAGTCCCATTCACATGTAAGAGCAGCTTCGAGCTGTTGCAGATTAGCTGGAGAACCTTGCCTGTAGACTCTGCGTCCAAGCTCGTCCCACAGATGTTCTATAGGGGACATGTCTGGTGATAGGGCAGGCCAATCAATCATCACAATGTTCTGCTGCTGTAGATATTGCTGCGTAATGCATGCAGTGTGCGCACGTGCGTTATCCTGCTGGAGAAGCTGCAAGTCTGGATAATTTGTGAACACAGGAGCAACCAATGCATCCAGAACCTCATCTCGATATGTCACAGCATTAACATTTCCACGGAAGACGTGAAGAGGCAAGCGATGGTGAAAACTGAATCCTCCCCAAATGTGAATACTGCCACCTCCAAATCGGTTGTGCTGACGAACACAGCAATCTGCAAAGCGCTGTCCACACCGTCGCCAAATCCGCATACGTCCATCAGCAAAGGATATGTTGAATCTGCTCTCGTCTGTGAATAGGACAGCATTCCACTGCAGTCTAGTCCATCTGCTATGTTGCTCTGCCCATTGCAGGCGCTGCTGACGATGTCTGTGAGTCAAGTTTAGCCCAACATAAGGTCGTCTTGCAGTAAGGCCTGTATCTCTGAGTCGTCGTATGACTGTCATTCGAGAGACTTGCCCACGTCTACCCACTATTGCTCTTGCTGTTTGACTTGCCAGGAGAGAATGATTCCTTAGGTGACTCATCACAATATGACGATCTTGCGCAGGGGTAGTAACTCGTGGTTGGCCACTCCGAAGTCTATCCTGGGCACTGTCAGTGGTTCTGTAACGTTCATTGAGACGTACAATAGTGCTGTGGTGGCAATTCATCCTTCTGGCAATGGCCCGCAAGCTCATTCCGGTCTCCAACATACCAATGGCTCGTTGGCGGTCGTTTTCAGATAGTCATGGCATTTCAAGCAGATGTACTGGGTGTTTTGTCTCAATGGCCTTTTTATACCGAGTATACTGCCACAATATGGCGTCTGTGGCCTAATGGATATGAACGCAGTTTCATAATCCAGATATACCAGGTTCGAAACCTGCTGCAGGCGGTTTGGTAGCAGATCGCTTTGTGTGGATTTTTAACAATGGTATAAGCGCCGTACCGTTCAGAAAGCAATGGCAAACTACTGAACGTAAAAATTGCCTAGATAAATCACAAACAGCCAATAAAAGCTGGGGTTGATTGCCACGTCCTGTAAAGGATAAGCAACTAACTTTTTTTTTATACTGCCACAACACGTACACATTTTCAGGGTCATAGCTGTTGGGAATCATGTTGCACGTGTAACTTTCATTGTTTTCATGTAGTCTGTACACAAACCCATGGGTTGAATCATGCACTTTCCATTCCAGCAGCCATTCGCTCTCGACCTCATGACAAACACGGGGGAAATCCATTCCCACACTTTTTTTTCTCAGCTTCTCGGCATCAGTATATATAATGGTGGTGGGTTTTTAATGTGCTTCAGTATATTTGAGAACCTTTTCTCTGTTTTAGTATAGTAGTTTGCTTTTCTTTTGTCAGTTAATTAAAAGGAATACTGTCTAGTCAAAACTGCTTTTTATACAAAAACATGCTGTTGTAGATAGCGCGGATATACAATCCTATCACATTTACAGTCCTGTCACATTTACAGTCATGTCACATTTACAGTCCTGTCACATTTACAGTCCTGTCACATTTACAGTCGTGTGACATTTACCGTCATGTCACATTTACAGTCGTGTCACATTTACAATCTTGTCACACTTACAACCTTGTCAGATTTACAATCCTGTCAAATTTACAGTCGTGTCACATTTACAGTCATGTCACATTTACAGTCTTGTCACACAATCCTGTCACACTTACAGTCCTGTCACATTTACAGTCCTGTCACATTTACAGTCCTGTCACATTTACAATCCAACAGTCAGCACCCTTTAGCTCCCAAAGTAACTTAGCCTTCAACAAACACATGCCAAGTCCTCCTGTCACGTGCCAACAGCTCAAGTTCTTTCCATGTTTTCCTCATCATTTTCACTTCTGTCTCCAGTTCTCTTCTCCATGTGTTTTTGTTATCTACCTCTGCCTCTCTTACCCTGGGGATTCCTGAACAAGCACTGCCTTGTAAAGCCGTCTGCAGGTTTCCTCAATGTATGTCCTATCCATCACCAGCATTTTCTTCTTATTTCTTGTTCCACTGGCGCATGTCCGGTTCTTGTCATCAGTTCCACTGGTGCATGTCCGGTTCTTGTCATCAGTTCCACTGGTGCATGTCCGGTTCTTGTCATCAGTTCCACTGGCGCATGTCCGGTTCTTGTCATCAGTTCCACTGGTGCATGTCCGGTTCTTGTCATCAGTTCCACTGGCGCATGTCCAGTTCTTGTCATCAGTTCCACTGGCGCATGTCCAGTTCTTGTCATCAGTTCCACTGGTGCTTGTCCAGTTCTTGTCATCAGTTCCACTGGTGCTTGTCCGGTTCTTGTCATCAGTTCCACGTTGATTGCACCATTTAAATCTTGATATTCTAAGCAAGCACCCATTTATGAAAGTTTGAAGCTTTTTGGTTGTTGTTGTTTTTGTTGTTCTCCATGTTTCAGAGCCATACAATAGGACTGACTTGACATTTGAGTTGAAAATTCTGCTTTTTGTGTGTTGGAATTGATTTCTGTTGATTTCTTTATATCTCTCAATGCAATGAAAGCTGATCTCTTTTCTTTTGTGTTCGTATTTTGATATCATTGTCTGTCCCTCCAACTTTACAGCAAGGACAGAAAATAGTCAAGAAAGATGGAAGATATAATGTAAGTAAAAACTAATACAACATAAATGTTACTATCAACACGAAACCAGTCCACAAGGTAATATTTACACCTTCTAAATTGGAGAAGTCACATAAAGAAATATTGAAAATTGGGAAATATCTAGTACCAGCTTGAGTATTAGTCACACATATTTTTTAAATATTTTTTTTAGGTTCTCAGCTTCACACTTTGAGCACTGTCACACCTGAGATTGATGTATGAGAATTTGATAGTGTCTTTTACCAAGCGGCTTAACTCTTTCAGTCCAGAGCAACGCTCTGAGCGTTGCAAAATTCAACACGCCGTGCCAGAGCAATGCTCAGAGCGTGGTTTTTAGTTTATCACGCATAAACCTTAAAAATCGTCCGTTTAATGCAGTTCATATATTAAAACTCGTAGAATGACTTCCGCTACTATCTAAACAACTAATTTGACTGTAGTTAATCAGCACATGTGAGTGTTTTGATGTTATTATCACAATTTTTGTGAAAATTTGCGTGTTTGCGTTTTTCGTTGTTATTGCTAGAGAAATATGTCACGCTTTATATTTACTTTTTCTAAGTCTCCTAAGCAAATAATTGTGTCAAACTACTTTGAAACATTGCTGACATTAATGATGATTGTTTGGTAGTCACAGTTTGTTGTCAAAATACGGAATCTGTGCAGAAAAGCTAGACACACTAGGTTTAGTTGATGAGTGGGCGTAGTCGTATTCTGGCCGATCAAAAAGCAACAAAACTAGACCTACCGTAACACCTAATCTCTAGTTCTTGGTAGAAGATGAAGCTAGGGATACAATTAAAACATTAAACAAGAGTAAAAAAGTTTTTATATGACGTTATTCTTATTTATTTGTTTGAAAATTACGTAATGCATGATTGCATAATTTATTTTTTTCTTACAAAGGACCACGGAAAAACTGGTGTGAATAACACTAAATGTACTAATTGTGGCCATAAGCATGTTTCTTTTTACATGTATATGGATTAACTTGATGTTTGAAGACTAAAAAGAAAGTTTTATTGTCTACAACAGTAATTTGTCTTTGGTAAGATCGTATTCTACAGTCAACTTTTAAGCGTTTTTCAATTTTACATGCAAAATGTTCTAAGTATACCGAACATACTTGTGTTAATACTACCAAAGACATTATATATTACAATTCTCTATCCATTTCCCTACAGTTTGGTATATAATAAGTACATCTTCTTCTTCCGTCCTTAGCCAACGACCGGCAAAGCAGTCAGCAGTGGCCATTACGCCTAGTGGCGTCTTAAGGGCAACAGCGAATAGATTTTCTTTGCCATTGTTCCCATCACGCCTAATGGCGTAATAAGTACATGTTCAAAGGAAAATTCACACAAAAATTTAGACTGAAAGATGAACACTTCACTGAATAAAATTCTGCCCACAATAAAAGTCTGGCACAGCGTGCAAAATAACTCTGGACTGAAAGAGTTAATGATCACACTGGATTATTTTTTTTTATATATAGTTTTGGTTTTGTAAGCTCCCAACCAGCTTGGAGCAGTGTAGTGCTTAATGGTCTCAGAATGATGTTTGAGAATTGGAGATTGTCTTTTGCTGGTTAATGTGAAAATCACTTATCTTTGTATTTTGGGAGCTCTTAACTTCAGACAGAGAATGATGTTTGAGAATTGAGAACTGTTTTATAAAATCTGGCATAATGGTCGCACACCATTGTGTTATTGGAAGTTTCCAACTTCAGGCTTGGCACAGTGTAGTGTCCAGTGGTCTGAAAATAGTGTATAAGAATTAGGAAGTATCTTATACCAGCTGGTTTAATGTTCACACATCACAGTTATTTTTAGAAGCTTCCTACGTCAGGCTTGGAGCAGTGTAGTGTCCAGTGGTCAGAGAATAGTGTATAAGAATTAGGAAGTATCTTATACCAGCTGGTTTAATGTTCACACAACAGTTATTTTTAGAAGCTTCCAACTTCAGGCTTGGAGCAGTGTAGTGGTCAGAGAATAGTGTATAAGAATTAGGAAGTATCTTATACCAGCTGGTTTAATGTTCACACATCACAGTTATTTTTAGAAGCTTCCAACTTCAGGCTTGGAGCAGTGTAGTGTCCAGTGGTCAGAGAAGGATATTTGAGAGTTTGGAGAGTGTCTTTTACCAGCTGGTGTACAATTCACACATAAAAGTTGATTTGGAAGCTCCCAGCTTCAAACTTGGAGCAGGATAGTGCCTAATAGTCTTCTTCGTACACTCTCAGACGTCAACTTGAATGTTCTCAAAGAAAGCAGTAGTCAGTTTGAGCTATTTGAATTCCCGTAAAGCTTTTCCATGAAAGGAACTGGCGTCGGCCATATGCACTTTCTCTGTACCGCATATAAGGGGCAGCTTTGAAGCAGATGTTCAGCAGTCATTTTATCAGTGCCACAGTTACACTGATCTTTAGTTCCCTAATGGTCTGAGAATGATGTATGAGAGTTTGAGAATGTCTTTTGCTGGTTGGTGTAAAATGTATATATCATTGTTTTGGACGCTCCCAGCTTCAGGCGTGGAACAACGTAGTATCCAGTGGTCAGAGAATGATGTACGAGAGTTGGGAAGTGTCTTATCATCATCATCATGTTCCTTTGTGCACTTTATAGAACATGAAGCCACAGCTGCGGCTGACTCCCGTGTTGCACCAAGCAGTCACATGGTCTTGCCGTGGTAGTTGTTTTGTTTAACATGTTACGGTTGACAGCCCCATGCCGAACCTTGTATTGGTTGCTTTGTACAACATGCTTGAGAGTGCAGTATTCTTTGTCTTATCAAAGATCCTCCGAAAACTATACGGGCCTAGTATCTTATACTAGCTTGTATAAAGCTCACGTATGGTTTTTTTTTTTTAATTGGAAGCTTTCAGCTTATGGCTTTGTAGTACCTAATGATGTGAGAATGATGTGTGAGAGTTGGAGAATGTCTTTTTTAACAGCTGGTGTGAAATTCACACATCATAGTTGAAGCTCCCAACTTCAGATTTTGAGCATTGTTGTGCCGAATGGTCTGAGAATAATTTATGAGAATTGGGAATGTCTTGCACCAGCTGGTGTAACATTCACACATCAGTGTTATTGTGGAAGCTTCAGATTTGGAGCAGTGTAGTGCCAGTTGGTCTGAGAAATTGTCTGGTTCCTGTTGTGTGTCGAACACAGTTCTTATAAATATTTCTGTGTACTGCATCAGCGCACTAATTCCCTCCCTCGGTTACATGGATGAATGATAACACCTACTCTGTCTATCCCCAATTGTAGCCTCCATGCTTCATTTAGCCGATCTTGTCTCTAATCCAGATGTATCCTCCATTCCTCATTACTGTTACAGTGTCTCTCCTCACTATTCCGTCTTCCTCTTTCCCAGTTTTTCTTTTACCAGTCTATATTGCTCACGTTTTTATTGGAGGAGACAGTATTATCAGCACTGAAAGTATGTTTACTTCTTTGTCCTTGCATCCTTCACTCTTTGTCCTCGCACCCTTCACTCTTTATCCTTGCACCCTTCAGAGCTTAACAGGTGATGGAAGAGGATGGTTGCCTTAGTCCAGTTTCTCCACTAATATGTGTGTATGTGTGATCTGTTGCTCAGCTGGTTCTAGATATATAGAAGAATGGGGTACATCTCATGGAAAGAAGAAAATAAATAAAGAGGTCCTAGAAAAGTTAGGAATGAAAAGAGAAATAAGTAATTAGATGAAAATCGGACAGATAAAATATTTTGGTAATATAAAAAGACGTATGGTCCTTGCAGAGGACCGTAATATAAGGAAGAGTTGAAGGCAAACGTGTAAGAGGAAGCCAGTGCTGTAAGTGGGAAGGTAACATCAAGAGATGGACAGGAAAGAGTCTATCAGAGTATACTATGAAGACTAGAGACAGAAGATGTTGGAAATTCATTGCAGCCGACCTTTGATATGAAGATGGCAATCGATCATTGATGATTTCAGTTGACTCCTGTATAAATCTATTCCCGAGGTCTTCTCATTCTATTCTGTTGTTATCATACTTTTGAAGAAGCTCTTTATGAATGTCTATATTTTGTTTTTTCTTTGTTATTTTCCATACAAATTTACGTCTTCCTAGACTAAGTTTAGCTGTGTTTTTGATCTCTCTGTAGTTCTTGTACACTTCATAAAGTGCATCACACTGTCTTTGTCGGTTATATTTAAGTTAGTTTGTTGATATCAAATTATGATTTTTTTTTGGTGTGTATGGGAAGTTTTGTGTTTCTATTCATCCTAGAACAGCAAATTGAAGTCGTCATCTTCATAATTTTCCGTTGGGCTCCCTACAAAACATGGAGTGATCTTTCAGTTGCCCTGCAGGTCTCAGCTTTATGAGGTCAGGTGACCAGTTACCTCCCTCCCTGCCTTTGCTTTCCCTAGTAACAACATTGATCATCCTTTTACAATTCAAATATTATAAATTATATTTTTAGGTAAGTTGTTGCTTTCCTACCTCTTCTATTTCCTTCATGTGTCCCTGACGAAGACAGTGGGGTCGTAATGTTGGCCACTTCTTTGTTTCAGTAAGACTTACGCTGCCTAGTTTCATTTACCTGACCATTTATGGTAGTCCACCTCATTTTCTTAAAATTGTCTGCTTGTGCTGAGTCTAGATCAGTGTTTCTCAAGCGGTGTACCATGGCACACTAGTGTGCCGCCGCGCCTATCAAAGTGTGCCGTGAACACAAAAAAGTTGAGAAACACTTGTCTAGATAATCATTCATTCATTCTCCTTTTCACTCAATGTGGAGTTTGGAGAGAAATTGGCATTTAGTTGCCAGGAAAGCCTGCACCAAGCATTCTCATGTTCTTGCTGCTGTGGTTTCTGAAGCACTGTGGTTTACATGATGAGGTTTCCAGTCTTATATTAATCACCTTGTACTACATGCCAGAGGTAACAGTAGTTCTGTGCATTCTTGGCTGTGTAGAATTTCTACACCCTAGAATTTCTACACAGCCAAGAATGCACAGAACTACTAGAAAGCAATACTTTTTTTCAAAATATTTATTACAATTTTTGTGTGTGTTTCTTTTGTAAAACTAACTAATGTCATTTCATTTTAATCACTTTCTTATGTTTTAAAATTGAGAACCAGACTTCAAGATCGTCAGGGTAGACACTCGTTAACAGAATACATAACGATTTATTGTAACTTACTTAGTACGCCTTTTACATGATCTATGACCTTAATTCAGTCATTCCTTTCATTTTAGATAAGTTTTCACTTTCTGATCTCTTCTATTTTCCTTGTGTGTCCACGACAAAGACTGTGTGGTCATAATGTTGGCCGTTTCTTTGTCTCAATAAGAGTTACGCTACATAGTTTAATTCACCTTACCATTTGTGGAAGTCTTATGATAGTCCATTTCATTTTCTTAAAATTGTCTGGAAGTGCTTGAGTCTAGAAAACAATACTTGTTCCTGATGAAGGCTGTAGGGTCGTAATGTTGGCCGTTTCTTTGTCCCAATAATACTTAAACAACCTAGTTTAATTCACCTTCCCATTTGTGGTAGTCTTATGGTAGTCCATCTCATTTTCTTAAAATTGTGTGGTAGTGCTTGAATGTAGGAAATAATTTTACTCATGAGAAATCCATTTTATTTATGCAGCCAGTTTTATTGTGAAGAAGACCATCATTGTTTGACCTCTTCAACCATTTGTTGTCTCCAGAATGAAAAATATATTAACATTCAACTTACTTAGCTTAAGAGCAGTGGTTAGTGCACTGGCTTCCAAGATCAGTGGTCCATGGTTCAATCCCCAGTTGAGGTGGGATTATTTTTACCGCAAACGGCTCCGGGGTCGACCCAGTCTCATGGATAGGGTACCAGAGCAACTCTGGCAAGGTTAAGGTGGCCGGCATGACCACATCATTGCATGCCGATGGTGAAGAAAATATGGTCCTATATGATTAGGTTGCTGACCAGTGCACTAACAAATAATAATGAGTAATAAATGGTTAATTTAATTTTTCACTGAAATCCTTGTTCAGCATAAAGCACATGCATGTATTTCCTTTTCTTAACTAGCCTTCTGCATTCCAGATGTTTACTGCGTCAGTTTTTGTCTTCTTTATGGGTTTCCCTCCCACCATGGTTCACTAGGCCAGTGGTCCCCAAACTGTGAGGCTTGAGGATGCAAATTATGAGCTGAAAAGTTACTTTATAAATTTTGTATAACGAGTTCAGAATGCTTTATTTTTTAAAAACAATTTGTAAACTTGCCAGGTTCAATTCACAGTGTCGACACGCTCCAGCCTACCCATCTGTAAATGGGTACCTGACTTTTTCCCTTGAGTTAGGGAAGGAACAGACAGTGAGGAAGGGAACTGGTCACCCCACCTCTTGATACTGGATCTAGTATGGTAAAGTCTCTAACACTTCACTCCCCTACGGCAGTATCTGATATGGAACTGTCTTTACCTTTTTTTTTAATTGTTTGAAAGAATGTTTCCAACTTGACTGGCAGTAAAAACAAAAACATAAGAACCCACTAGATGTAGAATTGATCAGCAAAAACAAAAACATAAGAACACACTAGATGTAGAATTGATCTGCAAAAACATAAGAACCCACTAGATGTAGAATTGATCAACAAAAACATAAGAACCCACTAGATGTAGAATTGATCTGCAAAAACATAAGAACCCACTTGATGTAGAATTGATCAACAAAAACATAAGAACCCACTAGATGTAGAATTGATCTGCAAAAACAAAAACATAAGAACCCACTAGATGTAGAATTGATCAACAAAAACAAGAACCCACTAGATGTAGAATTGATCTGCAAAAACATAAGAACCCACTTGATGTAGAATTGATCAACAAAAACATAAGAACCCACTAGATGTAGAATTGATCTGCAAAAACAAAAACATAAGAACCCACTAGATGTAGAATTGATCTGCAAAAACATAAGAACCCACTAGATGTAGAATTGATCTGCAAAAACATAAGAACCCACTAGATGTAGAATTGATCTGCAAAAACATAAGAACCCACTAGATGTAGAATTGATCTGCAAAAACATAAGAACCCACTAGATGTAGAATTGATCTGCAAAAACATAAGAACCCACTAGATGTAGAATTGATCTGCAAAAACATAAGAACCCACTAGATGTAGAATTGATCTGCAAAAACATAAGAACCCACTAGATGTAGAATTGATCTGCAAAAACATAAGAACCCACTAGATGTAGAATTGATCTGCAAAAACATAAGAACCCACTAGATGTAGAATTGATCTGCAAAAACATAAGAACCCACTAGATGTAGAATTGATCTGCAAAAACATAAGAACCCACATGATGTAGAATTGATCTGCAAAAACATAAGAACCCACTAGATGTAGAATTGATCTGCAAAAACATAAGAACCCACTAGATGTAGAATTGATCTGCAAAAACATAAGAACCCACTAGATGTAGAATTGATCTGCAAAAACAAAAACATAAGAACCCACTAGATGTAGAATTGATCAACAAAAACATAAGAACCCACTAGATATAGAATTGATCTGCAAAAACAAAAACATAAGAACCCACTAGATGTAGAATTGATCAACAAAAACATAAGAACCCACTAGATATAGAATTGATCTGCCTTTTGCAATTTCATCTGTAATCCCAAAGATATCATGAACTTCCTGAGAAACTGTTACATCATTCCTCACATTGAAAAAAAAAATGGTATAGGTTTACATTTGAAGTATAACAAGACAGGTTTGATTTTACTCTTTTATTTAAACCAAAAAAAAAAAAAAAAAAAACTGACTTTTATCTATATTACGTTATAATTAAAGCTATACATATCTTAATAAACTTTTATCGAATGTTTGTAATCAAGATTAAAAAATATATATTTTATCTCACAGGAATTTTAATTTACTGTTAAATTTTTATGAAATGGGATGAAGGATGGGGCAACTGTCTAAATTTATCGTTCATTCATTTATTGCCCTCGAGTGGAGAGAGTGAGGAAGTATCGTTTGAAGCGCATGTTATGTATAAGAGTTAGGTCCGCTTACTGTCAGTCAGGTTCAGTAAAGAACAGGATCTAGTCCCCTCAAGCTCTAAGGCAGGGGGTGGCAATCAGTCTATCCCAATCTACCGGCAGATCCCAGTAGGTGATTTGGTAGATCTTTAGGCGGCTGCGGGGGAACAAAGAAAGGCTTTTTAAACGAGGGAAATTTCAGATTAGACTTTTTCAAATCGCTATGTCCCAGGGATGAAAGGTACTTTTTTCACATTCCCAGTGAAAACTCTCGAGCTGGCTACTGAAGTATATTCGTGAACTGCATACACACATATATAGTAGATCTTTAGAGGGCTCAGTGTTACTCAAGAAGATGCCTAAAGCCCTTGGGTTGCAGACCCCTGCTCTAAGGGGTTGGGCTACGCTGAGAATGTATAAAATTCCCATGACCAATAGTGCTATAAATAGCATCATAATGTCTACATCAGCTCCCCAAGGAGCATAGGCCTTCAGCATGTGTCAAGTTCAAGGTCTTTCCCTGCCTTCCTCACCACTTTCATGTCTGACTCCAGTTCTCTTCTTTGTTTGTTTTTTTTTGGGGGGGGTTTCCTTCTACCTCTCCCACCCTGGAGATTTCAGAACAAAAACTGTCTTCTAAAACTATCAAAAAGGTTTTCTCAGTGTGTGCCCTACCTATCGCCAGTGTTTTCTTCTCATTTCTTGTTCCACTGGTTCATGTTCCACTGGTTCATGTTCCACTGTTTCTTGTTCCACTGGTTCATGTTTCACTGGTTCTTGTTTCACTGGTTCTTGTTCCACTGGTTCATGTTTCACTGGTTCTTGTTCCACTGGTTCATGTTTCACTGGTTCTTGTTTCACTGGTTCTTGTTTCACTGGTTCTTGTTCCACTGGTTCATGTTTCACTGGTTCTTGTTTCACTGGTTCTTGTTTCACTGGTTCTTGTTCCACTGGTTCTTATTCCACTGGTTCTTGTCATCAGTTTCACATTTTTTTTCTCTTCTTACTGTCTATAAAGAATTTCTGAAACATCAACAAAAACAGGGGTGGGTTGGAGAGAGTAGGAGATGCTGTGAAACCATATAAGATATCAAAAGGAGGGCATGAGGTTTTACAGTTTGGGAACCACTGCTCAAGGCATTTCAATTTCTTATTCTTGTAGTGTCATCTCAACAACACGTCAGGTTATCTGATTTTGTGTATTCTTATTTCATCTCAACAACACGTCAGGTTATCTGATTTTGTGTATTCTTATTTCATCTCAACAACACGTCAGGTTATCTGATTTTGTGTATTCTTATTTCATCTCAACAACACGTCAGGTTATCTGATTTTGTGTATTCTTATTTCATCTCAACAACACGTCAGGTTATCTGATTTTGTGTATTCTTATTTCATCTCAACAACACGTCAGGTTATCTGATTTTGTGTATTCTTATTTCATCTCAACAACACGTCAGGTTATCTGATTTTGTGTATTCTTATTTCATCTCAACAACACGTCAGATTATCTGATTTTGTGTATTCTTATTTCATCTCAACAACACGTCAGGTTATCTGATTTTGTGTATTCTTATTTCATCTCAACAACACGTCAGGTTATCTGATTTTGTGTATTCTTATTTCATCTCAACAACACGTCAGGTTATCTGATTTTGTGTATTCTTATTTCATGCCCTAACCATCTTCATGATCTAGAAATGATTGACTCTCATTATTGTGACTATACTAACTTATATACCTAATACACAGGGTGTCAGAGAATTATTTACCAGATTATGAAGTTCACTAACACCTTGAGCAGATACCAATGTTATGGTTAAATGATACTGCATTTGCAGCCTTAACCCAAGGAATTTTATTGGTCACATTCATTGAAATTCACATTCAAAATGAAAAGGTCAGTATACAGTTTTTCAGTTTGTCTCCACGTGGGCACCCTTTGTAACTCTTACAATATCCAGCCAATACATGCATTGCCTTCTCCTGATTGGTCACCATCTTCATTGCGCAATGCATGACTAATGCAGGGTTACCAACTTGTGAAAAAAAAAAAAAACATGAGTTGCCAAGTGCATTACTGATAATTGTTTAAATATGCGCCGGTGTTTCCGTTTTTAATTTTATTTCAAATCCGGTAAATAATTTTTGGACACCCTGAATTATTGTGTACGTTAATTCATGACTACATTGAAACTAATATATTTACTATAAAAAAGTCCATGCTTTATCTTACCATTACAAAGGTGTTTTATTGAGTTTCATTTTTATGCAAGCATGACTGTATTTATTATTTTCAGGAGACTCATAACAACTTTCTTGTTCCTTTAAATTTTTTTGTTTCTGATTTTTATTTTGTTTGGTTGAAATTTGATATGCATTCCATGTAAATATGTATATATCCTGCTTATTTCGTGTATGTTAATTTGCTGTGACCTATGAGTCAAGAATATTACGAATTACGTCTGGTTACACTGACTAACAAAAAAAAACTTTTTTTTTCTTTCTCTAACATTTCTATGTTTTTCTGGTCAATTTTAATGCGCTGTTTTTAAATCTGCAAACCGTTTTTCTCTATCAGGTCGGGATCTCTAGAAATACGCAATTGAAGTTTTTTAACAACGCATACAGTATTACAACATCATTTGTACAAGAAGTATAACAGTTATGTAGGCTTGAATTTCTTTGCAGTCGACTTTCGTCGGTGAATGGCATGTGGTACATCGCGATGAAGCATCCAACAATAATCGGCAAGCATGGTCACACTCCACCGTCCATGATAACGTGACTCCATTACGGCGATATCTTGATGGAATCGTTCTCCATGTTCATCGCTGACTTCGCCAAGGTTGTCAGGGGAAAAGTCAAGATGCGAATCGAGCAAATGGATTTTGAGGGACATGTTACAGCCCATAATTCTGTATGCATCTATGCACTGCTTAACAATATGCACATAGTCGACAGATTTGTGATTTCCCAGAAAGTTATCGACGATCGATTTGAATGCCATCAATGCGCGAAGTTCACTACCATGTAACAAGTTCTCGAATTGTTTGTCTGCAATAACTTTCCTAATCTGAGGTCCTACAAAGATACCTTCCTTTATCTTTGCATCGCTAATTTGCGGAAACTTTTCTCGAAGATAAGTGAAAGCTTTGCTCGTTTTCACTAACGCTTTTACGAAACACTTCATGAGCCCCAACTTTATATGTAACGGTGGTAAAATGATGCTGTCTTTGTTAACTAATGGCTCGTGTATTACATTTTTATGCCCGAGCTGCATATGATCCCTGATAGGCCACACCTTTCTTGCATAATGTTCCTGTCTGTTGCAGCTGTCCCATTCACATAGGAAGCAACAAAATTTAGTATACCCAGTGTGCATGCCTGTGAGAATTGCAATGACCTTTAGGTCTCCACAAATCCGCCATTGGTAGTCATTGTACTTTATTTTTGCCAAAAGTATAGCCATATTGTCATAAGTTTCTTTCATATGAACAGCGTAGGCTACTGGAATTGATGAAAATAAATTTCCATTATGCAATAACACGGCTTTTAGACTAGTCTTGGAAGAGTCGATGAAAAGTCGCCATTCGTTGACTATGTGCTCATGACCGAGGTGCATCATTAGACCTTTTACATCTTTGCAATAGCAAATATCATCATCCATCTCAAAGTATTGAACACGTTCTCTGTGTCTATGACGAAATTTAGATATCGGAGTATTGGGCGCTAAAAGATTCCATTCTTTGAGTCGCGAACCGAGTAATTCCGCTTGTCCTTTGGTAAGAGCGAGATCACGTATTAGATCTGAAAGTTTTGAATGGTTAATTAAGTGAACACCATCATTCACCGGTATATAATCCGAGTCAGAATTAGTTTCTAAAGCAGGTAAACTATCACTTTCTGATGGTTCATTCACGTCCAACGGATATTGTTCTGGTGGAACTGGGATCGGACACGTGATTGGATCATGAGGCACTGGTTTCGAAACCAATTCAATATTTGGATAAACCACAGACTTTCTAGTTTTAAAAGTGAAACCATAGATATTTGTCAAGCAGAAGTAACAATCAGTAGCGTGATTTGTCGGTTCACGCCATATTACTGGCACTCCAAAAGGCATCGACTTATGCTTCGGCGATTTTCGTAACCAACCTGCCAATGTATTTTCACAAGTCGAACAAACTGCATTTGGCTTCCAAGATTTATTTGCATCATCAACTTTCGAATCGAAATAAAGTTCATATGTTTTCTTTAGCAATGGTGTAAAGTTTTTCTGGTGAACACGATCTGTAAAATATCCGCACATGTAACAGAACAGATCAGCCGAATTTCTACAACTTCTAGAAGCCATATTTCATTCGGAATTATTTCAAAATACAGTAACTATTTGATATATAACGTAACATATGTCATGCATCTTTTAGCAGTATAAAAAGTAGGATTATTTTGCATTTTATTAATTTTTAAAAAGTTATATAGTAAAAATGAAACGGAGCAAATAACGGTTTCCCAAAAATATATTTATTTACAAATATCTTAAGAACCCGACGTGATAGAGATAAACGGATTTCAAATTTGAAATCAGCGCAAGAAACTGACCTAAGAACACTTATTCTTATATAAGAAAGAAAAATGTTGTTTGTCAGTGTTATTTGTGAATACGTCTGATTTGAAGATGATGTCATTGTTTATGAATGATACAAGCAACAGAAAAACCCATGGAAATGGATTATATTCCCGAGTCAATTCCTGACTCTTAGCTCTGACATGTTTATTTGTAGTGACCCCCATGGATTTACAGTTTTTCACTCTTTTACCCTTTTTTGATTTGTCCGATTGACAGAGTGGCTTGAGAGCTGGTCTCTCGCGGCAAAGGTCCCAGGTTTGAATTACGGTACAGACATGCTCTAGTCTACCCAACTGTCAGTGGGTAACCTGACTTTGAGTTAGAGAAGGAAAAGGCAGCGTGGAAGGGTACTGGTCACCCCACCTCTCGATGCTGGGCCTAGTATGGTGAAGTTTCTAAAACTTCACTCCCCTTCTGCTGTAGGACTACCCCTTTTTTAATTGGGGGGTGGGTTCCATGACTTTTCTTGCAAACCCAGAGGACTTCCCCAGCTCAGCAGGATCAACATTGGTATAACATACATGACCTGGTAATTAGCAGGGTGGTGCAGTGCCACGAGTTGGGGCGTGCTCTGCGCTAGAGGGGATCAGCTCTGACACGTTACCCTTTAACCGCTTTGCCTAAAGATTTTAATGATCCATTTTTTCATTGTACCTTATTAAACATGCAGCCAGCGTGATGCTGACCACATCAACCCTAGTGTGCTGTTGGTCAAGAAAATATGGGCCTAACACCTTTTCTCTATTTCTGTAGAAATAGTTCACTATTCTAATATTTCTGTAGAAACGGTCATCTTCACTATTCTGATATTTCTGTAGAAATAGTCAACTTCACTATTCTGATATTTCTGTAGAAATAGTCAACTTCACTATTCTGATATTTCTGTAGAAATATTCAACTTCACTAATTCTGATATTTCTGTAGAAATAGTCAACTTCACTAATTCTGATATTTCTGTAGAAAATAATCCAGTTCACTTTTCTCTCATGAGAATTATCTTCACACTTAAGGAGCCGCGCTAGCGTAGTGGTTACCACACCACTCTGGCGACCGGGTGATTCAGGATCAAACCCGGGCGACGGCATTTGAGGATTTTTCGTCGACCGGGATTTGGACTGGATTAACTCAAGACCTGGCGAGGACATTTGAAGAAATGTCGTCGACCAGGGATTGGCGGCTCCTGAGCCGACCCAGCTCTAATGGGTACCTCCGAAATCGGCGAGTATCTGCCTGAATGGCGAGGGACACCTGTCTCTGTACAAGAAAAGGGATACTCACGTAAAATCAATGTCAGGTTAGACATTAATAATAACCTGAGATTTCGCCTCGAGTATTAGCGGGTGTACGAAAAAAAAAAAAAATCTTCACACTTGAACACTTTTTCATTTCTGCATTCATCCTATCATTTTGTTTGTGATGTTGATAAATTCACATCTCTCCCGCCCACTCTTCAACCCAAGCTCACCTTTGAGTTAACCTTTGTGTTCACCTGTCAGTTTCTGGACAGTTGACCACATTAGTCTTAACTGGCAGGCTATGGGTGATAATTTATGCACTGCTGCCAGTCATATATATGTGCTATTTTTTGTATGGCATGTAAATAAATTTTAATAAATTTAAAAAAAAGCAATATTCTTCATTGATTTTGTGTAAAAGTTGAGCATATCTCTTACGTAACAATATTTTTACTTGTAATCTCCGTGTGATGTACGGGGTAAGTCTCATGTATTGGTTCTGTAGATGGGAGAGTTAATAGTCTAGTGTAGTTACTGCAAGGGGGAGGGGTGGGCTCGGAGAAGAGCAAAGAATATAACCACTGACCCTCAGGTATAAGACTAATATGAGGTTGTGTGTGTGGCTGGCAATCTCATCATATAAAATGAATTGCCACAGACACTCCTGCGAGGAACTAGATGCAGTGGTGGCTGTGTGCTGCATGAGGAGCGCAGGAAAATGAAATCTTAGGTATATAGCAATAATAACTTTTGATTTCTTGTGTGGCGTATTGGATATAATAAGTCTCTTGTATTGGTGTTCATACCTGTCAACCTCATGAGACAAAAATCTGTACTCCGGACCCAAAAAATCCTTACAAACACCCAAAAATCCTTACGCAAAAAATATATTAACCTTTAGCACGCTGCGGGCGACATGTGTCGCCAAAAAAAACATTGTTCTGACAGCTGGAGGCACCGTGTGTCGCCTTACGGATTTCATCGTTTCTAGCATGAGGACTTGTGTACACGTGATTTCAGCCCCGGATGTTAAGTTCTAATGTTATTTTCAAGAGAGCTAGCTTCCGTTTCCGATCTTAAAAAAGCGATGGGTGTATCCGCATTTATTTTTTGTAAATTTTTATTAATTAATTAATTAATTAATTTTTTTTTTTGGGGGGGGGGGGGGGGGGGGGGGGTTCATTATTGATGTGATATTTGTAAAAATTTATGTAAATAATATTGTTTATACTGACCTGAATAAAGGTATTTAAAAAAAAAAAAAAAAATTTTTGTAAATTTTTTAAATCGAAATGAATCGGCATCAACATGCAGCCATTTTGCTCTAATTTTATTGGATTCTGACGCCATGCGGTGGGGATAAGATTTTTGTCTTTATAAGCGCTGATATCGTTTCTCAGAATATGTTTGATGGCTGAGATGGAAACGAAAGTAAAATGGCCTTTCAAGTATGTATAATGTTAGGGGTTAGGACTAGGAATATCGGAAAGATTTAGAATTTCGGCCGAATGTCACAGCTGACGAGAGCGTTTGTTGCTTTGCTACTGATGATGGGTGTAACGAAAAGATCGTCATTTGATTTGTATTGGTCTATTGGTCAAATGAATTTCATTGAGATGCAAGGGATATGGACCCTTCGTTTGCTGGTTATTTAAAAAAAAATTTTTTTTTAATTTTAAAATTAAAAAAAAATATTTTTTTATTATTTTAAATTTTTTTTTCGTTTTTTTCATCTTTCCTTTCCTCTCTTCCTATCACATCTAATATGTACACAAACAAATTTTATATCATCAGATTCACCATTCATTTATTTATATAAATTCCAAAAATGATAGCAATTGACCAAGAAACACAAAAACTATAGACATTAAGGGTCACCCACTATAGAAACGGGACGCTGTGAAAAAGAATGCAGCTGGAGGCGAAAATTTTCGCCAAAGAATGCAGCGTGCTAAAGGTTAATAAATTATACGCAATACAGTTTTAAAATGAGAAATGATACATACAAATCTATTAGCATTTGAATTATTGTGATATAACACATGCTAATAGTCTCATGCTGTTCTTTACATATAAAAAAACTTATTGATCATGAGGTACACTATTCTTTCAATGTACAGTGTTTTGTATTATAATCAACACATGCACTTTTAGCACTTTGCAGAATTGCATTTGTGGGCTTAAAGTCTGCACAGCATGTATCAATGTTAATCTTACACTGTAAAATAGAAGTGAGTGTGTCCGCTTTCATGGACCTCCTGTAGTCTGGATTTTTTTCATCATTGAAAATGATCTTTCGCAGTCAGCTTTTGTTTCTTTGAATTAGGCTCAGCCATCATTCAGTGGATAAAATATTTCAACTAATAATCTTTGTAGACGAAGAGAATGATTAAAAAAAACAACGAACAAAGCAAACGGCTAACAGCAACAACAACAACAACAAAAATAAACAAAATTATAAACAGAATATCAAATCTAGGAAGAAAAAACGTACCACCAAAAATTTACAAAATTATTATTTAAGAGTTGGTAGCCTAGACCAGTGATACAGATTGCCACTTTATTACAAAAATAAAGCAGCGAATCTTGAGCACTGGAATAAAGTAGGCCTACTCAACGCAAACAAACTTTTTTTTTCTAGTTATGTAGGGCCTACATAGAATATTATGACAATTTATTGGAAATATAGGCTATTGAAGAGCAAGATATCAAATCTAGGAAGAAAAAACGTAACACCAAAAATTTACAAAATTATTATTTAAGAGTTGGAAGCCTAGACCAGTGATAACAGATTGCCACTTTATTAAAAAATAAAGCAGCGAATCTCGAGCGCTGGGATAAAGTAGGCCTACTCATCGCAAACAAACTTTTTTTTCTAGTTATGTAGGGCCTACACAGAATATTATGACAATTTATTGGAAATATATTGAAGGGCAAGATATAGGCCTAACTGGAAAGATTAAGACAGCGATTAAATTGCAACAAAGCAAAACAACAGCAATATTTAACCAAGTTATAAGTACTTAGCTTTTTTAAACAAAATGGCGTCAAAGTGTGGTGGCAAGCAAGCGTGGCCATTGATAACAGGTAACTTTAAAAATACGTCATGTCACGCTGAAAACCGAAAGCGTTTGAGGCTGAATTCAAAGTTTTTGCCGTATTGTTGGGTATAAAAAGATTTGATTGGTTGCTGGGAGAGACCTCAGTTTAAAAACGGATGCCGAGATTCCCGGAATTAAAAATTAAAAAAAATTGGTTAAAAAAAAAAACCTGGGCTAGAAGATATTTTCTGATTTAAAATTTAAAAAAACTTGAGTTGGAAAATATTTTTAGAATGTTGGGGAGAAGGAGAAAAATCCGTACAACGAGTCTGTACGGCCGTACACTGCTAAAAGTATCAAAAATCCGTACATTGTATGAAAAATTTGTACAGGTTGACAGGTATGGGTGTTGTAGATGGGAGAGTTAAATAGTCTAGTGTAGTTCTTATGTGAGCGTCTGATTGATACAGTGGTTAGAGTGCTGGCCTCCCGCGGCAAAAGTACTGGGTCTGAAACACGTTGGCGACACGACACTCCAGTCTACCCAGCTGTAAATGGGTACCTAGTTCTGTGAAGACAAAGGCAGCAAGGAAGGAAACTGGTCACCCTACCTCCGGAAGCTAGATCTAGTGGGTGAAGTCTCAAACACTTCTCTCCCCTACAGCAATATCTGTTATGGACTACCTTTACCTTTAGTTCTTATGTGGGTTTCTGAGAAGAAAATGAACTACTGTTCATTCAGGCGTGTCATGAAAGGTGACAAATACAGATCTGTAATAGAACTACTGTTCATTCAGGCGTGTCATGAAAGGTGACAAATACAGATCTGTAATAGAACTACTGTTCATTCAGGCGTGTCATGAAAGGTGACAAATACAGATCTGTAATAGAACTACTGTTCATTCAGGCGTGTCATGGAAGGTGACAAATACAGATCTGTAATAGAACTACTGTTCATTCAGGCGTGTCATGAAAGGTGACAAATACAGATCTGTAATAGAACTACTGTTCATTCAGGCGTGTCATGAAAGGTGACAAATACAGATCTGTAATAGAACTACTGTTCATTCAGGCGTGTCATGGAAGGTGACAAATACAGATCTGTAATAGAACTACTGTTCATTCAGGCGTGTCATGAAAGGTGACAAATACAGATCTGTAATAGAACTACTGTTCATTCAGGCGTGTCATGGAAGGTGACAAATACAGATCTGTAATAGAACTACTGTTCATTCAGGCGTGTCATGAAAGGTGACAAATACAGATCTGTAATAGAACTACTGTTCATTCAGGCGTGTCATGAAAGGTGACAAATACAGATCTGTAATAGAACTACTGTTCATTCAGGCGTGTCATGAAAGGTGACAAATACAGATCTGTAATAGAACTACTGTTCATTCAGGCGTGTCATGAAAGGTGACAAATACAGATCTGTAATAGAACTACTGTTCATTCAGGCGTGTCATGAAAGGTGACAAATACAGATCTGTAATAGAACTACTGTTCATTCAGGCGTGTCATGAAAGGTGACAAATACAGATCTGTAATAGAACTACTGTTCATTCAGGCGTGTCATGGAAGGTGACAAATACAGATCTGTAATAGAACTACTGTTCATTCAGGCGTGTCATGAAAGGTGACAAATACAGATCTGTAATAGAACTACTGTTCATTCAGGCGTGTCATGGAAGGTGACAAATACAGATCTGTAATAGAACTACTGTTCATTCAGGCGTGTCATGAAAGGTGACAAATACAGATCTGTAATAGAACTACTGTTCATTCAGGCGTGTCATGAAAGGTGACAAATACAGATCTGTAATAGAACTACTGTTCATTCAGGCGTGTCATGAAAGGTGACAAATACAGATCTGTAATAGAACTACTGTTCATTCAGGCGTGTCATGAAAGGTGACAAATACAGATCTGTAATAGAACTACTGTTCATTCAGGCGTGTCATGGAAGGTGACAAATACAGATCTGTAATAGAACTACTGTTCATTCAGGCGTGTCATGGAAGGTGACAAATACAGATCTGTAATAGAACTACTGTTCATTCAGGCGTGTCATGAAAGGTGACAAATACAGATCTGTAATAGAACTACTGTTCATTCAGGCGTGTCATGAAAGGTGACAAATACAGATCTGTAATAGAACTACTGTTCATTCAGGCGTGTCATGAAAGGTGACAAATACAGATCTGTAATAGAACTACTGTTCATTCAGGCGTGTCATGAAAGGTGACAAATACAGATCTGTAATAGAACTACTGTTCATTCAGGTGTGTCATGGAAGGTGACAAATACAGATCTGTAATAGAACTACTGTTCATTCAGGCGTGTCATGAAAGGTGACAAATACAGATCTGTAATAGAACTACTGTTCATTCAGGCATGTCATGAAAGGTGACAAATACAGATCTGTAATAGAACTACTGTTCATTCAGGCGTGTCATGAAAGGTGACAAATACAGATCTGTAATAGAACTACTGTTCATTCAGGCATGTCATGAAAGGTGACAAATACAGATCTGTAATAGAACTACTGTTCATTCAGGCGTGTCATGAAAGGTGACAAATACAGATCTGTAATAGAACTACTGTTCATTCAGGCATGTCATGAAAGGTGACAAATACAGATCTGTAATAGAACTACTGTTCATTCAGGCGTGTCATGGAAGGTGACAAATACAGATCTGTAATAGAACTACTGTTCATTCAGGCGTGTCATGAAAGGTGACAAATACAGATCTGTAATAGAACTACTGTTCATTCAGGCGTGTCATGAAAGGTGACAAATACAGATCTGTAATAGAACTACTGTTCATTCAGGCGTGTCATGAAAGGTGACAAATACAGATCTGTAATAGAACTACTGTTCATTCAGGCGTGTCATGGAAGGTGACAAATACAGATCTGTAATAGAACTACTGTTCATTCAGGCGTGTCATGAAAGGTGACAAATACAGATCTGTAATAGAACTACTGTTCATTCAGGCGTGTCATGAAAGGTGACAAATACAGATCTGTAATAGAACTACTGTTCATTCAGGCGTGTCATGGAAGGTGACAAATACAGATCTGTAATAGAACTACTGTTCATTCAGGTGTGTCATGGAAGGTGACAAATACAGATCTGTAATAGAACTACTGTTCATTCAGGCGTGCCATGGAAGGTGACTAATACAGATCTGTAATAGAACTACTGTTCATTCAGGTGTGTCATGGAAGGTGACAAATACAGATCTGTAATAGAACTACTGTTCATTCAGGCATGTCATGGAAGGTGACAAATACAGATCTGTAATAGAATTACTGTTCATTCGGGCGTGTCATGAAAGATGACTAATACAGATCTGTAATAGAACTACTGTTCATTCAGGCATGTCATGGAAGGTGACAAATACAGATCTGTAATAGAATTACTGTTCATTCGGGCATGTCAAGAAAGGTGACAAATACAGATTTGTAATAGAATTACTGTTCATTCGGGCGTGTCATGAAAGGTGACTAATACAGATCTGTAATAGAACTACTGTTCATTCAGGCATGTCATGGAAGGTGACAAATACAGATCTGTAATAGAATTACTGTTCATTCGGGCGTGTCAAGAAAGGTGACAAATACAAATTTGTAATAGAATTACTGTTCATTCAGGTGTGTCAAGAAAAGTGACAAATACAGATTTGTAATAGAATTACTGTTCATTCGGGTGTGTCATGAAAGGTGACTAATACAGATCTGTAATAGAACTACTGTTCATTCGGGCGTGTCAAGAAAGGTGACTAAAACAGATCTGTAATAGAACTACTTTTCATTCAGGTGTGTCATGAAAGGTGACTAATACAGATCCATTACCCCTTTTCCGAACACCTGAAAATCAAAATCTGAAAATCTAACGTTTCTTTTGATCGCATATCATTTAGGTGATTTGGTCTATTTTTAGATTACAGGGCGATTTGGGCTACTTTTTGATCATGATTTGGGCTACTTTTTGATGCGATTCGGGCATTATCTGAAAATTGAAAAATCTCGGTTTCCAGAATATACAATCCCCCAAGCATTTCAGATAAGAGATTACGGACCTGTGTGTGGTTGTACGTAGGGCTGGCAATCTCATCATAGAAAATACATTGCTACAGAAAGGCTACAGGAGTACATGAATGCTTTGATACAGGCTTTCTGCGAGGAGGAATCTGCATGGGTGGCTCCGTGCTTCATAAGGTGCGCAAACAAAAATGATATCTCTGTTCTACAACAATATAACTTGTAATCTCTGCATACATGCCACATGCTATGGTTTACCCATAATCTGTACAAGGTGTCTGTGTATTCAGATGTGTACACCCTGTACATAATTTCTGTACAGGTTTTCTAACCCATTCCCCTTATCACTGTGTCTCAGAGTTCTTTTTTAAGGTCCTATTGAACACAGGATTTCCCAGTCTGTTAGTGATAATTAAGCACAGAAATAGACTAAATGATAACACCATCACAATATTTATACAGTGTAAAAACATTTATTGTTTGGGTTTTAAAATTAGTGAAGACCTGCTTTAAAAGGCAAAGTCCCCTTCCTCATTTATAATGCAGTCCACTGCAATTGAAAATATTTTTACACGAAATAACTCTTTTGATATGTTTTTTCAGTCTTTGTACAGGTTTTGCAGGTCTTTGTACAGGGTTTTGGATTTTTTGTACAGGTTTTTCATCTCTGAGGTGTGGCTTGTATGTCTCTGTGTGGCTTATTGGATATGATCAGTCTCTCATATTGGCTTTGTAGATAGGAGAGTTAAAAGTTCTTTGTAGTTTTTATGGGTGTCTCTGAGAAGATAATGACAGAAATAGAACCACTGCTGCCGCAGGCATAAGATGAAACTAATATGAGATAGTGCTTGGGGCTGGCAACCTCATCATACAGGTCTGTAATCTTTTATCTTCTTATTTGATCCTTAGCCGCCGACTGTCAAAGCAGTCAGTGGCCATCACGCCTAGTGGCGTCTTGTAGGGCAACAACAAATTTATTCCACTTTGCTCGGTCGGTGGCCATCCTTCGTACAGTGCCCCAACTCTGGTTCGTTCTTTGC
Source organism: Oreohelix idahoensis (assembly GCA_024509875.1). Classification (NCBI taxonomy): domain Eukaryota; kingdom Metazoa; phylum Mollusca; class Gastropoda; order Stylommatophora; family Oreohelicidae; genus Oreohelix; species Oreohelix idahoensis. The sequence continues at coordinate 224,040 of JAMPIV010019727.1, forward strand.
ATCTCAGCCTCCACAGTCCTCCGCCAAGTTGTTTTTGGTCGGCCTCTCTTTCGTTTTCCTTCAGGGTTCCAAAGCATAGCTGTTCTTGTGATGGCATCGGGATCTCTTCTGAGGACATGGCCAACCCAGCTCCAGCGTCTGCCAGCTATGATGGTGTGCATGTCCTCTTGCTTGCTCCGAGTAAGCAGATCTTGGTTGGTGATGGTATTCGGCCAAAAGATTCGGTGAATTTTTCTTAGGCATGTTGTGTGAAAAGAGGACAATTTCGACATTTCCTTCTCTGTAACTCTCCAGCTTTCCGCACCATAGAGAAGCCCAGAAAGCACACAGCTCTGATATAATCTTAATTTTGTCCTTGTGCTGTATTCAGAGGACTTCCAGATGTTTTTTAGGCTAAAAAAGGCTGTTCTTGCTTTGTTCATTCTGTTGTTGATGTCTTTGCTTGCCCCGCTGTCTGGTGTTACTATGCATCCTAGGTATATGAAGGTGTCTGTCTGTACCAGTTGCTGATTCCTTACTCATATGGGCTCAGGGTTGCTCACATTGAGCGTCATGACCTCTGACTTCTTTAAATTGATGTCCAAGCCCACCTGCTGGCTATACTTATCAAATCTATCCGTTTTTTCCTGGATGTGTTGATGTGAATGTGTTAGTAGTGCAATGTCATCTGCATATTCCTGATCTTCCAATGTAGAAAATGTAGTCCATCTTATTCCTCTTGGACTGCCCTCTGTTGCCTGGCGCATCACCCAGTCTATGACTGTTAAAAATAGAGTGGTTGATAAGGGGCATCCCTGTCGTACTCCTGTCTTCACCTCAAAGGTTAGGCTGCTCTGCCCAACACTACACGTAAAGTTGGCATAGAGGCTTTTAATGATTGACACTATGCAGCTTGGAATTCCATAAGCCCTCAGTATTTTCCATAAACTGTCCCTATGTATACTGTCAAAAGCCTTTTCAAAATCAACGAAATTGATGTACAGCTGTCTTTGCCATTCTGAGCACTGCTCTATAATGTTCCTGAGAGTAAATATATGATCTACACATCTTCTGTTCTTTCTAAATCCTGCTTGTTCTTTCCTCAGTTTGTGATCTACTGCTTTTGAAATTCTCTGTATAATTATCCTGCCTAGTATTTTGCTGGGAACTGAGAGAAGAGTGATTCCTCTCCAATTATTGCAGTCTGCAAGATCTCCCTTCTTGGTCAATTTGACAATTATTCCTTTGTTCCACTCTGTTGGTGTTGTCCCTGTTTTCCAGACTTGTGCAAATAGTGGTTCTAATAGTTCTGCTGCTAGCCCAGGGTCTGTCTTAAATTGCTCTGCATTTAAGTTATCATGGCCAGGAGCTTTTCCATTCTTTAACCCTTTGATTGCTGTGATGATTTCTTCTTTTCGTGGAATGTCTGTATTAACATCTAGATCGTTTTCAGCCTCAGGAACATTCAATTGTGTCTCTGGTGGTTCCTTGTTCAGAGTTTCTCTGAAATGCTCTGCCCATCTTGTTTCCTGTCCCTCTGCTGTCGTGATGAGATTTCCTTGCTTATCTCTTACTAATGTAATGTTGTTTGCACCTCGTTTTCCGCTGATGAATTTAGTTATTTTGTATACTGTGCTTTGTTCATTTCTCAGTGCTGCCTCTTCTGCCTGTCTTGCAAGATCGTCTAGGAAATTCCTTTTGTTGGCTCGGGTTTGGCATTTAACTTCCTTGTCCAGCTGACTGTACTGTTTGCTATATAGTTGCTTTAACCTGGGGGACTTCGCTTCTGTTTTCTTTCTTTTCATTTCCTTTCTCATTGTTATGGTGTTTAATGTTTCTGGTGTTATCCAGTCTTGCTTCTTCCTTTCCTGGAATCCCAAGCATGATTTGCTGCTTTCCTTATATATTGTTGAAATGGTGTTAAATTTCTGGTCTATATCATCAGTCAATGTCTTTTCCTGACTTTTGGCAAATTGATATCGTTTCTTTATGTCAGCCGCAAAAGCTTTTTTGGTAAGGGGGTCCTTCAGTCTGCTGATGTCAAACCTTTTCTGTGTTTTTCAGTTGGTCCAGCCCTTCTTAGTTTCACTTTCAATTTTGCTACTACTAAATGGTGATCACTTCCCACATCTGCACCTCTTCTTACCTTCACATCTTGTAATGCATGTCTCCATCTACCGTTAATCATGATGTGGTCTATCTGGTTTCTGTCCCGACCATTTGGTGATTCCCATGTTAATTTGTGAATTTCTCTATGTGGGAAAAGTGTTCCTCCAATGACCAGGTTGTTAATGCTACAGAAACTTATTAATTTATCCCTATTTTCGTTTGCTGTTCCGCTGCCGAAGTTCCCCATTGTTCTTTCGTTATATGTATTGTGTGTACCAACTTTTGCATTGAGGTCTCCCATTACTATTCTTCTTCTTCTTCTTCTTTGATCCATAACCGCCAACCGTCAAAGCAGTCAGCGGCCATCACGCCTGGTGGCGTCTTGTAGGGCAGCAACAAATTGATTCCACTTTGCTCGGTCGGCGGCCATCCTTCGTACAGTGCCCCAACTGTGGTTCATTCTTTGCATCTCAGCTTCCACAGTTCTCCGCCAAGTTGTTTTTGGTCGGCCTCTCTTTCGCTTTCCCTCGGGGGTCCATAGCATAGCTGTTCTTGCGATGGTATCAGGGTCCCTTCTGAGGACATGGCCAACCCAACTCCAGCGTCTGCCAGCTATGATGGTGTGCATGTCCTCCTGGTTACTCCGAATAAGTAGTTCTTGGTTGCTGATGGTGTTTGGCCAAAAGATTCGGAGAATTTTCCTTAGGCAGATTGTGTGGAAGGAGGACAGTTTCGACATTTCCTTCTCTGTTACTCTCCAACATTCCGCACCATAGAGAAGCACAGAAAGTACGCAGCTCTCATACAGTCTTAATTTGGTGTTTGTGCTGTACTGGGAAGACTTCCAAATGTTGTTGAGAATAGCAAAGGCTGTTCTCGCTTTATTCATTCTGTTGTTAATGTCCTTGCTTGTTCCGCCGTCAGGTGTTACTATGCTTCCTAGGTAAGTAAATGTGTCTGTCTGTTCTAACTTCTGGTTCCTTACTGTTATTGGCTCAGGATTGCCCACATTTAGTGTCATGACCTCTGTCTTCTTCAGATTGATGTTCAGGCCAACCTGCTGGCCATACTTATTCAGTCTATCAGTTTTGTCTTGAATGTGTTGGTGTGAATGCGCGAGCAGTGCAATGTCATCTGCATATTCCAAATCTTCCAGTGTAGAAAACGTTGTCCATCTAATTCCCCTTGGACTGCCCTCTGTTGTCTGGCGCATCACCCAATCTATGACTGTCAAAAATAATGTTGTTGATAAGGGGCATCCCTGTCGTACTCCTGTTTTCATTTCGAAAGTTACATTACTCGATCCAACACTGCACGTAAAGTTAGAATAGAGGCTTTTTATAATGGAAACAATGCGGCTGGGAATTCCATAAGCCCTCAGAATTTTCCATAGGCTGTCCCTGTGTATGCTGTCGAAAGCCTTTTCAAAATCAACAAAGTTAATGTACAGCTGTCTCTGCCATTCTGAGCACTGCTCTATAATGTTCCTGAGGGCAAATATATGATCTGCACATCTTCTGTTCTTTCTGAAGCCCGCTTGTTCTTTCCTCAGTTTATGGTCAACTGCTTTTGAAATTCTCTGGATGATTATCCTGCCTAGTATTTTGCTGGGAACTGAGAGGAGGGTAATTCCTCTCCAGTTGTTGCAGTCTGCAAGGTCGCCCTTCTTGGGCAATTTGACAATTGTTCCTTTACTCCACTCTGTTGGTGTTGTCTCAGTTTCCCAGACTTGTGCAAATAGTGGTTCTAATAGTTCTGCTGCTAGTTCAGGGTCTGTCTTGAATAGCTCAGCATTCAGATTGTCGTGACCAGGCGCTTTTCCATTTTTTAGCCCTTTGATAGCTGTGATAATTTCTTCTTTTCGTGGAATGTCTGTATTTACGTCTAAGTCACTTTCAGCCTCAGGAACATTCAGCTGAGTCTCTGGTGGTTCCTTATTCAGTGTTTCTCTGAAGTGCTCTGCCCACCTTGTTTCCTGCCCCTGTGCTGTGGTGATGAGATTTCCGTGCTTGTCTCTTACTAACGTTATGTTGTTTGCACCTCGTTTTCCACTGATAGCTTTAGTTATTTTATAAACTGTGCTTTGTTCATTTCTCAGTGCTGCCTCTTCTGCCTGTCTTGCAAGGTCATCCAGAAATGTCCTTTTGTTAGCACGGGTTTGACGTTTTACTTCCTTGTCCAGCTGACTGTATTGTTCACTATATATTGCCTTTAACCTGGGAGACTTAGCTTCTGTTTTCTTCCTTTTCATTTCCTTTCTCTTCGCTATGGTGTTTAGCGTTTCTGGTGTTATCCAGTCTTGGCTCTTTCTTTCCTGGAATCCCAAGCATGACTTGCTGCTTTCTTTATATATTGTTGAGATGGTGTTGAATTTCTGGTCCACATCATCGGTCTCTGTTCTTTCCTGGCTTTTGGTAATCAGATATCGTCTCTTTACGTCGACCACAAACGCTTTTCTGGTGAGGGGGTCCTTAAGTTTCGTGATGTTGTATCTTTTCTGTTTGACTGCAACTGGTCCAGCAGCTCTGAGTTTCACCTTCAGTCTTGCTACTACTAGGTGATGATCACTTCCCACATCTGCGCCTCTTCTTACTTTCACGTCTTGTAGTGCATGTCTCCATCTGCCATTGATCATTATGTGATCTATCTGGTTTTTGTCTCGTCCGTTTGGTGATTCCCATGTTAACTTGTGCACTTCTTTGTGTTGAAAGTGTTCCTCCGATGACCAGGTTGTTAATACTGCAGAAGCTTATTAATTTGTCCCCATTCTCATTTACTGTTCCACTGCCGCATTTCCCCATTACTCTTTCGTTATAATTATTGTGTGTTCCAACTTTCGCATTTAGGTCTCCCATTACTATAATAAGATCGTACCTGGGTACAGTTTCCATTTCCTTTTGTACCTGTTGATAGAACTCGTCCTTAATCTCTTCGTCGCTGTCATTTGTTGGTGCATAACATTGTATAATTGTGGTGTTGGTGAATCTCCCTCTTAGTCTTGCTCTTATTAGTCTGTTGTTAATGGGTTTCCATTCCAGTAGAGATCTTTCCATTCCTTTCTTAAGGATAATGGCTACACCTTCGTTGTGCTGACCGTCCTCTCTACCAGAATAAAGTACTGTTTCCCCTGTAGCTGTTTTTATTCTCCCCATCCCTGTCCATCTGCTCTCGCTTATTCCCAGGATATGTAGTTTGTAGTTCCTCATCTCTGCTGTAATCTGTCTCAGCTTTCCTGCCTCGTTCATAGTTCTGACATTCCAAAAACCAATTCTGGTTTCGTGTTTTGCGGTCTGGGCATCCGTTTTCATGCCAGTGGCTTCCTTTCGGCTTTCACCACTGTCAGTCATACGAGCCTGAGACTCCGGATGTCCGTCCCGCATCAAAGTATTTCCATTTATTGCTGTTTCCGTAACGTGTGTGATTTTTTACACAGACAGGGGTGTCGGCCCTGTGCTAAAACCCCCAACCTGGAGGACCAGGGTACCAGCTTTTGTCTGACCCCTACCCACGCAGACCAGTCCAGCATGGTTGAACCTACCAGGAGTAAAACTCCCACTGGCATAGCTCTGGGGATTGTCAGGGTACACAAGCTGCCATACCGCTACAAGGTATAGGTACCATTGATGGCAGTCCCATTACTATAATAAGATCATATCTTGGTGTGTCTTCCATTTCTTTCTGCAGTTGTTGATAGAATTCATCCTTGACCTCTTCATCGCTATCATTCGTTGATGCGTAGCAATTGTATTATTGTAGTATTGGTGAATCTCCCTCTCAATCTTAATCTTATCAGTCTGTTGTTGATGGGTTTCCATTCCAGTAATGTCCTTTCTATAGAATAATGGCTACACCTTCATTGTGCTGTCCATCCTCTCTTCCAGAGTAAAGTACTGTTGCTCCTGTTGCTGTTTTAAATTTTCCTGCCCCTGTCCATCTGCTCTCGCTTATCCCCAGAATGTGTAACCTATAGTAGTATCTCATTTCTGCCGTGACCTGTTTTAGTTTACCTGTCTCGTTCATTGTCCTGACATTCCAAAATCCTATTCTTGTATCATGTTTTGCGGTCAGGACGTCCATTTTTATGTCAGTGGCTTCTCGGCTTTCACCACTGACAGTCATACAAGCCTCAGACTCCGGATGTCCGTCCCGCAGCAAAATTTGTTGTTTCCGTAACTTCATTTTTTTTTTTACATAGACAGGGGTGTCAGCCCTGTGCTAAAACCCCCAACCTGGAGGACCAGTGTGTCTGCTTTGGTCTGACCCCTGCCCGTGCAAACCTGTCCAGCTTGGTAGAACCTTCCAGGAGTAACACTCCCACTGGCATAGCTCTGGGGGTAATCAGGGTACGCAAGCCACCATACCTCGACAAGGTATTGATACCGGTGGTGGCAGAAGGTTGGGCATGAGGGCTGGTTACCCCATCCTGTAGAAGTTTCAAGCTGCTAAAAACCTCAACAAAATTTAGCCGTGTTGTAATAGGTTCTGAATGTCTGGTTGTGTTAGCAGAATAGAAGATTTGTCCATCATTTGTGTTTGTTAGTGTGTCAGGTATTAGTCTTTGTTAACGACTTTATTCTTTCAGCAATATGTTCAAATGTTGCAGTCTATCTGATTACACTGGCTAACAAAACAAAATTTTTTTTTTCTTTCTCTAACATTTCTGTTTTTCTGGTCAATTTTAATGTGCTGTTTTTAAATCTGCAAACCGTTTTTCTCTATCAGGTCGGGATCTCTAGAAATACGCAATTGAAGTTTTTTAACAACGCATACAGTATTACAACATCATTCGTACAAGAAGTATAACAGTTATGTAAGCTTGAATTTCTTTGTAGTTGACTTTTGTCGGTGAATGGCATGTGGTACATCACGATGAAGCATCCAACAATAATCGGCAAGCATGGTCACACTCCACCGTCCTTGATAATGTGACTCCATTACGGCGATATCTTGATGGAATCGTTCTCCGTGTTCATCGCTAACTTTGCCAAGGTTGTCAGGGAAAAAGTCAAGATGCAAATCGAGCAAATGGATTTTGAGGAACATGTTACAGCCCATAATTCTGTATGCATCTATGCACTGCATAACAATATGCACATAGTCGACAGATTTGTGATTTCCCAGAAAGTTATCGACGATCGATTTGAATGCCATCCATGCGCGAAGTTCACTACCATGTAACAAGTTCTCGAATTGTTTGTCTGCAATAACTTTCTTAATCTGAGGCCCTACAAAGATACCTTCCTTTATCTTTGCATCGCTAACTTGCGGAAACTTTTCTCGAAGATAAGTGAAAGCTTTGCTCGTTTTATCTAACGCTTTTACGAAATTCTTCATGAGCCCCAACTTTATATGTAACGATGGTAAAATGATGCTGTCTTTGTTAACTAATGGCTCGTGTATTACATTTTTATGCCCGAGCTGCATACAATCCCTGAAAGGCCACACCTTTCTTGCATAATGTTCCTGTCTGTTGCAGCTGTCCCATTCACATAGGAAGCAACAAAATTTAGTATACCCAGTCTGCATGCCCGTGAGAATTGCAATGACCTTTAGGTCTCCACAAATCCGCCATTGGTAGTCATTGTACTTTATTTTTGCCAAAAGTTTAGCCATATTGTCATAAGTTTCTTTCATATGAACAGAGTAGGCGACTGGAATTGATGAAAATAAATTTCCGTTATGCAATAACACGGCTTTTAGACTAGTCTTGGATGAAAAGTCGCCATTCGTTGACTATGTGCTCATGACCGAGGTGCACCATTAGACCGTTTACATCTTTGCAATAGCAAATGTCATCATCCATCTCAAAGTATTGAACAAGTTCTCTGTGTCTATGACGAAATTTAGATATCGGAGTATTGGGCGCTAAAAGATTCCATTCTTTGAGTCGCGAACCGAGTAATTCCGCTTGTCCTTTGGTAAGAGCGAGATCACGTATTAGATCTGAAAGTTCTGAATGGTTAATTAAGTGAACACCATCATTCACCGGTATATAATCCGAGTCAGAATTAGTTTCTAAAGCAGGTAAACTATCACTTTCTGATGGTTCATTCACGTCCAACGGATATTGTTCTGGTGGAACTGGGATCGGACACATGATTAGATCATGAGGCACTGGTTTCAAAACCGATTCAATATTTGGATAAACCACAGACTTTCTAGTTTTAAAAGTGAAACCATGGATATTATTCAAGCAGAAGTAACAATCAGTAGCGTGATTTGTCGGTTCACGCCATATTACTGGCACTCCAAAAGGCATCGACTTATGCTTCGGCGATTTTCGTAACCAACCTGCCAATGTATTTGCACAAGTCGAACAAACTGCATTTGGCTTCCAAGATTTATTTGCATCATCAACTTTCGAATCGAAATAAAGGTCATATGCTTTCTTTAGTAATGGTCTAAAGTTTTTCTGGTGAACACGATCGGTAAAATATCTGCACACGTAACAGAACAGATCAGCCGAATTTCTACAACTTCTAGAAGCCATATTTCGCTCAGAATTATTTCAAAATACAGTAACTATTTAAAAAATAGCGTAACATATATCATGCATCTTTTAGCAGTATAAAAAGTAGAATTATTTTGCATTTTATTAATTTTTAATAAGTTATATAGTAAAAATGAAACGGAGCAAATAACGGTTTCCCAAAAATAAATTTATTCACAAATATCTTAAGAACCCGATGTGATAGAGATAAACGGATTTCAGATTTGAAATCAGCGCAAGAAACTGACCTAAGAACACTTATTCTTATATAAGAAAGAAAAATGTTATTTGTCAGTGTTATTTGTCTTACTGGCGTGGTCGTACTGTTTTGTGGTAGTACAGATGGTGTCAGGTAAACACCTGAGATGGTTATGGTCATATGTGTTTGAGGCAATGGGAAACCTCATCTTCCAGGTTCTTTTCTAAGCAACCACATGATGGCGGAGTTGTTCAATGTAGATGATTTTCACAAACACAAATGTTCACCTACACTGTCTACAAATAATGAAACTTGACATGTATTTCTTTGACGTCATGACAGAAATATGTATAATGTTTTTACAAAGTCCATATGCCGTTTAAATATTTATTTGGTTCTATTTAGATCATCCACACCAAGTTAATTGGAAGAATAACTTTACTGCTGTATCAACTTTGGAAAAATGTAGCTACAAGGGTTCTCCTCTATTCGATATCTTTGGCATCACAAATTTATAAAATCTCTTTAAGATTTGATAAGCTGACAAACTTTCTCTTTCAGGCAGAGCTGTAATGTTATCTTTCTTCTGATGTGAAGGTCTACGTTATCAGCGAAACTGTGACTATACAAACACAAGTCTTTCATTAAATTCTTAAATGTTTTTCAGCATTATGTTTGAGCAGGCACAACTAAAAATAAATATAGATACTTGTTACCTCTCCTTTGTTAGAAAAACTTGCACTGAAGACGTAGTGCTTGATGTTGAAGATTTGCTGTCTACGAATGTTGGAGAGATCTTTTTCTTATTTCTGTTTCTATCTCTAAAATTTGGAATCTTGGAGTCTAAAATGTTGCTCTACTTGCTACTGGCCCTGCTGTCTATATCTCTCTGAATGATCTCTCTCTCTGCTGCCCCTTTTGATCAATGTGATCTTAGTTTTTGTAATTCTACATTTTGTTAACGGTTCTCATGCGCTGCTCTATCTGTTGACAGACATCCTATTCATTTCAATTCTTGCTGACCGTGTTATTTTATAAATTCAAGTGCGTATGAATGCTTCTAAATTTATTGTAGGTACTAGCATCAAACTTAGTTAGGGACCTTTCCTATACATTTTGAGAACCACTGCTGATACAAACCTGTTCAGTCACTTAGTGCAACCTATCTATTAATCACTTTGACACATAGTAACATCACTGCATACTTTTATTTAAAATGAAAACCTAATTGGTGCTAATAATTGTCATTCTATATCGCCTGCTAAATTATAGTTTAGTCTTCTTAAACATTTACTAAAATCGCCTGTGCTTCGCACGCGGCTACAAAAACAAGGTAAGATAGGTAGAGGAAGACCAAGGGATGCATAGACAAGAGAACAGACATGAAGGGGAAGAGGAAGTTTGTTGGAGGCCAATGTTCCTTGGGGAGCCGAAGATGAACATGCAGTGTTTTTTGTTGTTGCAAACAGTATTATTGTACTTAACATTTTTGTTGTTGCAAAGTGTTATTGTACTTAACATTTTTGTTGTTGCAAACAGTGTTATTGTACTTAACATTTTTGTTGTTGCAAACAGTGTTATTGTACTTAACATTTTTGTTGTTGCAAACAGTGTTATTGTACTTAACATTTTTGTTGTTGCAAACAGTGTTATTGTACTGAACATTTTTGTTGTTGCAAACAGTGTTATTGTACTTAACATTTTTGTTGTTGCAAACAGTGTTATTGTACTTAACATTTTTGTTGTTGCAAACAGTGTTATTGTACTTAACATTTTTGTTGTTGCAAACAGTGTTATTGTACTTAACATTTTTGTTGTTGCAAACAGTGTTATTGTACTTAACATTTTTGTTGTTGCAAACAGTGTTATTGTACTTAACATTTTTGTTGTTGCAAACAGTGTTATTGTACTTAACATTTTTGTTGTTGCAAACAGTGTTATTGTACTGAACATTTTTGTTGTTGCAAACAGTGTTATTGTACTTAACATTTTTGTTGTTGCAAACAGTGTTATTGTACTTAACATTTTTGTTGTTGCAAACAGTGTTATTGTACTTAACATTTTTGTTGTTGCAAACAGTGTTATTGTACTTAACATTTTTGTTGTTTCAAACAGTGTTATTGTACTTAGCATTTTTGTTGTTGCAAACCGTGTTATTGTACTTAACATTTTTGTTGTTGCAAACAGTGTTATTGTACTTAACATTTTTGTTGTTGCAAACAGTGTTATTGTACTTAACATTTTTGTTGTTGCAAACAGTGTTATTGTACTTAACATTTTTGTTGTTGCAAACAGTGTTATTGTACTTAACATTTTTGTTGTTGCAAACAGTGTTATTGTACTTAACATTTTTGTTGTTGCAAACAGTGTTATTGTACTTAACATTTTTGTTGTTGCAAACAGTGTTATTGTACTTAACATTTTTGTTGTTGCAAACCATGTTATTGTACTTAACATTTTTGTTGTTGCAAACAGTGTTATTGTACTTAACATTTTTGTTGTTGCAAACCGTGTTATTGTACTTAACATTTTTGTTGTTGCAAACAGTGTCATTGTACTTAACATTTTTGTTGTTGCAAACAGTGTTATTGTACTTAACATTTTTGTTGTTGCAAACAGTGTTATTGTACTTAACATTTTTGTTGTTGCAAACAGTGTTATTGTACTTAACATTTTTGTTGTTGCAAACAGTGTTATTGTACTTAACATTTTTGTTGTTGCAAACAGTGTTATTGTACTTAACATTTTTGTTGTTGCAGTGTTATTGTACTTAACATTTTTGTACTTGTTTTGTGCTTGTTTCTGACTCTGAGACTAAGGGAGCAATGTTAAGTTTGCATATTGGGTTTAGTTTTCAGTTTTTTTTTTTTTTTTTAGGAAACAGTTATTAAATGCCTGGGACTGTTGTTGTTCAATGCCAGAATTGTTGTCAATTATGTGTGATGTTTTTGTACCGCATTATAGAATTTGTTTTCTTTCATGAAATGCTCGACTGGTTTATGCCTTACATTCTAGCTTTCATCTATTATCTCTGATTAATGTTCGGCACTGTCACATTGACCACCCTAATTTTTATCTATTTGTGATTTGACACCGCAAAAGTTGTTGGATTTTCACATATCTAATGTAGAGAATGATGCCAAAAAAAAAAATATTAAATTTGGTTATGATATCAATTTTGATTAATTGTGTTTTATAAAAATTGAGATTCACTACTTTCAAATGAGAGTGTCAGTCGTAGAGTGCTTGCTTCTCAAGGCAAAGTTACTAGGTTCAAATCCAGGTAGTGTCATTCTGCAGTTCACTCAGCTGTAAATGATGGAATAAACACCAAAACATTCCACCAAAACAATAAGCTGTTTTGATACATTCAGGTATCAAATGATTTATCCCAAATCATGCTATGTTCTGAAAATAAGAATCTTCAGCTCAAATGTCAAGTCAGTCCTATTGTATGGCTCTGAGACATGGAGAGCAACAAAATCAACAACTAAAAAGCTAGACTTTTATAAACGAGTGCTTGGGTAGAATAGAAGGAAGGACTGAAATGGAATGACAAAGTCTCAAATGTGGAGTTGGTGACAAGAACCAGACAAGGGCCAGTGGAACAAGAGTTGAGAAGAAGACGCTGGTGATGAATAGGACACACATTGAGGAAACCTGTTGATAGCATTACAAGGCAGTCTTTGTTCTGGAACCCTCAAGGCAGAGGTAGACCAAAAAACACACGGAGAAGAGAACTGGATACAGAGGTGAAAATGAGGAGGAAAACATGGAAAGAACTTGAGCGGATGGCACAGGACAGGAAGACTTGGCATGTGTTTGTTGAAGGCCTATGCTCCTAGGGGAGCTAAAGGGTATTGATTGATGATATGTTCATATACATTCATATTCTCAAGTACCTAGTGGCATGGGTGATCATGTCTCTCCACAACTTCCTTCTCCAGTAATGTTTATGAATTCTTTAGTTGACTACTTTCCATGCCATGGTATTAAAGAATGCAGTCAGCTACCCATAGCTTGACTGCTTGCATCAGGGTCAGCGAACCAGAGCTGACCAAGACCCTACTCCACCTCCAAGTGGTGGTCCTGGAAACAGGCTGCATCACTGCAGTCTGGCTGAGAGAGTAGGGATCGAAGAGGAAAGGCTACCCTGGTCCCAAAAAATGCCGTGCTGAAGTCAGATGTGTCGGCCGAAAGGTGCAAGTATCGCAGCTGCTCTGTAAACGGACACAAAGCACCCAACATCCTTTTCATGAATAACGAAGAAGAAACTATCCAGTACCTGACATCTTTGTTGTCCTCCAGTTCTTCTTCCTTCAACCTTTCCTGTTGTCACGATATACTCCAGCTTTCTTCTCCTCATAACATGCTCAAAGAAACTTGACTGATTCCTTCTAACAAGAGGAATAAGCTTTTTTTTTCACACTAGTCTCTTTCAGGACATCATTACTCATTTTAGCTGTCATCCTATTCTTATCAAATTGTCTGTAAAAACCACATGTTTGTGGCTTCCAGTTTGTTTTTTAATTGTCCATGACTCACTGAACATCAGTGGAAGGTCAATAAACAACCTTAGATATGCAGATGATACCGTGTTGTTAGCTGAAAGCGAACAGGAGTTACAAGAACTAGTGAAGCAAGTGAACAGTATAAGTCATGAATATGGACTCGACAACATATTAACTACCGAATTGAAAAACACACTGTGGCCGAATTAAATTTTTTTTCCCATTTTCATCATGTAGGTGTTTGCACAAAGTAAGCTGTAGTTTTCGTAATTGTTTACAGATTTTTATGAATTACACGTCATTTTAAAGATAAATGAATGTACTATTACAATAAACATCGTTTGTAACTCTAATAGAGGTTGTTGCTATTCAACGACCCTCCGATGGCCGAGGACTTGCAATATTTTCACAATTATAACTGCTTGCGCCCCATCTCTATCAAAATCACAATTTCAATCAATGTGCACACCGTTTTCACTCTTGTCCTCGTCGCTAGATCTATCAGTCAATTGTTGAAACACATTTCTATCCTATTCAGCCGTTAGACGAGATGTACACACATTTTTTGTGGTCCTATCACTAGTTGCCACGGTAAACAGTTTTACACGATTTGGTAACTAACCCAAAACGCTGAAAAATATAAACATAATATCAATTTTCCAGGGTTCTACAACAACCATGCTTTGGGAATTTGTTTTCCGGTGACAACCTAAAATCTCGAACCAGATCAGAAAGTGTTTCAGTACATTTTTCATTCGTTTTATTACTAAAATTAGATTGGCGCTCTGAGCGGTCCAAATGTGTTTATTTTGTGAGCCGCTGACAGCGGCTTGCGGTAGTTAATGTGTTAATAATGAGAAAACAAAAACTATGATAATTAGCAAAACAGACGATAAACCCACATTAAAGATAAGCGTAAATGGGAAAATCCTGGAACAAGTCAAGAGCTACGTATATCTTGGTCATATAATAACAGAAGATGGCAGATGTGAAACAGAAATCAAGAAGAGAATAGGAATGGCCAAAGCCACATTCAACAACATGAAACATATACAGTACTGACATTCAAACAGTTATCTCACAAATTAAAACTGAGAATCATAAAGTGTTATATATATTCTGCATTTCTGTATGGTGCAGAAACATGGACGATGAATAAACATTTGGAAGAAAGAATTGAGGCTCTTGAAATGTGGATATATAGAAGAATGGGGCGTATCTCATGGAAAGAGATGAAAACAAACAAGGAGGTCCTAGAAAATCTAGGTATGAAAAGAGAACTAATGAGAGAGGTCAAAGTTCGGCAGCTAAAATACTTTGGCCACATAAAAAGGCATAACACCTTGCAGAAGACCATAACAGAAGGGAGAGTTGAAGGCAAACGTGCAAGGGGAAGACAGCGCTATAAGTGGGGAGATAACATCAAGAGATGGACGGGAAAGAGTCTATCAGAGTGTACCACCAAGACAAGAGACAGAAGACGTTGGAGATCCATTACAGCCAACCTTCGTTGTGGAGATGGCAACTGATGATGATGATGACTCACTTTCGTATGTCAGAACTGGCTGTATACAACACTGACGAATGCTCTTTCTTACTTTCATTGAACAAATAATTATTGCATAAAATGTTTTAAAATTTAAACTTGGAAATACCACATATCTACAGCCAAATCACTATACAAACAATACCACATATCTAAAGCCAAATTACTGTACAAACTATGCCACTGGCCTACAGCCAATCACAATACAAACAATATCACATCTAATGTACAAACTATGCCACAGATCTACAGCCAAATCACTATACAAACAATATCACATCTAATGTACAAACTATGCCACATATCTACAGCCAAATCACTATACAAACAACAACACATATCTAAAGCCAAATAAATGTACAAACAATGCCACAGATCTACAACCAATCACACATCTAATGTACAAACTATGCTACAGATCTACAGCCAATCACAATACAAACAATATCATATCTAATGTATAAACTATGCCATAGATCTTCAGCCAAATCACTATACAAACAATATCACATCTACAGCCAAATTACTATACAAACAATATCACATCTAATGTACAACTATACTTTATATTTGCAGCCAAACCACTATACAAACAACACCACATATCTAAAGCCAAATAACTACAAACAATGCCAGATCTACAACCAATCAAATACAAACAATATCACATCTAATGTACAAACTATGCTACAGATCTACAGCAAAATCACTATACAAACAATATCACATCTAATGTACAAACTATGCCACAGGTCTACAGCCAAATCACTATACAAACAATATCACATCTAATGTACAAACTATACTTTTTATCTACAGCCAAATCACTATACAAACAATACCATATATCTAAAGCCACAGATCTACAACCAATCACAATACAAACAATATCGCATCTATAGCCAAATTACTATACAAACAATATCACATCTAATGTACAAACTATGCCACAGGTCTACAGCCAATCACAATACAAACAATATCACATCTAATGTACAAACTATGCAACATATCTACAGCAAAGTTACTGTACAAACAATACCACAGATCTAATGCCAAATCACTGTGCAAACAATATCACAGATCTAGTGCAAAATAACTATAAAACAATGCCACAAATCATCTTTGTACTTTTAGACGTCAGCTTGAATACGTTTATGGAATGCAGTGGTCAGCCACAAGTTGGTATCTCCATATATTTTGTCTGGGAATGGTACTGGAAACTGCCATATGACACAGTCACTGTCCCTTATATGTTGAGCACTTTTAACATTGCCACTGTTACGCTCGTCAGCAGTTCCTATCTTTACCCTGTTTAAAAGATGATCTCAGTCTGCCGTGGCCTGAGCTGAGTCTGAAGATTACCACTTGTAGACAAAGTTTTAAGGAGACAACAACAAAAATTACAGGATGCGCACAATCTTGTGTAGTCACATTTGCATTTAAGTGGTTTGGGAATCTCGAGAGAATGGAGCCTGAAAAATTACAACTGCGCACTTACAACAGCAGAAGATCCGGTTTCAGGGCATGTGTGGAAACAAACAGGCAGATGGATCACACAGCCAGTGCGACATACTTGTCACGCATGTGCAAACTTCAGTTCCACACAACGCTTCACAGCATCAGTGAAATGAAAAAGTAAAAGTACATACGTTTGCAACGAACTAATTAAAAAAAATATAAACACATAAAAGAAACTTCTGTAAGAAACAAGTCAATTCTAATATTAACTCAACTATATTTATTTATAATATTGTTAAATATTGTTATACAAAGCCAAAATTGTATATGCTATAAATGTTAGTTTATAAAGTGGCCAATGAAACTGATTCTTAAAACTAACCACTGTGCCAAACTCATGAAACTGTTTCACTACGAGGTAATGATATGTGTCGTCTAGGTGTTATTACATTCACTTCTGCATCAAGACAGCCGATAGTCACGATATTTGTATTATCTGTATCCTCACCTATTTTCAAACATGTCATAAAGATTATTAACTTTAGATCATCACCCCTTGGTGGTCCATGAATGTATTCTAGGGGGCCCCATCCACATAACCTAAAAACTTAAATTTTATTTTCACCCAAACAAGGCGACTGTTACACTCATCTTGCGCACAGCTACATTCTCATGTTACACTTCATTCTTGCGCTCAGCTATATTCTCAGAGAGCATACGCCAGTGTGCAAGAATGAGGTGTAACGACTAATGTGAGGTTGTATATTAGGATGGCAACCTCATCATTTAAAACAATGTGCTACATAAACATTGCTGCACAAGATATGAATGTTTTGTGCAGGCTTCTCTGTAAGTGGGCCAGTTTCACTGATGGCCCCTTGCTTCATAGAGAACTAAAACTGAAATAATATTTATGAACCATTCAACAAGACTGACCTGATTTGTGAATTGAAAATTAGTTTCCCCATCAGCCAAGTTTGATAACCAAAGCCAGACATGTTGCCAAAAAATGCTGAATATGACTAGTATATTACTAGGCTCAATAAATGCAAGACAGAAATTTAGACAACAAACATGAAAGAGATACAGTGACAGATGGCAAAAGCAGAATTTAAAGGATTCTTCTTCATCTGAAAAATCTAGACAAGTGCCATATTTTTTTTACCCCCACATGATCTTGCTACAGCTCCTACTAACTTTAATCCCTTCTGGGTTAACTCTTTCAGTCTCTGGCAGGTTTTTAGGTTTAAAACAGGCACCACAATGGATGCCAATTTTATTTTTTTGGTCTTCCACAGTAGATGTGTTAAATAAGGCAGTAAATATATAAGCTTATGGGACAATAAATCAATATAAATGTAACTTAAAATCATGTTAAATTTCCTGAAGATTATTTTAAATCCAACAAATACGTCCGTTTTATATCGAGTAAAATGCCAATTGTTGTCAGCCAGGAGTGGAATTGAGGACGAGCTCTCAATATCTGACCAAATGCTCCTAAGGCGTGCATAACACATAGCCTCTGACAACAAAAGTCCAGCTCCTGGCCTTCTCGTGGCGGCACCGTTTAATACTAACAGGAGAAGTTGCGAAGGGCGTGTGTCTGGCACCTTAAAACCAGATTGCTCCAGGTACGTTTTTGTATGTACCTGCAAGGATACCTCTTGCCCACTGAAATGCTACGATGGAAAGTCAACTCAGTAATATTACCCTGTCTGCTGATGCTTCCACCATGGCACCCCTACGACCCATGACGGGTTGAGATGATGATGATGAAAGTGCAGACGTAAGGAAATCTGACTAGCATCAAACAGGCACAACATGGCTCTTGCAATAGAGAGTGCTAAGCCAATTACTTCATTAGTTATCTTTAATTTGTTCTCCTTTTTATAAACTGTCAAAGGATATCCACTGAATTTCCATATTCTAGCATCCTACTCATACAAAACTGCATTTTTTCCCCACCCCCAAAGCCTCTAACATTGCCCACTCACTAGTAACCTGATTCACTAAGGCAATATTGCTATGCTTAGAAAATGCATGACAAATTTAAACAATAAAATTGATAAGAGATACAATAAAAGATGACAAATGCCAAATTTAAAGCATTTTTCTGTAAAATAAAAATAAATGTCAATAAGGTGCCATATTTTTGGCATTCAATCAATATGATCTTGCTACTGCCCCCACCGACTTTCAGCTCTGCTGGTTTAAGCCATTTACTTCGTCAGTTTTCTTTAAATTGTACTTGTTCCTTGTTATGAATTAATCAGTCATAGGGATGTCTGCTGAATCTACAGGGTGTTTCAAAATTATGTATACACACTTAGAATGCTAATAACTCAACTACTATTTGAGATAGTCATGGCATTTTCACATTTAAAGTCACAAATGTTCAACGTGTCGACGACCTGCAATAACGTATTGTTCACAGCGATGAACAACTGACTGCCATTCTGTATCATTACTAAATGAATAGTGAAACATGCAGTTTTAATTTGATGTCTCAGGTCCCTCGCTGTACGCATTTTGAGATAAGCACAACCTTCTATAAAAACTTCACCGAGTAATAATCTAATGGCATTATTTAATTTGTATCTAGCATTATTCCGCTCTATTCTTGCAAAATAGAAAAATTTTATGTTAAGTTATGTGCGAGTTATATGCATTTGACATAATTTAAAAACACCCTGTATATCTTCTGGTTTTCTTCCCACACAATACGACGCTTTCTGTTCCCATAGCCTCTCTCATATCCTGTTTGACGGTAACCAGAAACAGCACTGGCAACAAAATACGTTTCTATAAAATCCTGAATCACCATCATCATTTACACTTCTGCTCCCTTGGAGCACAGGCCCTCTTCATATGTCACCAGTTCTCTTCTCCGTGTGCCCTGTGGCCCTTCCCCTATCTCTCTTACCCTGGTTATTCAGAGCAAGGACTGCCTGGTAATGCTAAAACAGGTTTCCTCAGCGTGTGTCCCATCCATCTCCCGAATCACTCGACATAAATATATAGGCAATCCCTAACGCCTTACACAAAATTGACTTTCTGGATACATTTTTCTTTTAATATTTTTAACCTTTGTCATTAATCCATATGTTGTCAGAATCCTTCTCAAAATGTCCCTTCCTCCACCCATTGGGTTTCCATAATCTGCTATGCCCAAATGTGACGTTTCCACCGCACGCTCTAAAGTATGGGTTTAACTACTAATATGACCAGCAGTGTCAAAGCATGCAAGAAATTGATTTGGTGACTAACATAATCTTTAAACATTAGTATTAGAAAATCCCAGTGTATAGTTATTGACATAGTAAGCGGTGACAATAATGACAATAAAAAAAACATGTGCACCAATAATAAAACATACATTAATATTAAAACACTTTTATTGTCATGCCAATTCTTGATATTGCCCCGTATAGTTACGGGAGGTCTCTAAAGAGAATAACACCACTGCACCCACAGACATGTCGTACAAGAAGCCAGTGCTACAAGAGTATGTGAATCCGTGGTGCAGGCTACCTTCAATGTTTACCAGATGAAGTGGTAGGAGCCACAAAGAAAACAAAAAATGATAAATTGCTGATATTTAGTAATTCATTTTTTTTCCCTTACACGAATTAAACTTTTTTTTTGACAACCATTATTTATTTATAAATCTAACCTTGAAATGGAACACGCTGAAATACAACAGCCGTTACGATACCCTGAAAGGTACATAAATTCTGGTATATCTTACGGTAGAAGGGGAATGACTATGTAAGTAAAGTAAGTAAGTATATCTTACATTTAACCAATATATATCTCGACGCAAAATATGTGTTTACCAATCTTCAATGCTGAATTATTTCATAAATGCATCTGCTGAGGTAACTGAAACTATAATTCAGCCATTTTCTCTGTTTATACAAAGTGATATTTTGAAATAACAGCCGCACAAGTTAATTGACTACAAAATATGATTGCATACAAAGGAAAGCAAGATCTGGGTCCCTGTCAAATGCCGGCATGAGAAGGTGCAAAGTTTATCCATTCATCACCACCTTGATGAACTCTGAAATTAAGTAAAACATTAATTACTTGCTTTACAATTCACATAAAACAAAGTTATTTGATGGCCATCTGATTTTTTCATTCTTACTTCATCGCTCCTCTTCTACCATGGGGTATAGAGGTTTGCCAGAGAGAATGATATACTATCCTAACGGCGGTCTTCCTCCTAGTCAGGTTCCTATCTAGTCCTCGCTCCACTAGAGATTGTCTAATGGGTCGTCCTGGATCCGTGGCTCCTAGTTTCTCATATCAGTTGTCTTCACCCATTATGCAGACATGGCCAAACCATCGTAATTGGGCCTGTTCCACTTGAGTCTGCAGGGGTTGGGGTGTTTAGGCCATGACTTATCGTCTGCTTGCAGACCCTATCCCTTCTTGTTACTTCAACTCCTTCCTCAGATACCTCATTTCTGAAGTTTGGAGCTGGCTTTTGTGGGTTGCAGTCATTGCAGGCTTTTTAAGCACATAAATTGAATGCCATCATTCCAGTTTTGCTCCCTACGAAAAGCCAACAGCCACCACAACAGCTGGTCGTCTGCCATGAAGACTGCACCAAAGTTTTATGTGTTCTCTGAGCGGTGGTTTCTGTAGCAATTTCTTTGCCACAATGAGGCTGCCAGCCTCATACACAACCTAATATTAGTCGCCTCTTATGGTGTGCCTGAGGCAGCAGTCGTTGTATTCCTTCTGTCGTTCTTGGACCCCCACAAACTTCATGGGGTATACAAGGGAAGGTCAAAAAGTAATGCCTCCTATTTTTTATGTATGTAAATACTGCATCGGTGTGCAATTTGTAAATTTAGCAGGATTCCTCAAACACTCTTCTGCACTGTATAGCATTACCAACCTGTTTCAGTAACAGGTGGCACCACTGTAACAGTTTAAAAATGGCTGCCAAAGACGTTCGGTTAAAACAACGTTATGTCATAGAATGTTGACAGACAGACATAAAGAAACAAGGAAAACCATGGTCATCAACCTCCTGCACCGTTACGAAACTGAAGGAGAAGAGTTTTTATCGAATATTGTGACAGGTGATGAGACTTGGGTTCATTTTTTTGAACCAGAATCCAAGAGGCAGTCAATGGAATGGCATCACACAACATCGCCGACAAGAAAGAAGTTCAAAAGTTCACCATCTGTAGGGAAAGTTATGGCCTCCGTGTTTTGGGACGAGAAGGGTGTGATTCTTCTCGACTTCTTGGAACAGGAAAACACGGTGAATGCAGACCGTTACATTGAAACTTTAAAGAAGCTTAGAGGTCGTCTTCGGCGACTTTACCTATTAAAAGATCAGAGAACTGCACTACTGTTGCACGATAATGCCACGCCACACACCGCTAAACGCACCATTGATGTGACTGCAGAATTCGGCTGGACATTATTAGCACATCCCCCTTACAGTCCCGATCTTGCACCTTCTGACTTCCATCTGTTTGGACCACTGAAAGAAGATCTTCGCAGACATCACTTTGAGGACACCGAGACCCTTAAACGCACCATACGCCAGTGGTTTAGGAAAAAGGACACACATTTTTACCGTGCGGGGATGCATGCCCTTGTGAGAAGATGGAAAAAAAACTGTAACAAATAATGGAGACTACATTGAGAAATAAATTTTTGAAGTTCAGACTTGGGGGCTACATTTCAATGTGAATTTTATCTGTTTTCTTGACTATTGAATGAAATTAAAAATTACGAGGCATTACTTTTTGACCGTCCCTCGTACATTAACTACACTCACTTATTCATTACTCTTCTATCATGGGATGTGGTAGTTTGCCAGAGAGAGAGCGCGCCATGCTATCCCATCAGCTGTCTTCCTTTAGGCTTGGTTCAGGTCGAACCAACAATCCTTTAAACATTGTCTGATGTTGTCCTCCCAGCAAACTTTGGGTGTCGTTTTGAAAATTTGGATCCCTGGCTCTTCGGTTCTCATGTTTATAATGGTAGCCACTATCCT
This sequence comes from Oreohelix idahoensis, assembly GCA_024509875.1. Lineage (NCBI taxonomy): Eukaryota > Metazoa > Mollusca > Gastropoda > Stylommatophora > Oreohelicidae > Oreohelix > Oreohelix idahoensis. The sequence goes on from JAMPIV010019727.1 coordinate 246,360, forward strand.
ACCATTTTGTAGACATGGCCAAGCCACTGCAACTGGGGCTGTTCCACTTCAGTCTGCAGCGGCTTAGTTTTAAGACCATGACATATCATCTGATTGAAGACCTTGTCCCTTCTTCTTACACGGACCACCTTCCTCAAACACATCATTTCTGAGGTTAAGAGTTGGCTTTTGTGGGCGGAAGTCACTGCCCATGACTTGCATCCTTAAATCAAGACTGGTACATAAGTGGAGCAGTATACAGCCATCTTGGTCTTCTTGCCCATTTCTCTGTTGCTGAGGAATTATATAACTATAATGAATATGAACAATTATTCAAAGCTCCAGTCCTAAACGCAGGTGTACCTTCATAGTGTATATTCCCCTGGCTGTCCTCTAGTCCAACAATCAACTGGTCCACCTCCTCTTCCGTCAGTTTCTCTCCTGTTAAACAAAGTGAAACACAAATTCATTAGCACAACAAAGAAAAGAGAAGAATAATACTGTACGCAGACAATATAAAACAATGTGAGAAAGAAAACAAGCCAAATTACACTGACAGACATTTTCTAAAAGGTCACATGAGGAAGAAATTGTACATTTTAATTTTTTTTAAAAGTATTCTTCTTCTTCGTTCGTCCTGAAAAGGACGTTGGTTGCGTTGTGTCCATTTACAGCGAATCTGCGATATTTGCGCCTTTCGGCCAACACATCCGACTTCAGCACTTGCATTTTTTGGGACCGAGTTTGCCTTCCCACTTCGATCCCTACTCTCTCAGCCAGACTGCAGTTGTGCAGCCTGTTTCCAGGACCACCACGTGGAGGTGGAGTAGGGTCTTGGTCAGCTCTGGTTCGCTGACCCTGATGCAAGCAGTCAAGCTATGTGTTGCTGGCTGCATTCATCTCTCTAGCTGTGTCTTTGGTCCCGAAAAAAGGTATGAATTTCAGTCCTGATAGCTGTCTTGACAACACAAATTTCAGTCCTGATAGCTGTCTTATTAATATAAATTTCAGTCCTGATAGCTGTCCTCATGACATAAATGGCAGCCATGATAGCTGTCTTCAGCCTGGCTTTTGTCTTTATGACAAATTTGTGTTTAGATTGGTTTTTATGATGTAATTTGCAATCAAGACTGCTATCTTCATTCTGAGACTATTGTCTTTATGATGTAAACCCAAGATTTTTGTCTTTATAAAGTAAACTTCAACCCAAGACTTTTGTCTTTATAAAGTAAACTTCGACCCAAGACATTTGTCTTTATAAAGTAAACTTCAACCCAGGATTTTTGTCTTTATAAAGTAAACTTCAACCCAGTTTGCTGTCATTATCATGTAAATTTGAGTTCACATTATCTTCCCGACGGAAATTTTAGTTCAGATTTCTGCCTTCATAATTTTAATTTCGTACCATTCTGTACGCTAGTACTGCTGTCATTTCTATCTTTGTCAAGAGAGAAAAAAAACCAGGTCACTAGTACTGATGAGATACTGTATTTACTTGAGTATAGGTCGATCCTACAATAAGTCGACCCCCTAGACTTTAGGACTTAAAAAGCTTCCAAAACGAATGACCTGATTATAAGACGAACAAGTTGTTTTTTTTGTCAATTCAGAATTCCCGCATTGCAATGGAATTTTTGTGGTTTTCGGCAATTCAAACACTATCAGCACCCTTTCCCATTTAAAACACATAAGACTGCCCATCCAGAAAGTCTGAATACTGTTGTTGATCATTGCTAAGTATCAACAAGATCTCTGTATTTAGCAAGACTTGAGTTATAAATAGAATACTGTTGCCGGTTGTTGCTAAGTAGCAACAAGACTTCAGCATTTAGCGAGACCTGAGTTATAACTAGATTTCCTGTACACTTAAAACTTCCGTTTTCTGATTATTTTTTAACTCTTAAAGGCCGGAACGACGCTGGTAGCGTACATCCGCAAAACCCCTAGAAGCCGAAACGACGTTGGGAACGTCACTTTTGTGTTCCTTGAAATTTGTTCCGTATTTTTGTTGTGACTCATAACTGAATACTATATGTAGAATATCACTAAAAATCCTTCATATTCTAATTCTACATTCATTTATCTTTACTGTGATGTATAATATGTGTGTCTTTGTTGTGTAATAACTCAGAAACTTTAGAATTTATAAAGGTACTGCTTTAAGGTACAAAAATAATTCTGGCAAAACTGATGAAAAAATTCCGGCCTGCAAGAGTTAAAAGAATCGATTGATATGATTTTTCGTAATTTTTGTAAAGCCATGACTTTCCAGGCAGTCAAATATTTGATTTGGGATCTGAGAAGTGACTTGTTATTTCATCAGGGTGCAGCAGAATCAGATGTGGACATTGAATGAGGGCACAATTTAGACTCAGTGACACTGACTAAAGTGAATCCAGTGAAAGAAGTAAAGTATTGATGATAGATCAAACGAAGAAGGATGGTCAACAAAGTGCACTCCAGTTGACTTTTGTGACTTTGTAAGAATTCAAATATGTATTTTGATAAAAAAAACATTTAATGAAGCAGCAAGTTTATCTCTGAAAGATACCAGTATGCAGGGGTAAGGGTGGGGGGCAACACAGACAGGTTTCATGAATCTTGTTTTTGTGTGTGTGTGTGTGATTGCCTATAAGTTGAGGGTATGGTATTGTAAGGTCCAAAATGGGAATAAATTTCTAGACTTATACTTGAGTATATATGGCAATAAGATTTTTGTTTTGGTTAGTGGCATATAACAACTGAAAAAGGATACTACAAAAAAATGATACACAAGTTCCTATGTACAAGCTTGAAAAACATAATATCCATTACAGTTTCTCAGTCACTGATTCTAAATGTAGAATAGGAGTGAATTGTTAGAGATCACTACATTAGGTCTCAGCTTTATGAGGAGGTATGACCAGTGCCTGCCTCACCGCCTCTGCATTCCCTAACGAGACTCTTGTTACAGAAAATCCACACACCCCAACTTCGCAACAGGAGGTAAGAATTAATTATAATTATTTCAATAGAAATTCAATGCTCATTGTAATTTTAATTGTATGTTATTTTTAATGTTTCACTCTTCCATAGAAGCTTCGAATCTGCAGGAGCTGGTGTGGATCTACTGTACTGGTCATGCAGGGATACATAGTAATGAGAGAGCTGGCAGACTAGCATCAACAGCAGCAACAGTGGGGACACTGGATATGGATAAGGGAGAGATACAGAGAACAATTAATGATCATCTGTTAGAGAATGACACTACAATAGATGAATCATCAAGGTTTAGACTGTTGGAATATGATATCAAACGTCAGGCTAGCAGAGATGGACGTATGACAGTATGCATTTGTCATGTTTATAACCAGCGAGCTACAGGAACAGTTAGCATTCACACTCTTCGACAAATACTGAGGGAGACTGAGCACCTATGGGTTTGCCTGGAGTGTAATGATGTCGATTCTGTTCAACAATAACAATAACTCTTCGATTTTCATCCATTTTCACTGAGCTTTTATTGTGATAATTTATTATCATGAATAGGCCCGCAGACTTAAATTTTTTGGTTTATGTGGCCCTCGGGGTAGAATAAGTTGGACCGCTCTGTGCTAGAGTAAAGGCAAAAGAAATATAAATAGTACGAAAAAAAAAAACATTCGGTTTTACAAACCAAAACCCGCACAACAGACTTTTAAAAGTCATATTATCAACCTTAAACAAGACATGGAGTCTGCTAGAATAAAGGTAAAAGGAAATAAAAGTAAGCAATCAGTTTTAAAGACAAAAAAAAAACACACACACACACAGACAATAGACATCTCAAAGTAATATTAACAACCTTAAACAAAGTCTTCGACTCAGCAAGTGCCCATGTTAGTGCATTAAGATTACCTAATGATGTGAGAATATGCCTGAGCTCTGCAGACCCGATGGTGCCGTTCTGATCTTTGTCAAACACCCTGAACCCTTCAATGAAGTCATCCATGGATGCTAGGACGCGGTTCTTGCTGATTGTTTGCAGGATAGGGTAGAATCTTTCAAAAGAAATGCGAGCATCTAGTGAAGAAAAGACAAAATAGGAACAGCATGTCATTTAACCCTTTCGAGCAGTATACAGAATTATTGTGAATACCCAAAATAACTCTATGCCGGATTCCCAGTACACCGGGAATGAGCAACACCAATGTCAAAACTGGGGTCCAAACTAAAAATAATCAACCAATCACATTAAATTTAAGTAGTGAGTGCGGTATATTTAATCTGCAGCAAATGACAGCATTTGTTAGCAGCCGTCATTTTGTGTACAGAAAGTTTCACTATTTTTAGCATGAAGCACGCCAGTCAGGAACCAAGTACTTCGAGTGGGGAAAGCCCTTTGTCTAGGCTGTTTACAGCTGCTCATGTAACTGAAAATATATCGTTTTCAGATGAAGAGAAATTTGATAAAATGTATCCTGAAATTGATTATGAATCCAGTGATGAAGAAAGTATATCAAAGTGATAACACGCAGGATTTGGATGATGCTGTAACTGGCGCATATCTTGGTCATATAATAACAGAAGATGGCAGGTGCGAAACAGAAATCAAGAAGAGAATAGGAATGGCCAAAGCTACATTCAACAACATAAGACAGACAGTAACATTTTGACAACTAACTCACAAATTCAAACTGATAATCATCAAATGCTATATATATTCTTCATTATTGTACGGTGTAGAAACACGGACAATGAACAAGAAATTAGAAAAAAGAATTGATGTCCCTGACATGTGGATATATAAAAGAATGCGGCATATCTCATGGAAAGAGAAGAAAACAAATAAGGAGGTTCTAGAAAACCTAAGAATGAGAAGAGAATTAATGGAGGAGATCAAAATTAGACAGCTAAAATATTTTGGCCATGTAAAAAGACATAACACCTTACTGAAGACCATAACAGAAGGCAGAGTTTAAGCAAACGTGCAAGAGGAAGACAGCGCTATAAAAGGGAACATAAGAGCAAGAGGTGGACAGGAAAAAGCCTATTTGAGTGCACCATCAAGACAAGAGACAGAAGACGTTGGCGAACCACTGCAGCCGACCTTCGATAAGAAGTTGGCACATGATGATGATGATGTAACTGGTGCTTGGGGGCAATGCCCTCTGTAGTTAGTAGTGGACCCACCTGCTGTGCTGACTGGCATAGTAAGGCAGAATACTGGTGCTAGATTATAAGTAATATTACTGATAATGTCCTGAAATTATATGGGATCTGCTTACAAGGTGCAGTAAAAAAGGCATGCACACCATCATTGCAGGCAGACGCTGGAACTGGGTTGGTCATGTCCTCAGTAGGGACCCTGACATCATCGCCAGAACTGCTTTGCTATGCACCACAGAGGCGCAGCAAAAGAGAGGCAGACCAAAGACAACCTGGCAAAGAACAGTGGAGGCTGAGATGCAAAGCATGAAACAGGGTTGGGGAATGGCACAAAGGACAACCACCGACCAACCAAAATGGGGACAGCTTGTTGCTGCCCTACAACACGCCCCAAGGCGTGATAGCCACTGACTGCTTTGTCAGTCAGGGGCTCAGGGTCCAAGAAGCCAAACCAGATCTCATCAACCTGGAAAAGGACAAACACCTACAGAGACAAGAGAGAAAATAAGGAAACATTATTGCACAATCGTAACAGATGAAAAAAATACAGTCAAGAAATTGGCGAATCAGACTACCCTCATAGCAAAGCAGTATGAAAATGAAAGAAATTAATAACAAGAGAAATGGAAGAAACGTTAGTAACTCTAGGCACACACATTAGTTTTTTTTTTAAATAATAAAATAAAATTTACCAGCTTTTGATAATGGGTGGAGTGTCCCCATGTTATTAACTGTCTAAATGAAAAATCCCATCAGATTTTCGGGAAAATATAGAAAAGGCATGCACTGCACTATGAAAGCTAAATTGCACACCCATTAAAACAGCACACATGCCTCTCATTTTTTGTTGTTGTTGGTGCACTGATCATAAGTCCTGATAAGTTTGACTAAAAAGATCCAATGAAGTTGAAATAAAACGACCACAGGAGAATTAATACCCGTCATCAGGACATGTGGCACAATCAGCAAAATGTGATTTGGCGGGCTACATGTTCGTACAATTCTAATGACATAGCACATACCAGGATTCTGTGAAAATCCACACTTTTTTATCTCCTGCTCAGTGGGATTCTGTGACAGTGCCCTCAGCACATCTCCCAACTGACTGGCTGCGATCTTCTCATCTCCTCGAGTATCAAACAGAGTAAATGTCTCCTTTATTTCAGCGAGTTCATCTTCACTGACTTTTGACTGAAATATTAGTGATGAAATATCAGTGGTAAAGAAGAACAAAGAAACTGGGGTGGGGGCTTGGGGGAAGAGAGAAAGAGACAGTAAAGAGAAAAGTCAGTATTTTGTATTTCTGTCTCCGCAAGTTCATTTTAAATGATTTTTTTCTCTGAAAGATTGTAAAGGAATATAAAAAATAATAATAATTCCCCCCTTCAGCTCCCCCCTAGAAGCAGCATCATCAGGTGCCATCTTCACAACTAAGGTTGGCTGCATGGGACCTCCAATGTCTTCTGTCTCTTGTCTTGATGGTGCACTCTGATAGACTCTTTCCTGTCCATCACTTGATGTTATCTTCCCACTTATAGCGCTGTCTTCCTCTTGCACGTTTGCCTTCAGCTCTACCTTCTATTAAGGTCTTCAGTAAGGTGCTTTGTCTTTTTACATGGCCAAAATATTTTAGCTGTCTAATTTTGATCATTAATTCTCTTCTCATTCTTAGGTTTTCTAGGACCTCCTTATTTATTTTCTTCTCTTTCCATGAGACATGCCCCATTCTTTTATATATCCACATCTCAGGGACATCAATTCTTTTTTCTAATTGCTTATTCATTGTCCATGTTTCTAAACCATACAGTAATGAAGAATATATAGCATTTGATGAATCTCAGTTTGAATTTGTGAGTTAGTTGTTTAGATGTCAGTATCTGTCTCATGTTCTTGAATGTAGCTTTGGCCATTCCTATTCTCTTCTTGATTTCTATTTCACATCTGCCATCCGCTGTTATTATATGACCAAGATATGAGAAACTCTTTGACTTATTCCAGGATTTTCCCATTCAATAAATTCATGCCATGTTCTGTCCTGTATGATCCTTTCAAGGTCCTATGTCTTCATTATTCTCTTTACTTCTATCTCTAGTTTTCCTAGAAGAATAATGGTGATGCAGTAGCCCAGACTCCTTTTGACTTTTTTCTGTGCTGCATCACAAACCTCCATTAATAGAGGACCTTCTTCTATCTTGCGTGACTAAGTAAAACGTAAAGTACTTACTTTGGCTGACTTGCCCACCCTTAATTTATTGACTTGCCCACGCTTGTTGAAAATTTTTTTTTAAGTTTTTACAAGAGAGGATACCAAATGGTCGGGACAGAAACCAGATAGACCACATTATGATTAATGGTAGATGGAGACATGCATTACAAGATGTGAAGGTAAGAAGAGGTGCGGATGTGGGAAGTGATCACCATTTAGTAGTAGCAAAACTGAAAGTGAAACTTAGAACGGCTGGACCAACTGTAACTACACAGAAAAGGTTTGACATCAGCAAATTTAAGGACCCCCTTACCAGAAAAGCTTTTGCAGCTGATATAAAGAATTGATTTCAATTTGCCAAAAGTCGGGAAAAGACATTGACTGATGATATAGACCAGAAATTCAAAACCATTTCAAAAATATATAAGGAAAGCAGCAAATCATGCTTGGGATTCCAGGAAAGGAAGAAGCAAGACTGGATAACACCAGAAACATTAAACACCATAACTATGAGAAAGGAAATGAAAAGAAAGAAAACAGAAGTGAAGTCCCCCAGGTTAAAGCAACCATATAGCAAACAGTACAGTCAGCTGGACAAGGAAATTAAACGCCAAACCCGAGCCAACAAAAGGAATTTCCTTGACCATCTTGCAAGACAGGCAGAAGAGGCAGCACTGAGAAATGAACAAAGCACAGTATACAAAATAACTAAAATCATCAGCGGAAAGCGAGGTGCAAACAATATTACATTAGTACGAGATAAGCAAGGAAATATCATCACGGCAACAGAGGGACAGGAAACAAGATGGGCAGAACATTTCAGAGAAACTCTGAACAAGGAACCACCAGAGACACAATTGAATGTTCCTGAGGCTGAAAACGATCTAGATGTTAATACAGACATTCCAAGACAAGAAGAAATCATCACAGCAATCAAAGGGTTAAAGAATGGAAAAGCTCCTGGCCATGATAACTTAAATGCAGAGCTATTTAAGACAGACCTTGAGCTAGCAGCAGAACTATTAGAACCACTATTTGCACAAGTCTGGAAAACAGGGACAACACCAATGGAGTGGACCAAAGGAATAATTGTCAAATTGACCAAGAAGGGAGATCTTGCAGACTGCAATAATTGGAGAGGAATCACTCTTCTCTCAGTTCCCAGCAAAATACTAGGCAGGATAATTACACAGAGAATTTCAAAAGCAGTGGACCACAAACTGAGGAAAGAACAAGCAGGATTTAGAAAGAACAGAAGATGTGTAGATCATATATTTACCCTCAGGAACATTTTAGAGCAGTGCTCAGAATGGCAAAGACAGCTGTACATTAATTTCATTGATTTTGAAAAGGCTTTTGACAGTATACATAGGGACAGTTTATGGAAAATACTGAGGGCTTATGGAATTCCAAGCTGCATAGTATCAGTCATAAAAAGCCTCTATGCCAACCTTACGTGTAGCATAGGGCAGAGCAGCCTAACCTTTGAGGTGAAGACAGGAGTACGACAGGGATGCCCCTTATCAACCACTCTATTTTTAACAGTCATAGACTGGCTGATGCGCCAGACAACAGAGGGCAGTCCAAGAGGAATAAGATAGACTACATTTTCTACATTGGAAGATCTGGAATATGCAGAAGACATTGCACTATTAGCACATTCACATCAACACATCCAGGAAAAAACGGATAGACTTAATAAGTAAAGCCAGCAGGTGGGCTTGGACATCAATTTAAAGAAGTCAGAGGTCATGATGCTCAATGTGAGCAGCCCTGAGCCCATATCAGCAAGGAATCAGCAACTGGTACAGACAGACACCTTCACATACCTAGGATGCATAGTAACACCAGACGGCGGGGCAGGCAAAAACATCAGCATCAGAATGAATAAAGCAAGAACAGCCTTTTTTAGCCTCAACAACATCTGGAAGTCCTCTCAGTACAGTACAAGCACAAAATTAAGATTATATCAGAGCTGTGTGCTGGAGAGTTACAAAGAAGGAAATGTCGAAATTGTCGTCTTTTCACACAACATGCCTAAGAAAAATTCTCATAATCTTTTGGCCGAATACCATCACCAACCAAGATCTGCTTACTCGGAGCAAGCAAGAGGACATGCACACCATCATAGCTGGCAGACGCTGGAACTGGGTTTGCAATGTCCTCAGAACAGACCCCGATGCCATCACAAAAACAGCTATGCTATGGACACCTGAAGGAAAACAAAAGAGAGGCCGACCAAAAACAACTTGGCGGAGGACCGTGGAGGCTGAGATTAGTGAGATGCAAAGAATGAACCAGAGTTGGGGCACCGTACAAAGGATGACCACCGACCGAGCAAAGTGGAATCAATATGTTGTTGCCCTACTAGACGTCACAAGGCGTGCTGGCCACTGACTGCTTTAACGGTCGGCGGCTAAGGATCAGAGAAAAAGAAGACAAGAGAGAATAGCACAATGGACTTGGTAATTTACAGTGTTACTAATCTTTGCTGCGTTTAGGGCCCCGGTAACACTCAAGTGAAATAAGTAGTAGTGTGTAGAACAAAAAAAAATGGTGTACGGATTAACATTTTGTACAATTATTATGCAAATATGTCTAGACTTACTTTTGGCTGACACATCTGTGAGGGACAAAAAATAGTTGTTAAAAGCTGTTAAGAGATGAGCTTGGTGGATTGTACTTTGGATTTTTCTATTACCTGAGTTACATGTACCAAAGTGCACCGTGAATGAATGTAACACACAGTGGCAGAGTAGTGACACTCGATGGTAATCAGTAGTTATTTAGAGTTTGTATGTAGACAGTGAGCCTAAGTGGGTATGCCAAGTTCATGAGAATATGTTGACCTATATTTAAGGAATAATTGCCAACGAATTGAGTTCATGAAATAGAGGACAGCTTGCGTGAAGAGTCTATGGATTATTCAATGTTTTCGCCATTTTTTAAAATGTGTCCACACTAAAAGTTTGTTCAACAATGTTGAATCATATCACATAATGCAGTACATAATTGATGCTGAGATGTTGTTTTTGGAATGATCTATATACTGTTAGAATGGAGTCACTGGAAATGTCCGCATTCAGGAACAAGTGATTCAAGTTATTGTTAACGTCTGAGTTGCCTTTGATTCTGTTTCTGCCAAACCAGATCATCATCATCAGCTGCCATCTCCACATCGAAGGTCGGCTGCAATGGGTCTCCATCTTCTCCAATGATTAATGCATTGTCAATACAAGTAGTGGCTTGGGAGGGGGCATCATCTTAGTTGTTTCTTATGTTTCAAGCCCTGCTGTCTTTACGGTTAATTTTTATGAGCCAGTGCTTTGAACAGAAATAACCCTACACACATCAGTTTACTTACTTACTTAGTCGTTCCCCTTCTACCGTGAGGTGTAGAGGTTTGGAAGAGAGAGCGCCAGACTATCCTATCGGCTGTCTTCCTCCTGGCCTGGTTCCATTCTAGTCCTCGATCCTTCAAAGATTGTCTAATGTTGTCCTCCCAGCGGACTCTGGGTCGTCCTCGGGGTCTGGATCCTTGGCTCTTTGTTTCCCATGCTTGTCGTGGTATCCGATCTTCTCCCATTCTGCAGACATGGCCAAACCATCTTAATTGGGACTGTTCTACTTGGGTCTGCAGGGGGTAGGATTTAAGGCCTTGACGTATCGTCTGGTTGCGTACCATGTCTCTTCTTGTTACTTCAACCACCTTCCTCAGATACCTCATTTCTGAGGTTTGGATCTGGCTTTTATGGGTTGTAGTCATTGCCCATGACTCGCATCCGTATGTCAAGACTGGGACATAGGTGGAGCGGTATACAGCCATCTTCGTTTTCTTACCAACCTCTCTCTTGCTGAGGAATCCTCGATTTATGGCCTGAAAAAGTCTCCCAGCTGCTGCTTTTCGAGTGGCCAACTCTTCTTTGATGCCTCCCTTTCGGTCTATAATAGCTCCGAGGTATTTAAAGTGGTCGACCTGCTCCAGGACCTGTTCTCCCAGCTTAATCTGATGTTTTCTTTCTTCTCGTGATATCACCATGGATTTTGTTTTAGAGCTGCTTATGACCATCCCTCTCTTCTCCAGCTCTTCCTTCCAGACTTGCAGGTTGGATTGGAGATGTGCCTCTGATTTAGCAATCAGGGCAACATCATCAGCAAATGCCAGCTCCGAAATATAGACCTGTCTCATCTTCCAGTACCCCACTGAATACTTTCTTGTTCTCTCCTTACATGCCTTGATGACATCGTCCGTAAGGAGTATGAAGAGGTAAGGTGATAGGATATCACCTTGTCTTACACCAGTGGTGGTCCTGAACTCTTCTGACTTATGGTTTGCTGTCCTCACATAATTTCTGCAAGACTTGTAGAAGCTCTGTATAGCATGAATCAGAGGTGCTGGAATATTCTTCCTTGCCAAACAGTCCCAAAGTTTGCTCCAGGGGACCCTGTCAAACGCCTTTTCCAGATCTATGAAACAAAGATGCATCTCACTCTTATACTCAAGGGCCTTTTCACTCAGCTGTCTGAGTGTGAAGATTAGGTCTTGAGTACTTCGGTTTGCTTGGAATCCACACTGGACCTCATCCAATTGTGGCTCAGTTAGGCGCACATCAGTTTATCCAATAAGAAAAAAAATGTTTCTAGCACTATATGAGCAAGCTCGTTGTCACTGAAAGGCCAATAAAGATAAATACTAGTAAAGATTAATATGTTACAAAGCTATGTTCACATTTATATACTCCATTATCACAAGGGAGTAGGGTGTGAAATTTACAATTAGCATGTCACTGATGGTGACTAAAAATTTGAGGTCGGCAGAAAAACTGGAGCTATGAATTGTACTGCTTTATTATAGTGGAAACCACGGACACCAAAGTTTTTAGACTGGGTAGCACCTAGAGATTTGAAATATCGTGCCTTAAACTAAACCATCACATTTGGTCATGAACTACTCATGGTGAATGATACGTGCACTTGTGACATGCACTGATGACGTACACTCAATAACAGGCCTAGGATCAAATGTGTCCACTGTTCACTTGTGGATGTGTGGATGTATCAGTCGTTGCTGGTACATGTAAGCTCACCTCCACCTTTTCCAGAGATGTACAGATATACTGATACAGGGAACATAGTTTCTCAAACGGAGTGCCCAGGCACACTGGTGTGCCAACAGAGAGCCAGAGGTGTGCCGCCAAATTTTGATAGTAATAAATATTTTTGTCCAAATTACAGCACACTTTTGCTTATGCGAATCAAGCTTTTCTAGTCTGTCGAATTAAGACCGAATTCAGATCCGAACTTCAGTCAGTGGAACATGAATTAAGAGTGTGTTTGTCCAATATTCCTCCACGAATAAAGAAGATCTGTGCCTCCAAGCAGGCTCACATTTCACATTGAAAACAAGGCACTTACGCAATAAAATTTAAAATCTCTCAACGTTTTTATTTTTGTCATCTAACAATTAAAACATATATTGTAATATAATTTGAATATAGCCAATCATGATGGCTGTAGTTGTATGATGGTGAATTGTAAAATACTATAAATTTACGGTTAACTACACGAAAGTCCCAGCATTAAGAACACAGGTGTGCCGCAACAGAAATTTGCATTGTCAAGTGTGCCACAGTCTGAAAAAGTTTGAGAAACTATGATATGGAATTCACATCCAATGCTGTCATCACACACACTTCAAAGGTGTTTTAGACTGATGTTTTATCTGTGACAAATGCAGAACACTAATGTAACACACATGTAGTGGCTCCATGCTTCATAAGGCGCGAAATTGGAAATAAATGAATATAGAAATGGGTGTGAGATTTCCGGTCACCACTGGCTACAAGAGGTTTGAAGTTCATGACTAGAAGCTGAGCTATGGGTTTTACTGTTTTATTTACTACTTTTTATTTGGTTGCCAAGTAGAAAACAATATTTAATTCTTATTTTGCCACCAATATCTGCTACCTGCACAATTACGGAATTTTTCATGTTTACACAGGAGCATTTTGAGAAGATCTTTGGCCACACTCATACTGGTAAGTGCACACTTGGAGTGGGGAGTTAAAACTGTTTTATCTCATTTTAAGTTCTACTTGCTGGTCAGACGAGTTTAAATTTTGAAGTCGGACTCCGACTGCACTAATGTGACAGGGTACAGTCTCCCACCAACCGTTAACACCTGTCCCAGACCTCTAATAGTCCAATTTACAGGTTGAAAAAAATCTCCATAGCCAGGGGTCGTGTGAATCTTAATAGTGGTGTTCATGGACAGTCGCCCATGGTACTCGAAGTATTAAATCAACATGAAATACAGGTTTATACAGACATTTTGCAACTTTTATAATGGTGGTGTATATGGTTGAAGAGGTTTAAATGAAGAATAGTGGGTCGTGTGTTTGATATAGCCTTAAACAGAATTCAGAAATGAAGTAAAAAGGGGTAAGGATGGCACAGTCCTACTTCATTTCAACCGTTGGAAAATTAAATGAGTCACAAATTATAGCAGTTATGTTGAAGCCTAAAAATTTGAACTGTAGGGCCTATTGTGTTAAAACTTAATAACTTGTGCCAATTACAGTAGGGCCTATGTTTCTGTCGTTTGAAATTCTTCTTCTTCTTCCTCGTTTGCCCTGAAAAGGACGGTGGTTGCGTTGTGTCTGTTTGCGCCTAAGCTGTGATATCTGCACCTTTCGATCGACACATCCAACTTCTGCACAGCAATTTTTAGGGACCGGGTTTGCCTTCCCATTTCGATCCGTACTCGCTCAGCCAGACTGCACTGCTGCAGACTGTTTCCAGGACCACCACGTGGAGGTGGAGTACGGTCTTGACCAGCTCTGGTTCGCTGGTCCTGATGCAAGCAGTCAAGCTATGGGTCGCTGACTGCATTCACTATTGCTGCATCTTGGGGTCCCTGTCGTTTGAAATGAACATTAGTGGGTTATGTTCTTTGATGTCACCCAAATAAGTCGCCAACATCCTTAGGGTTACAGCTAGGGTTTAGGGTCACTAAGCAACTGCAGAATGTTTTATAGGCCTAACTGAGTAGAAAAGGCTGAAATGAAGAACACTGGCCTGTGTTCAATAAGGCCTCAGAAAATAGTTAAGAGATGCGGTAATAAGGGGTAAGGTTTACGTTTATAAATCTTAAACCCTAGTTCTAACGACGCTGGCGACTTATTTGGATGACATCGAAGAACACGACCCACTTATATTCACGTCAACTAGGACTTTAAAACCGCCCTGTATCTGACTCACTGGTGAGTCATTCATAAGTTCACTCTTCTTCTAGAACATTAAATGGACTATTTAAAAATGTTCAGTGGATGCATTTTAAAAAAAGTTTACATGCTGCTAATTTATGCGTCGGTGTTTCATAAAATGACAGAATATTAAAAAAAAAAAGCTATGGCTGCACTACAGCCCAAAAGGATTTAGCCTAGATCAAAACAAAGAAATAGGCATACCTGGCACACAAAAAAAGCGCAGTACGTTAATGTTATAAACAGCCTGGTGTATTACAATGTACAGAAAACGACACATGCTAAGACAGAGAGAAAGTTACTAAAAATAATGGGCAACATACCACCATACTGATTCTGCAGAATTCAAAGCGACTTCAGGTAGTAAAACTTTTAACTTCGATGATCAAGTGTTCAGAAGGGGTCTGCTGATTTCCTGGTTTAGGGATGATGGGAATTCACCGGGGTTGAACAAAGTTAAAAAACTTGAATCGTTATTTCGAGCAAACAATATAAAAGGAGATACCACATAATTTATTTGTATACGTTTTATAAAATGTTTTTTTTATTCATTAAAAAAATTCTGCATTAACACCGCTAATTTATTTAACAAAATGTAGTACGCTGAATGCGTACGAGGCACTTTTTGTTTTTAAAAACAAAGTATTTGTACAACCCTCGATGGGTTATAATTAGGATTTTTTTTCCCTATCCAGCGGCACTTGGGCTTCAGCCCTTCGGCCCAAAGACATAAAACAAATTTCATGGCATTGCGAGGCTGGAGAGCCTGTGGACTTTCCTTCCCACCCGGTCAGGAGCCAGATGTCCGTGCCATCCCCGCTCCTTCCCATCCACAGAGAGTTTGTGCCCAGGAGCCGCTCAGGTTACTCCAGTCCCCGGTCGAAGGCGCTCTTTCAAATCTCTTCGCCAGGACTCGAATTAATCCAGTCCAAGCCCCAGAACAATGAAAGAACAATGGGGAAATGCGGCAGCGGAACTGCAAACGAAAATGGGGATAAACTAATAAGTTTCTGTAGCATTAACAACCTGGTCATTGGAGGAACACTTTTCCCACATAAATTCCTCTTTTCACACAACATGCCTAAGAAAAATTCACAGAATCTTTTGGCCGAATACCATCACCAACCAAGATCTGCTTACTCGGAGCAAGCAAGAGGACATGCACACCATCATAGCTGGCAGACGCTGGAGCTGGGTTGGCCATGTCCTCAGAAGAGACCCCGATACCATCACAAGAACAGCTATGCTTTGGACCCCTGAAGGAAAACGAAAGAGAGGCCGACCAAAAACAACCTGGCGGAGGACTGTGGAGGCTGAGATGCAAAGAATGAACCAGAGTTGGGGCACTGTACGAAGGATGGCCACCGACCGAACAAAGTGGAACCAATTTGTTGTTGCCCTACAAGACGCCACTAGGCGTGATGGCCACTGACTGCTTTGACGGTCGGCGGCTAAGGATCAAAGAAGTCCCAGTCGAAGACACTCTTCCGAATGTTCTCGCCAGGGCGCGAACCTGGACCACCCGATCGCCAGCGCAGTGTGATAATTAGGATATATAGTGTAATAAATTCAAGATAATATAGTAACTTCTTTCTCTCTCCCCCCCCCCCTTTCCACTCAGTTCAAATATAGTAAATCAAAACCAAAATTGTGTATTTGTGTGTGTTACCTCCCCTTTCTAGGAAACGAACAAAAAAATAAAAATAAAAAACAAACAACAACAAAAAGTGAACTGAAAAAGAAAAAAAACTAATAAACAAAGTAGTCTCTCATAACTCTGCCCTGTTATTAACAAGGTGAAAATGTGTGAGAAGTCCCAGGAGTGTTTGAGATTACACCAAATCCACCAATTATCTGCCATCATCCACACGAGCAACCCATCAGACCCTTTATCCTCACACCATCATTGATCGTTATAAATTAATTTTAGTTCTTGTTATGTACTGTTTTGCTGTATTGTGCAATTCTCTAGGTCTATCTATTCTCAACACCTGTTCCACAATTCTGGATGAATTGCATGCCTGTAAATAATCTAATATTGGTTTTCTCTATTGTTCATACTTCCTACATTTTAGTAGGAAATGCTCTGCATTTTTTTTTCTAGACACTCTGCACAGTAAGGTTCGTCTACTCTAAAATAGCCCATTCCTAGTTGCAGCATAAGAAGTTTCTTATTGCTACGAATTTTTAGTTCTTTAGATACCTGACACGTTCTTGTTGGAGTCCTGAACAATTTATATGCATGGCTGCCCTTCAGACTTCCATCCCACTCTACTGTCGATTCCTTAACGAACCCTCTGTGGATGGGAAGGAGCTATGTCGTAGATTTTAGATAGGAGAATTAAGACTTGGGTTGGTCCCTTCTGAATAGGTTGGAATGAGTGATAGTCACAGTGAGAGTTAGTAAAAAGAAATAGATTCCACGAGTGAGATGATAGAATCGTGATATAGAGGCTGTCTCTGAGAGCAGGAAATCTTCTCTCTCTCTCTCTCTCTCTCTCTCTCTCACCTATCTTCTACGACAGATCTAAAGTAGTCAGACAGTCTAAACCACAGATATATATTACATAAATCTCTATCTACTCACGGGCACACACATACACGTGACGACAGTTAAACACACAGACGTGGGAAAACTATAACAATGATATATATACATATATATATATATATATTAAAACGAGGTGACCAACACGTTTTCTAAGTTTAAGAGCGATTTTAATTATCATTTAAAATCTTCTCACAACACCAAAGAAATACATCAAGGAAAAGCATATACAAATAGTCATAAAATTCAAGAAAATGCTACAAGGATGATAGCCCGTTAGAATCTTGACTCTAGATTTAGCCCACAGCCCCGTTAAGAGAACAGATGATGGCCCAAAAAAATTATAGATACATAGGGTTTGAGACTAAGAGTTTTTCTTTTTTTTTCTCGTAAATGTATGAACAGAGTTGAATAATCTGATTTAGCCTAAGAAAAAAAGAAAACTCTAGCAATAGCAACAAATTCTGCAGATTAAACAAAAAAAAATAAGACAGCAAATGGGTGACCATATACAACGGTAAAATAACACTCTGACCTGCGTACACTCATTCATCCAGCCATGGCCATGTGCTCACAGGTATACTCACAACTTTGCTCGCTGCCTCTGGGAACATAATAAATTCTAGGACCTTCACACAGACCCGAAAATGCAGTCATCGACCAAGAAATCCCCAGTTCCAAAAGACGTACTGAACTCTCTGTCTCAGGGAACGATTCCTTGGGTGTTCTAATTTTTCGAATGTCTGATTTAAGTCACATAAAATTTTGTCCAGGCACGAAAGTTAGCAGAGCACAATGTCATTAGCTTAAGTTTTTCTAGTAATAGGAATGTCAGGTCGGTGCCTTCTCTCCGTATAGGATTTACTTTGGTCACACCACAGATTTTTCCACAAATTAATCTAGTCGGACAATGTCAATGTTATTTCTTGTAATATTCACGCCGCCAGGCAGAAAATTTACGTAGAGTTTATGAAAGAATTTAAGATCTGGCGCAAAGGCCCCGTATTGATCATTACAGTCTTTGAAACCCGTTAGTGGGATATAGTATTTCTGTCTAACTCAGTTGGCATATGCCCTGTCAGACCAGTGTTACTTGAGAAACCCACGTGGTTCAAAATAATGACTGTCTATTTCTTCACAAATATGAAACTCTTATTAAATGCCGGTAAAGTTCGGGTCACCCCAGTATTTCCTGAATAAAAGGAAAAGCACGTATAAATCATTTACATATTATGTACTCAATATAACTTACATTTTAAACAGCGAGCCGACAGCTTGACTTATTATTTAAACTTCCGGTGAAATAAGTTATATTTAAATCAATCATCAGGAATTAGGAATATCTGCGTATTCCGTCAATATTCACTGATGTCCCATCTAGCATTTATGAGTTAGTTTAGAAAAATATGATCTCGTCTGATTACTTAGCAGTAAAATTAACTTCATTATAGCTACATTATTGTTTAATGCTAGAAATTATAATTTGTTCTGCCTTCCACTGAAACACGTCACTAGAAAAATAATACAGACTATATAAATTAAGCGCTCTGTTCAAAAGAAACTAGTTATAATGAAATGAGCGATTTAACGCTTTAAACACTTTCCAAAATACTAGATATCTATTTTATTAATCTCATCACAGCACTACGGTAACACAACGACTAGGATAATTCACTAGATAGGTAGTTAGAAGCTCGTCACAAATCTGACGAGAACTATGAAATTCGCTATAAAGCTTCATTCACTAGCACGTGTGTTCCGTCTACTGAAAAATGTTGAAGACTGAAATGAAATCAGATTTCAGCTCCTGGGTGGATATTTGAAAACAGGGGCAAACAATCCCACATTTTCTCCAACTCCGAAATCATCTCCCCTTTTACGTGTAAAACACCCACGTCAGCTTAACGCGTGACGTAATCGCCATCAGTGACCGAGAGTACGAGTGAGTCGCCAATCTCAGACAGTCTGTCTGCGTTGCGGAGCGATTTTTCACGCTACGCCGGGTTTTTCTGACGAAAAACCTCATGCGTTTCTGCAAACTGTAGACAGCGGTCTCGTTCCTGCACTGTGAGGATGCCGGGTTTGACACCTTACGCTAGTGTCAGGTGAAAAATGGTAGACCAAAAGTCTGCTCCTTAGTCTGGGTATGAAACATAATCACACCTTTCGTCTACTGACATCTATGTAATAGACTCACTATTGCAATTCTCCGTTTTGAGAAAAGAAACAGGTAACGTTAAGGAATAGTATGAAAAAAAAATATTTCGCAAACGAATGGATGCAAAATATACAGGAAAAAGGAAATAAAGAGAGATAACAAAATTTAAGAATTCGGGTGAAAGAATAGGAAGATGCTATAGGCAATTTAATGATCAAAACCTACGTGACAAGCTATGATGCTGATTAGCTTCTGACCGGGTTGGTAGGAAAGTCCACAGACACCCCAGCAATACAGTGCCAAAAGGCCTTGTTCCCATGGCCGCTGGATCCATCAACAACAACAACAACAACAACAACAACAACAACAACAACTGTCCATTCCTCAGTTATTATTCTTGTAATTAGGCTTTTGATCTCTGTTTTACTCGTTCGAAAGTGGTGGGATTGAAGGGAAAAGTGATGAATCCACAGGTGACCTAACGGGAATTGACCAAGCTATCCAAGCTTGATGCCTGAACAATGGTTGTAATATTCAGTTGCCTGTGGTAGGAAATTATCTACCCAAAATGACATGTAAATTCACAGGACGAAGAGGGGTCTAGAAGTTCTTTACAAATACATTGTTAGGTTTTAAGGACTATCTTCATTGCACACCGACAACTCCATCAGTGCTCCGATCTCCTCCCTTAGATCACGCAAGGAGGATCTCAGCACAGTGCACGAACTCCGTAGCACCGGCGAGAATCCCAATGTGTGTATATAGGAATCGCACGTTCTTTAAATATTTTTGTGGTAGGTAGGTTTCTAATTTGTAAATTTTGCCAGGGCAGCGGCCTTATGGCCTACTCTTTAAGACTTCCAACTGCCGAAGGATTTTTAACGTGCGAAACTTGCACACGGGGCCTCCTATTTTTTCTATAAATAGATTAACAAGTAAGAACTAGACCTCAATCTGAATTCAGTCCCTAGTGCGGAGAATATTCAAATTGATCTGATGTTGATTTACATTCGCACTTTTGAACGGCAGTAACTATTTGCTCATCGTTTTTTGTTGTACTACGTGTCTTTTTTTTTTTAAATTAATGAAGAAAAATATCCCGTTCAACCTCTGATGGGTTATAATTAGGATATGTATTGTTTTCAATTCCAAATAATATGAACAACTGCCGATATGAGAAAGTGGCATCACACTTGTCAAATCACTGTAAACAGGGAAAATCACAACTACCAATTATGCCTATATGTTTAAAAAAAAACGAACAAAATCAAGAAGAAACTCTAAACAAGAATAATATTAAGGTGGAGGGTTGTAAAGGCCTGGTGGTTCTAGTTACATAACTGACTTTAACAGATATTTAATTGACTTTCATCTGTTAAAAGTCATATGCATTGTAAGAACAGCATCAGACCATCGTGTCTGATGTTCTCCATTGTGTCCAACGAATACCTGATATTTATCTATATTTATTGACTTATTTATTTACAGGACTCAGTTTTCCTTCATTATTTATTCTCGCTGTACGCTGTTTGGAAGTACTTGTTGTCATAATAAAGCAGCCTCCGCGTAAAAACACGACACAACTGAATTTTCAAATAATGCGAAATAATTTCGCTTTAGCAGTACAGTAATTCAAAATCTTGTTCTTTGCTAACTGCTATACATGTTTCCTAGCCTGTAAACATTTTCAAAGATATATGTTCCGCGCCTTACGGAAAGAAGAAAAAATACAGACAAACAAAAACTGACATAAACTGTTTTTTTTTAAAAACTTTCGTGTGCATTAAAATTCTTCACTGCCAGCCAAACAATTCCAGAATCGATCGATCCCATCGGTTTTCGATAGCGCCCTATTTTCGTATGTCGCAGTTCGTGTCTGCAGGATTTTTTTGAAGGCAGCTGTTCCAAGATTTATCTGAACAGGGGACCACTTCTAATGGCAAGTACAGTTGTTGAACTGTTTTGTTCGTTCAAGCGGTTCTGACGATTGACTGATGAATAACAAATGGGAAATGGGCAGGATTTGCACAACAGGGTATAACGATTATTTTAAGTGATTTGTCACGGTAGCGGCGAAATGAAATTATGGGTGAGCGCTTGAGAGAATGAGTATATGGGAGTGCAACTAGGAGTGTGTGAGTGGAAAAGTGAAAACCTGAAAATTTTTTTTTTTTTTTTAAATTCTACCTGTCCATCTCTGTCTTCGCCTTTCAAGTCCCCCTGAAGTATACCCTGTCCAATTAGATCTTTACAAGCCATCCTCTCATTCATTTGTTTCCAGTTCTTTTCTACGTGTCCTTTTTAGTCGTCCTCTGCCTCTCTTATACTGAGAACTCCGGACTAAAGCTCTTACTATCCGGCAAGCCCCGTGAAGTGGCGCGGGTTTAGTACCAATTTTACGGCTCGCCAGTTCAAGTGGCGCGCGACGGTAACAATAGCTAAACTAGCGCGTAAAAACGCGGTTTTAGCTTACGTATAGTAAGAGTTGACTGCATTTGTTGTTAATGTACATTTTAAAAAAATATGTCAATAAATGAAAAATAATTAAGCCGTGTGGCTTTCATCATGGCCACTTATGTGGAACTGGGAGCCGCGGTAGCATAGTGGTTAGTGCACTGGCTTCCTAGCTCAGTGGTCTCTGGTTCGATCCCCAGATGATGTGGGATTTTTTTAGGCCGCAAACGGCTCCTGGGTCGACCCAGCCCCAATTGGGTACCAGAGCAACTTCTGGGAAGGTTAAGGCGGCCGGCGTGATGCTGACCGCATCACCCCTAGTGTGCCGATGGTCAAGAAAATATGGGCCTAACACCATATTCCCAATATGCCTAAATGGGCGTGTAACGAGATCCTTTACCTTTTTACTTATGTGGAACACCCGTGTGTTACTGGGTCCTAAAGGGGCTCAAAGAATAGAAACACTGTAACCTACCATGCATATCGTAAAATGCGACTAAGGAAGGTTGGCCATGTAACCGGTTACTCCATCCTGTAGACAATTTAAGCTACATAAACTTCAACAAATAATATAGATATGCCAACTAAAGAAAATAAAACTCAGCCATTCAGAGTCGCCATAAGGGGGTGCGGAGGGGTCGGTCCGCCCTGGGTGACAGACAGATGGGGGTGCCATCAGACAGTATTATGATACTACTTACTGCTAAAAATTTACTTGCTAGTGAGTTTCTTTATTGGGGGTGAGAGGAATCAAAGGTAAGATCCGACCCGAGTGACAAATACTTTAATACCCCCTGCAGCCTTTCAAGATAGAAGTCGGTCTAATAATTATAATTAGAGACTCATGGAGGCTCATGATGCAAATCTGAGAAAACCAAACGAGTGCAGTATCCTGGGGGCACATCACAGCCCTTTGACATACGCAGTGGCATCAAACAAGGCTGCATCCTGGCTCCGACCATCTTCCGGACCTTCTTTGCCTTGCTCTTGAAACATGCATTCAGAGGTGTATCTGAAGGAATATGCCTTCACATTAGGTCAGATGGGCGTCTGTTCAATCTCGCAAGGCTAAAGACAAAAGTCAGAAGGGTCACTATAAGAGATTTTTTATACACTGATGACGCTGCAATCGTCACTCTAAGTCAAGAGGAGCTTCGGAACTTGATGAATCGCTTCACCCAGGCATGCAAGGACTTTGGCCTCACAATTAGTCTTAAGAAAAAAAATGTGCGGGGTCAAATGTGGATGTTGCACCTGTTATCACTATCGATAACTATGAATTGGCAGTGGTGCACCACTTCACATACCTGGGGTCTACCATCAACGACAAACTCTCTCTGAACACAGAAATTGATAGCGTTGACGGCAAAGCTGCAGACACCTTTGCCAGCCTCACAACGCGTGTTTGGGAAACTCCAAAATCTGCGGTATATAACGCCTGCGTCACCAGCACACTTCTCTATGGCAGCGAGACATGGACGACCTATCCTAAGCAAGAAAAAAGGCTCAATATCTTCCATCTACGGTGTCTACGCCACATCCTCGGTATTTCGTGGAAGGACAAAGTGACGAGTGTCAAGGTGTTGTCACGTGCTGGCCATCAAAGCATGTATACACATTACGCAGCAATATCTACAGCAGCAGAACATTGTGACGATTGATTGGCCTGCCCTATCACCAGACATGTCCACTATAGAACATCTGTGATACGAGCTTGGACGCAGAGTCTACAGGCAAGGTTCTCCAGCTAATCTGCAACAGCTCGAATCTGCTCTTACACGTGAATGGGACTTGATTCCCCGGAATTTCCTTCAGAGACTTGTGCGTTCCATGCGGAGCCGCTGCCAAGCTTGTTTGCAAGCACACGGTGGACATACCAGATACTGAGGATAGTGTGAATGAATTTTTTTATTGGTTGCATTTTTGGTTTTCTCCCTTGCCTGCACAGAATGCAATGAATTTCATAACAATCAAATGTACAAATTAATGACCAGCATGGATTCATAGGAAAATGAATAAAGATTCCAAATATGTAAACTTGTAAACATTTATATTTACATTTCACACTCTGTTCCTGGATTATACAGGTGGTGCGTGTTTAATGTGCTTCAGTATATATGATAAGCGCTTAAGCGCCCCACACTTTTTGTCAATTTGATGTTACTTTTTTTGACTGCAAGCTATAAACTCCTTGAAAAATTATTTTAGGGTTTTTAATGCAATAAATGCGTTTGTTTAAAATATTTTTTTCTATTGTAAAAAGCTGCACCAGAGCATCCACGTGTTCTTGCAGGGGTGGTTTTGGTCACAATTTGTTTGACATGATGCAGTTGCGAGCCCCAGGCAATCAGTACCTCATGTTAGGGCCCCTTCCTACAATATTTCTGAGGGAGCTGTAGTTCTAATCGTTCTTTGTCTCTTCAGAGGCCCCCCCGGGACTAGGTGGGTTTGGCTTTAAGGACTATCTTCATTACACACTGACAACTCCATCAGTGCTCCGATCTCCTCCCTTAGATCACACAAGGAAGATCTCAGCACAATGTACGAACTCCGTAGCACCGGCGAGGATCCCAATGTGCGTATACAGGAATCACACATTCTTTAAATATTTTTGTTGTGGGCAGATGTTCCTAATTTTGTAAATTTAGCCAGGGAAGCGGCCGTATGACCTACTCTGTACTATGTCCAACTGCCGTGGGATTTTTAACGTGCGCAACTTGCACACGGGACCTCCTATTTTTTTCACCCTTGTCCGAGAAGGCTAGTCATCCGATCTCACTACCCAGGAGATAAGGGGGGAGTATGACATCACTGGTTCTCAACAACAACCAACAAAATTTCCATAAATTATATGCTGAGGAAGGTGGCTGAAGTAACAAGAAGAGATATGGTGTCACAGATTGCCTCCCCTGCTTTGCAGTAGTGGTCCAACAATGGCCAAAGCTCAAGAGTATGTAAATGGGTCGTCAAGGGTGTTTGCGTCTGTGGCCTAATGGATATGAACGCAGTTTCATAATCCAGATATACCAGGTTCGAAACCTACTGCAGGCGGTTTGGTAGCAGATCGCTTTGTGTGGATTTTTAACAATGGTATAAGCGCCGTACCGTTCAGAAAGCAATGGCAAACTACTGAATGAAAAAAAATTGCCTAGAAAAATCACAAACAGCCAATAAAAGCTGGGGTTGATTGCCACGTCCTGTAAAGGATAAGCAACTAACAAGGGTGTTTACCTTCGCAGAAGAATACTCTTGGCATAGATGTAGATAGAAGTGTAGTGGCGCTTCTATCCGAAGGGAGTATTCACAAGATAATTCAGAAATCAAGAACCATGCGGCATAGCGCTGAGCAATGGTTAACTTATATTTGTCCATCGTCTTTTGTGAAGGATTTAAAGCAATGGTTTTTAGCCCGTTCAAGTCCCCAGCTGAGTTAATTCAGCGGAATATTCTGGCTCATACGTTTGCTTTCATACATATAAAAAACTGAAGCGACTATGATTGTTTAGTTTTAAAACAACATGTAACAATTTTAATAAGGAATTAGTCTTTCACAGTTAAAATAAATATGGAAAATTTGGTGAAATATTATATTGGAATCAAATTTTCTCCTCACGGAGATTAAATAGACGGTTTTATTAATGTCCGTTGCTTTCGCCTGCTAATAAGCACTTAGCTTGTCTACGTGAGTCCTGCCGCCGTTGTATCGTCACTTTTCTGGTGATGCGGGCACTTCTTCGCCTAAGTCGTCTTATGTAGGTGGTCAGTGTTGCTTCTCTGCTCTCACAACTAAGGGCGTAGATACGTCAGTCTTGCTGATTCGTCCTCGAACGGTCTTATAGTTTCGTTCCACAAACTATTGGACAAAATAGGAAACAAATGCCTCTGCTAAGTACATTTGTTTGAAGCACTCTGACAGGCTCATTCTTCCGTTGTCCACCCACCAATGTTAATCTCTCAGAAGAATTAAATTCTTGAGCACATAACGTAGCTCAATGAATATGATTAAAATTCACCAAATTCTTCTGTGTATTAACTGGGAAATGTGTCTGGACAGCGTGAATAATGATTTGTGCCTTAATTAACATTAACAAGTTACATAAATCTCACAAAATGATATGCTACACTTGAGGCACATTTGATGTAGTCATCACTCATCACTGCTCCAGCCGGAGTTTGGGGTCACCTCTGCTGTCGGGTTTTCCCGCATGACTAACAAGAAACAATCACCAGTGCTTGCTGTAGTGGTTCATGAATATACTCCTTTCATATGTTGAGGTTGCCAGCCTCATTTATAAACACTAAGCAAGAAACATGTTAAATTTACATAAGTAAATAAATTGTTTACACTCACCCCAAAATTTTTGGGAGTACACAATCTCCTTGCACAGATTAAGACTGGACACAGCTCTGTATTAGATGCTTCGAATCACTTAGGTCTGGAAATTAGAGTTAATTCCTCTGACGGCGGGTGTTCTGCGAAATCTCTGGGCCTGGGAAAACTTTTGTTTAATTCCTCTATGACCTGTGATCAAATTCCTAAGTTTTCAATCTTATATTAAAAATGCAGGTTTACTTGTAAATTCCTAAGTTGCCCAATACTCGATCTGTTACTTATAGAGGTGGAATTTTTAAGTCCAATGTCTCCTTTTTCTATCTGTCTTTTAGGAGTCGCTAGTCTGACGTTTACGCTGCAGTGTGTGTACTGACTTTGATTTCACTACATTATATTTCCGGTTTCCAAGTTCCAATTCCAGCTGTGTTTCAGGCTAATTTTCCAATGAGATACATTGTATATTCCGGCCTCTCAAATCAACCAATCCAATAGAATCTCGTTCAGCAATACGTGGGTAGGGGTGTTTCAAATTTAAAAAAATACCTCACGTGTTTCAAAATATTAAATTTAATATCCATGCGTGACCTCTTCATATCGTTGCGTCAGACTTCCGCCGGCATCTTGTGCTATCTTCACAAACAAATGGTGTGCACTGATACTGCCCCGATGCTTTCGTCTGCAAATCTTGAGTTTCCAGACAGATTTATTTGTAATCCCAATACATAACGTACATCTGAAGCGATTACCTCATTACCTCCCGTCTTGTGCAAACATATGAATAATCGCTAGTCACATGGAGTCAAGTGACGGATCGTCACGTTCAAAGGGATCAATAGAGATGACCGTCTCTATCAAATGTGGCCAGATGAATGAAGCGAAAACGTATCAGTCGCTGATCCGTCAAATTACATGGCGTTATTATGTTCTGTCTGGGATCGGGTCAAAGCAAACATGTGAAAATTAAAGATAGTCCCGTGGCCGATACTTCTTTAGGGGTGTGAAGTGTTGGAGACTTCACCCTACTGATCCAACGTAGAGAGCAAAATAATGAATGAAAGGGCAAAACATATGCCAAATAATAGCGACGAGTGAGAGGAAGAGAAAAATGAAAAAAAGTGATACTGCCGGAGTGGACATGAGATCGCACAACCGTATCGTCACATATGGTCCGCAACCAGACGATACGCCAAGGCCTAAAAACCCACCCCCTGCAGACCCAAGTAGAACAGTCCCAACTAAGATGGTTTGGCCTTGTCTGCAGAATGGGAGAAGATCGGCTACCACGACAAGCATGGGAAACTACGCGCCAGGGATCCAGACCTCCAATGACGACCCAGAGTCCGCTGGGAGGACAACATTAGACAATCTTTGAAGAGCCGAGGACTAGAATTGAACCAGGCCCGCAGGAAGACAGCCGATAGGATAGTATGGCGCTATCACTTCGAAACCTCTACACCTCACGGTAAAAGAGGAACGGCTAAGTCAGTAATTATGTTCCCTGAAAGTGGGAAGCGAACCTGGCACATATGGAATTCGAGGCGGACGCCATATCTCTTAACCACTCCGACCCCCAACTAGACGGGACAAGTACGAAGTGCGAATGTGAAATTACAAAAGAAAAAAACAATGAAGTGAAGAAGAAGAGCTAGAAAATGAACGAGTAGAAGAAATAAAGAGTAAACAAAATAGAAGAAAGAAAGAAAATAAGCAGAATTAAAGCGCAAAGAAGTAGTAGGGGAGCAAGTAGAAGAAGAGAAAGAGGATGATGAAGAAGAATAGGAAGAGAAGTACGAAAAAAGATGTTAAAGAATAAAAAAAGGAAGAAAAAACGGAAAATGAAGAAGAAAAGAAAGATAAGGAAGAGAAATAAGAAGAGGAATAAGAAAAACGTGAGGGAGAAGATGACTAAGAGGAAGGAAAATAGAAAGATAAGGAAGAGGAAGTAAAGGGAAGAACAAATGGAAGAAGGAGGGGGTTGAAGAAAAGGAAGAAATAGGGGAAGAAGAAAGGGAAAATGAAGTATGTCGTGGAATATTCTAATCCACATATATAAATTATCAAGTAAATATAAAGCCTAATAAATACATATAATAAATAAAGGAAGAAGAATGGTAAAGAACAGTGCTGTCACAATGACAGTACTCGAAATCCCCCTTCTTTTCTACTTCGTCGGCAAATTGTAACGCTTTCACGTTGATATTAAAGGCCTTCTGCAACATACACGCGTTTCCCAAACACACAATAAAATGTGCTGCCTTTCTAAGAAAAACCTTGAAATATGCAAGTTGACCTAAATTTTAAATTCCATTCATGTCTTTTTCTACACTATGTTACCAAAAACAAAAGACAGATGGACAAAAGGATAGCGAGAAGGGAGAGGCAGAAAGCCGAACACTAAACACGCGTCGCGCGATACACAAATGCTGCCATCACGCGTGTAAGACTACATGCACTAACTTTATTTCAATCGACAGTGATAAATTCACTACCCTTCCCAGAGTTAGGTTTTAAAATCTGAAAAACGCTTATTGGGGAAACCTGACATTCTACTGTTTTATGTCCGAAATCCTGACATTAGTCTGACAGTACAGCAGGACAGGTGGCGGTTCTCACATAAAAAATAAAACAACTACACGACTATCCTGGAAATTGCATATTTTGAACGCAGCCACTTAGCTCTTTTAAATTTGGATATTTGGGTTCCTTAGGGTTTGCTGACAAAGAATATGTACAACGTTATGCAAATAGTCTAGGAATTAACAAGTTATAGCCAAAATAAAATGATAGTGCTGTCAGACAACACCCAAAATCAGAATCGCTCAGTGGTAGATTTTTTTTCACCACCATTGTACGGGAAATGGGCCACAAGTTACATTTGAACTGATTGGCTGGAATGATATGTAAGGCTAAACACGATTAGTCGGGCTATAAATGCTATCGTTGGTTGTTAGGGGAGACGTAGGAAGTTAAAATTTTTTCAAACACTTGTCGAAACGTGGCTCCATTGGCCAGACTCGCTGATATACTCACTTAGGAGCGTTAGTTCGAGACCACTAGTTCAAATAAGCTTGATAAAGCAACAGTGCGTTGAAGCCAGCTCATATTTTTGCTAAATAAAAGCCTGGAACATAAGCAGATGGGAATTTGTGCCAGTATTTTGTGCCAGAATTCATTGCTAATCAACGTATCTGTGTTTGTTTCCATGAATTGTGGTAAGCTTGAAACATTCAGTATCTTTTAATGAAAATTGAATGTGAATTGTTAATTTATGCCTGTATATATGTGTAGTTCAGTAGCAAACATGATGTAAAGCCTATAATGCTCCAGCCTGAACAGAAGGTGTCGGAGGAAGGTAAAACTGCATGGAATGGCCAAACAGTACACTGACACCTAGATTATTGATTAGACAGAAATAATGCTGGAAGTGCAGAGGCGTAGTAACCATTAAGGAGGTTAATACTGGTATAAAGTATTTCAGATGAAGCTGACAGTTGGCCTAACGCTCTGAACTCAATGTTTGTGATGTATTGTGCTCAGTGTAAAAAGAGAGTATAAATTAGTTATGAAGTAGAAGGTACATCCTTCTTGTTTTCAGGGACCGTGGTCTTGATGGTATTGAGCAGCACCTGGTCAGAGCTTTGCTGAATCCAGAGTCGGACAGCATACTCCTTGGTCCATTTAGCTATCAGTGAGGTGTCTCCAGAGCCCAGGGGAGAATCGAGCAGAGGAGTCTTTCCTGCCGCCATCACGCAAGATAAGCTGATGTGGCCAGCTGAGCTCAAAATTATGTACCCCCATCTTAAAATGACCTTGTAAAAATAACATTAAGAGGGGAATTAAATTGTGTTAATATCAGGAACTGAGAACATCTCCAATACTAGTTCCCCTAAAGACAAACTATTGAAGTCATGATGACAAATACCAACAGAGCTTGAACAAAACAAAACCAGTATTACCTCATATTACTACTACACAACTGACACACATAGGATACTTTTAATAATATATGTCACTACAATATTCATATTGATAAATTCTGTACATATAACTTGTAATTAAAATTGATTGTGATTCCTGGTTCCCTTTGTATTTGAATCAGGACACATATTCATTCATGACAGCAATGAATACATATTGTTATTTGAAAAGTTATCAGTGACTCCTTTAAGATATCCTTTAGAGTGTTATATGTATGTGAGTGTCACAGTGTTGTCAAGTGTGGTGGAATAAATTAAATTGTTTATCTGTCTGTTGTTGTTATGACTTACACTTCATCATACACATACCCTAGACATACAACGTAGTCATCACACTATTCCAGAATAATTCTGACTGAGATATATATATATGTGGCAGCAAGTAAGGTTATCTATAATACACTACTCTTATTAGATATAGATACCTTCACAGCTGATCTCAGTCAGTACACTAAGTCCCCTATAAATATTTATAACATCCCACTTCACCACATATATTGGGGTCTCGCTCTTGGGATTTTGAATCTTTCCCTATTAAAAATATTGGGGGTAATTCACTTCAGGGAATATAAGAATTAAAAGGTATCCTTGGGTGGAATTAAATAAGGTTGAGCTCACGGTGCCTGTGTTGTCCATTAGATATATTTAGAGATTGAATTGTTGGTTAGACATTGTATAAATTTACCTGATAGACAATGGCGGACCTGGCCAAATTTCGATCTGCTGCTGTTCAGACTGCAAAAGAGTTAGGATTAGATGGGCAAGTTATGGTTGCCTATGTCACTACGGAATGTGACAAATTTATTGAACGCGAAGAAAGAAGGTTTGAAGCCGAAAGAAAGTTAGAGGCTGAAAGGGAAATTAAGAAGTTACAATTTGAGGCTGAGGCTGAGACTAAGAGGTTGCAGATTGAGGCTGAGGCGAAGAAATTGGAAGCAGAAGAAAGAAGATTAGCTGCAGAAAGGGAAGAGAAGAAATTAGCTGCAGAGAGGGAAGCAGAAAAGGAGGAGAAGAGATTACAAAGGGAACATGAGTTACGACTAAGGGAGTTTGAGTTTCAAGGCCATGCTCCTGAAAATGGTGCCAGTCCCTTTGCCTCTGATGCCACTGCTAGCCAAGGAGCCTCAACCTCAGCTATGAATTTTCATTTAGATCATTTTGTTGAGAAAGACGATGATATAGAGAGCTACCTAAATAGGTATGAACTATTAGCTACCACGTATGGGTTAGAGAGAGAAAGGTGGAGCTTAAAGTTATCTCAGGGACTTCGTGGGGCAGCTTATGAAGTTTTTGCAAAAATGAGCAGAGGTGATCAGGAAAATTATGACATGCTAAAGCAGGCTCTTTTGTTAAGATATGAAAAGAATGCAGAATTTTATAGGAAAAAATTTAGGAATGCTAAACTACTGTCAGGTGAAACCTATCACCAGTTCTCTGCACGAATAGAGACATACTTGGAGAAATGGACTTCTCTGGGGAAAACCCAAGATCTTAAGGAAATGGTCCTTATAGAGCAATTAAGAGAGTCCATGGCTCCAGACCTGAGAAAGTTTCTCATGGAACAAGGTGCAGAGAGGCTGGGTGAGTTGCTAAATGTTGCTGAAAGGTATCAAGCAGCTCAAGCAGAGGTAACAGGTAATAAAAAGAAACAAGTGGATAACTTTAGGGCACCACAGAACTTTAATAAATTTGATCCTAGGGATCAAAATAAAGGTAAGCACCAATTTGATAGGCCACGGTATGAAAATAAAAATAAATTCCCACAATTCGATGAAAGGAAATATGATGAAAGAAAATCTTTCAACCAAGGAAAAAGGTGGTGTAAAAATTGTAAGATGAACAATCATGACACTGACCATTGTAGAAGGAAACCTCCTCATTTTGCTGCTATGACATCGGGGAAAAAGGAAAAGAAGGGCAAACCTGAAGAATTACAGGAACCATACCACCCCCCAGTGTGTGAAGATGTCATCTGTAATGGTGTCACTATAAGATGTTTATATGATACCGGTTTAGATTACGATTCCGTTGTGAGTTCTCACCTGGTGCAGGCCGATCAATACACCACAGAAACAGTGGAGATTCAAACTGCAACCAAGGATGTAGCTACCATGACACTTCCCGTCGCCCGAATAAAAGTGAAAACGCGATATGTGGAAGGAATCATAAAAGCAGCAGTGATAAATGAGCCAATCTACCCTCTAATATTGGGGTGTAGATATGTCTTCTTGGGGAATCCCAAGAGACCTGTGATATTGGCAACAGTGCAGACCAGATCACAGTCAAAAAGGAGGAGGATAATCCAATAAATACTCACCCAGATGAGATGAGGAAGGCACAGGCTGAGGACAAAACACTCAAGCCATGTTTCAAGAAGTTGCCCAAATCTCATACACCTCCAGGCAAGGGAGAGTTTTATATGAAGAACAAACTGATATATAGGAAGGCTGGATCTGAATCCAATGGTCACGGACAGCTGGTCCTTCCCACTTCATATAGGACTAAAGTGTTGGAACTAGGGCATGCGATTCCCTTCAGTGGTCATATGGGAATCAGCGCAACAGGACAGCGAATAGCTTGTCACTATTTCTGGCCAGGAATAACTGAAGATATCAAACGATATGTAAAATCCTGTCCAGAGTGCCAACGAGTAGCACCTAAACATTGGACTGCACCAGCAACTCTGGGGGAAATGCCCATAGTGGGAACACCCTTTGAGAGAGTTGCCGTGGATCTTGTGGGACCTCTCACCCGAACCAAGAGAAGGAACAGCTACATTCTGACTCTGGTGGACACTTGTTCTATGTGGGGAGAGGCAGTAGCCCTGTCATCGATTGATTCTAAACATGTGGCAGAGGCATTGCTCACAATTTTCACAAGGTTAGGCTTTCCCAATCAAATCTTGACTGATAATGGCTCTCAGTTCAAGGGGAAACTAACTGAAGAAGTTTTCAGGATCTTCCAGGCCAAACACTTCCATTGTAGTGTGTATCATCCCCAAGGGAACGGCCAAGTGGAAAGATTTAACGGCACATTGATGTCGATCCTGAGAAAGTTGGCACACGAAAAACCAGATACATGGGACCAGTACCTGCACGCCGCCCTCTTTGCTTATCGGGAGGTACCCCATAGTTCAACCGGTATGGCCCCGGCAACATTATTGTTTGGAAGGCCAATAAAAGGTCCACTCGAAGCTTTGTTAAGAACGTGGACTGATGAAAAGGCAGAGGAAAACATTACATCTTCATACCAATATGTGAATGAGCTGACCACTCGTTTAAAAACTGGCTGGAAACTTGCCAATGAAAATTTGAAACAAGCCAGGAAGAAACATGCTGCCTATTATAACAGGAAGGCGAAAGACAGAAATTTGGCTGTGGGAGAGAAAGTACTGCTTCTTTTGCCCGGGAGTCAGAATAAGTTACAAATTGGATGGCAGGGTCCATATACAGTTTTAGAGAAGGTGTCTAGAACAAATTATAAGATAGATAAGAAGGGGAAAGAAAAAATCTATCATGTGAATCTCCTGAAGAAATATTTGGAAAGAGAACATCAGGAAGAGACACACTTGTTGACCTTGTCCATCGCCATGGAGATGAAAAAGGAACCACTTTCATCATTTGAATATCCATTACACCCCTGTGAGACAGCAGCACAGGTGAAAATCAGTACACATTTAACGAAAACTCAGAAAGAGAGAGTGCAACAGGTTCTAAATAATCATGCAGAGGTGTTAACAGACCGACCAGGGCATACAAACCTATTGGAATATGATATGAAACTGATAGACCCCACACCTGTCTGTATGAAACCATATTCGATTCCGTTTGCTAAGGAGAAAGCTTTGAAGGAAGAGATAGACTATCTGTTGAAGGAAGGAATTATTTCGCACAGTGAATCTTCGTATAGTTCCGGTGTTGTACTCTTAAGGAAGCCCTCTGGAGAACATAGACTCTGTATAGATTACAGGAGACTGAATGCTATTACAGAAGGACAGGTGGATCCATTGCCGGATACAAATCAGCTGTTTGCCAGACTAAATAAAGCTAAATATTTCTCAAAAGTGGATCTGAGTAAAGGATACTATCAGATTCCAGTAAAGCCTGAGGTTAGACCATACCTAGCTTTTAGTACCTCAGAAGGACACTATGAGTTTAATAGATTGCCATTTGGATTGAAGAATGCGCCTAGTGTCTTCTCTAGAATGATGAGAAAATTATTGGATCCTCTGAATAATCCCTGTATAACAAATTTCATGGATGATATCCTTATAGCAACAGAAACATTTGAGGAACACATTGACTCTCTGAACATGCTGTTTAATCGACTTAGGGAGGCAAATTTAACAGCCCGACCAACTAAATGTTGCGTTGGATGTAAAGAATTGGAATTTTTGGGACACACAGTTTATCAGGGAAACATGACCCCTGACCCAAAGAATTTAGAGAAACTACAGAAAGCCTCGAGACCACAAACCAAGAAGGACGTGAGATCCTTTGTCTCATTATGTGGTTTCTACCAGAAGTATATCAAAAACTTTAATTCCATATGTGCACCGTTAACTGATTTGACACGTAAAGGACATCCAGATCGCATTACATGGACACCACAATGTGAAATGACTTACCAAGAATTGAAGGAAAAGCTCACAAGTAAACCCATTTTGAAATTACCTGACTTAAGTCAAGAATTCATAGTAAGGACGGATGCAAGTAATATTGGGTTAGGTGCAACTCTACTACAGAAATCAGATGCATTGGATGGGGAATTAAGCCCAGTGGCATATGCTAGCAGAAAGTTGAATAAAGCTGAAATCAACTACTCAACTAGCGAAAAAGAATGTCTTGCAGTAATATGGGCAATAAAGAAATTCAATATTTATCTATATGGGAAGGCATTTAAGTTGCAAACAGACCACAAACCTTTATCGTTTCTAGCACAGGCTAGGCATGAGAACTCTAGGTTACTCCGATGGTCTTTACTTTTGGCTCCATATAATTTTAGCATTGAGTATATATCTGGAAAAACAAATTTGGGAGCGGATTTTTTAAGCCGCCATCCGTGTGATGAGAATCACCGTAAACCCCAGAAATAATAATAAATTTCTCTATGTGTATATAGAATAAAGGACTGACATATAATGTCTGTTTTAAGAGGGGAGGTGTCGTGGAATATTCTAATCCACATATATAAATTATCAAGTAAATATAAAGCCTAATAAATACATATAATAAATAAAGGAAGAAGAATGGTAAAGAACAGCGCTGTCACAATGACAGTACTCGAAATCCCCCTTCTTTTCTGCTTCGTCTGCAAATTGTAACGCTTTCACGTTGATATTAAAGGCCTTCTGCAACATACACGCGTTTCCCAAACACACAATAAAATGTGCTGCCTTTCTAAGAAAAACCTTGAAATATGCAAGTTGACCTAAATTTTAAATTCCATTCATGTCTTTTTCTACACTATGTTACCAAAAACAAAAGACAGATGGACTAAAGGATAGCGAGAAGGGAGAGGCAGAAAGCCGAACACTAAACACGCGTCGCGCGATACACAAATGCTGCCATCACGCGTGTAAGACTACATGCACTAACTTTTTTTCAGACGGACAGTGATAAATTCACTACCCTTCCCAGAGTTAGGTTTTAAAATCTAAAAAACGCTTATTAGGAAAGAGAACAATAGATGGGTGTACGTTTGAAAACCTGACAGTACCCAGACAGCACATCTTCGAAACAGGAGGTAGAAGAAATTGCATATTTTGAACGCAGCCACTTAGCTCTTTTAAATTTGGATATTTGGGTTCCTTAGGGTTTGCTGACAAAGAATATGTACAACGTTATGCAAATAGTCTAGGAATTAACAAGTTATAGCCAAAATAAAATAATAGTGCTGTCAGACAACACCCAAAATCAGAATCGCTCAGTGGTAGATTTTTTTTCACCACCATTGTACGGGAAATGGGCCAC
Source organism: Oreohelix idahoensis (assembly GCA_024509875.1). Lineage (NCBI taxonomy): Eukaryota > Metazoa > Mollusca > Gastropoda > Stylommatophora > Oreohelicidae > Oreohelix > Oreohelix idahoensis. Next base: position 282,379 of record JAMPIV010019727.1, read on the forward strand.
AAGTTACATTTGAACTGATTGGCTGGAATGATATGTAAGGCTAAACACGATTAGTCGGGCTATAAATACTATCTTTGGTTGTTAGGGGAGACGTAGGAAGTTAAAATTTTTTCAAACACTTGTCGAAACGTGGCTCCATTGGCTAGACTCGCTGATATACTCACTTAGGAGCGTTAGTTCGAGACCACTAGTGCAAATAAGCTTGATAAAGCAACAGTGCGTTGAAGCCAGCTCATATTTTTGCTAAATAAAAGCCTGGAACATAAGCAGATGGGAATTTGTGCCAGTATTTTGTGCCAGAATTCATTGCTAATCAACGTATCTGTGTTTGTTTCCATGAATTGTGGTAAGCTTGAAACATTCAGTATCTTTTAATGAAAATTGAATGTGAATTGTTAATTTATGCCTGTATATATGTGTAGTTCAGTAGCAAACATGATGTAAAGCCTATAATGCTCCAGCCTGAACAGAAGGTGTCGGAGGAAAGTAAAACTGCATGGAATGGCCAAACAGTACACTGACACCTAGATTATTGATTAGACAGAAATAATGCTCGAAGTGCAGAGGCGTAGTAACCATTAAGGAGGTTAATACTGGTATAAAGTATTTCAGATGAAGCTGACAGTTGGCCTAACGCTCTGAACTCAATGTTTGTGATGTATTGTGCTCAGTGTAAAAAGAGAGTATAAATTAGTTATGAAGTAGAAGGTACATCCTTCTTGTTTTCAGGGACCGTGGTCTTGATGGTATTGAGCAGCACCTGGTCAGAGCTTTGCTGAATCCAGAGTCGGACAGCATACTCCTTGGTCCATTTAGCTATCAGTGAGGTGTCTCCAGAGCCCAGGGGAGAAATCGAGCAGAGGAGTCTTTTCCTGCCGCCATCACGCAAGATAAGCTGATGTGGCCAGCTGAGCTCAAAATTATGTACCCCCATCTTAAAATGACCTTGTAAAAATAACATTAAGAGGGGAATTAAATTGTGTTAATATCAGGAACTGAGAACATCTCCAATACTAGTTCCCCTAAAGACAAACTATTGAAGTCATGATGACAAATACCAACAGAGCTTGAACAAAACAAAACCAGTATTACCTCATATTACTACTACACAACTGACACACATAGGATACTTTTAATAATATATGTCACTACAATATTCATATTGATAAATTCTGTACATATAACTTGTAATTTAAATTGATTGTGATTCCTGGTTCCCTTTGTATTTGAATCAGGACACATATTCATTCATAACAGCAATGAATACATATTGTTATTTGAAAAGTTATCAGTGACTCCTTTAAGATATCCTTTAGAGTGTTATATGTATGTGAGTGTCACAGTGTTGTCAAGTGTGGTGGAATAAATTAAATTGTTTATCTGTCTGTTGTTGTTATGACTTACACTTCATCATACACATACCCTAGACATACAACGTAGTCATCACACTATTCCAGAATAATTCTGACTGAGATATATATATATGTGGCAGCAAGTAAGGTTATCTATAATACACTACACTTATTAGATATAGATACCTTCACAGCTGATCTCAGTCAGTACACTAAGTCCCCTATAAATATTTATAACATCCCACTTCACCACAAAGTATAAGAAGAGGAATAAAAACGGGAATAAGAAAAAGAGGGGAATAAGAAAAAGAGGGGAATAAGAAAATGAGACATAAGAAGAAAAAAGAGAAGAATGGGAAACAGGAATAGAAGACGAAAAATAAATGGAATACGAATAAAAACAGGATGAACAGAAGGAGAAGTATGATAGTTAAAAAAAAAAAAAGTTAGTTGCTTATCCTTTACAGGACGTAGCAATCAACCCCAGCTTTTATTGGCTGTTCGTGATTTTTCTAGGCAATTTTTTTCATTCAGTAGTTTGCCATTGCTTTCTGAACGGTACGGCGCTTATACCATTGTTAAAAATCCACACAAAGCTATCTGCTACCAAACCGCCTGCAGCAGGTTTCGAACCTGGTATATCTGGATTATGAAACTGCGTTCATATCCATTAGGCCACAGACGATAGTAAAGGTTCACAAAAAAGGAAAGGTTTGGTTTGGTTTTTAAGGACTATCTTCATTGCACACGGACAACTCCATCAGTGCTCCGATCTCCTCCCTTAGATCACACAAGAAGGATCTCAGCACAGGGTACGAACTCCGTAGCACCGGCGAGAATCCCAAATGTGTGTATATAATGTAAAGAAATCACACATTCTATAAGTATTTTTTGTGCTGGGTAGGTTTCCTAATTTTTAAATTTTCCCATGGCAGCGGCCTAATAAGCCTACTCTTTACGATTTCCAACTGCCGTGGGATTTTTAACGTACGCAACTTACACACGGGACCAGGTGGGAGTATGACGTAATTAGGACTACTAGGTCTGAAAAAAAAAATATTTCAATAAATTATAATCCCTCAACTGGGATTTGAACCCGCTACCTCTTGAATACGAGGTATTACCCAAGGGTAATTTAAAAAAAGGTAATAAGAAGCAGAAAAAAAAGAGAAAAAGATAATGAAAATGATAATTGTGATGATAGAAAAAAGAAGATTAAAAAAAGGACAGAAACAAATGAAGAAGAATTGAAGGGGGAAAAAAACACAAGAAGAGTTCTAACCAATAAAGTACTATTGATTTCCCATCACAGAAACAAAAGAAATGTCAAGGTCTAAAGTGGCTAAAAGTGGAGTTCAAGCAGACGTGGAAGAACCTACACTTGAAACGGTCGTCAAAAGTCGGTTTTCCCCACACTAGATGACGCACTTTCCCAACAGGGTACCTTTGTTCCTTGTGTTCCGCCCATCTTTCAGCTTCAGCGTTAGTGCTAAGTTACAACTGAATGCACTTTGGTAGAAGCCAAGGTTGTGGTGGTAGTATAAGTATTAATTTCTGTTTGTGGAATGGGGTTTTTGGCTGTATTACTTCCAGACCAGTCTTAATAGCAAAAAGTGAAAAGTAGCTACAGGAAATGGTTGATACAATATTGATAGAAAGTGAAAATGAAGGCCCTAGCCTTAATAGCAAAAAGTAATGGTCGTCTCAAAGAAAATGGCTTCCCAGAATGCACTATAAAATTAAATGGAACAGTTTTAAAACAGGTCAGTAGATTCTAATACTTGGGCACATTAATAACAACGGATGGAAGATGCATCTCAGAAGTGAAGAGCAGAATGGCTCAGGCAAAAACAGCATTCTGTAAAATGAAGAGCATTTTATGCAACAATTCTTTGTCAATGGAAGGAAGAAAGAGTTCTTCATTGTTATATAGAACCAATCCTGACATATGGGAGTGAGTCATGGACAATTAGTAAACAAGTAGGGAAGGCACTTGAGGAAGAAAAAAGAGATAGGAGAAGACAAAGAGAGCAAATACTGGACAGTTTAACATCGTGGCATGGAAAGAAGTCAACAGAATTGATAAATTGTACTGAAGACAAGAAGTTGTGGAGAGACATGATCTCCTACGCCACTAGGCATGGTACTTGATGAAGAAAAAGACTTCTAGACCACCAAGTCTTTTATATTTCTTCTTCTTCTTCTTCCTCTTTTGCCTTCAGACTTCCACATTAATGACTCTAATAAAGGCAGTAGTCAACTCAAGGTTCCTGACATCTCCAGTTTTTCGTTGACAGAAGTGGTTGTTGCCATAAGCAGTAGGTATTCGGCTGTCATTGGGCTTGTGCCGCAGATGCAGAGATCTGTAGCATCCATTTTATAGCAACAGCACTTGAAATAATTACTGACACCCCCCCCCCCCCCCCCCCCCCCCCCAAGCTAACGATCTTAACTGAATCACTGTCAGCTCTTCAAGCACTAAGAAACCCACATGAATGTAGCCCACCAGACATAGCAGAAGACGTGTTGCAACTTAGTACACACCTAAATAATAGGGGCTGTTCAGTTTTTATTAGCATGGATACCCTCTAGTGTGGGAATAGAAGGAAACGAGGTGGCCGACAGGAAAGCAAAAACAGGAAGAAGCAGCCCAAACCACATAAACTCAGGGTTAGGTACAACAGAGATCAAAAGTATAATTAGAAATATTATAACAAAGGAATGGAAAGAAAACGAAAGAGAGCCAGAAAGGCAGATACACGCCTATAAACTGCTAAAAGATCCAGGTTATAATTAGGATATGTCAGATATCTAGAGAACCAAAAATACCATGCAACAGAAAACTGATTAGACTTCAACTAGGAACAGGCTATTTCATGGTGGAGGAACCCTACTGTGCAACATGTCTGGAGAAAAACACCATAGCACATGATGTGTTAACATGCAAAAAATACGAACAGATCAGAAAACCACTAATGGAATACTTGAGAACCCAAAACTCGGCATCACTGTCACTGGAAAATGTACTGATAGTCGACCTATCCAGGGAGCTACACAACAAAATACAATTTTATATTACCAAAACAAGAATCAACATCATCATCATCAGTTGCCATCTCCACAACGAAGGTTGGCTGTAATGGATCTCCAACGTCTTCTGTCTCTTGTCTTGGTGGTGCACTCTGATAGACTCTTTCCTGTCCATCTCTTGATGTTATCTTCCCACTTATAGCGCTGTCTTCCCCTTGCACGTTTGCCTTCAACTCTCCCTTCTGTTATGGTCTTCTGCAAGGTGTTATGCCTTTTTATGTGGCCAAAGTATTTTAGCTGCCGAACTTTGACCTCCCTCATTAGTTCTCTTTTCATACCTAGATTTTCTAGGACCTCCTTATTTGTTTTCATCTCTTTCCATGAGATACGCCCCATTCTTCTATATATCCACATTTCAAGAGCCTCAATTCTTTCTTCCAAATGCTTATTCATCGTCCATGTTTCTGCACCATACAGAAATGCAGAATATATATAACACTTTATGATTCTCAGTTTTAATTTGTGAGATAACTGTTTGGATGTCAGTATATGTTTCATGTTGTTGAATGTAGCTTTGGCCATTCCTATTCTCTTCTTGATTTCTGTTTCACATCTGCCATCTTCTGTTATTATATGACCAAGATATACGTAGCTCTTGACTTGTTCCAGGATTTCCCCATTTACGCTTATCTTTAATGTGGGTTTATCGTCTGTTTTGCTAATTATCATAGTTTTTGTTTTCTCAATATTAATGTCGAGTCCATATTCATGACTTATACTGTTCACTTGCTTCACTAGTTCTTGTAACTCCTGTTCGCTTTCAGCTAACAACACGGTATCATCTGCATATCTAAGGTTGTTTATTGACCTTCCACTGATGTTCAGTCCTGGTATTTCCTGTATCTGTTTGAAAATTTTTTCGGTGTATAAATTAAATAGGCAGGGGGACAGCACACAACCTTGTCTGACACCTCTTTTTATGTCTATGTATGGTGAATAATTCCTTCCAGATCTTACTGTGGCAGTTTGCTCCCAATAAAGGTTACTGAGTATTCTTATATCTTTTCCATCAATACCTATGTCTTCGAGGCATTCAATTATTTTCTCATGATGGACTCTGTCAAAAGCCTTCTTATAGTCAATGAAGCACATATACATACTTTTTTGGACCTCTGTATATTTTTCTGCTAATATTCTTAGGCAAAATATTGCCTCTCTTGTTCCACTGTTCCGTCTAAAACCAAACTGTTCTTCTTGGATTTCGCTGTCTACTTTACTTTTTATTCTTTCCTGTATGATTTTGAGCAGTATCTTAATTGCATGACTCATCAGGCTGATTGTTCTGAAGTCTGAACATTCTGTTGCATTTGGTTTTTTGGGCAATGTTATAAAAACTGATGTCTTCATGTCGTGTGGTATATATCCTGTATTGTATATATCGTTGCATATTTCTGTGATTGTATCTATACCAAAGCTCTCCAGAGCTTCTATCATTTCAATTTTTATGTTATCCATGCCTGCTGATTTTCCTTTTTGTATCATATGAATGGCATTCTCTACTTCTGATCTGAGAATGTTTGGGCCTTCATTAGAATCTGGTGATGGTTTTTTACCTCTGTTGTCCTCGAATAGTTCTTTTACGTATTCTGCCCATCTGTTTGATATGTCTTTCTCATCAAGTAATATTACACCATTTTTGTTCTTGATACAGCTTCCTCCTTGTGCAAACCGCGACCGATTTGATAATTTCTTTATTTCTTCATGCATATCTCTTGTCATGTGCTTTGCTTCCAAGTCTTCTATTTCCTTGCATTTTGTTTCTATCCACCGTTCTTTTGCTTCTCTACACATAGTACGTATGTCATTGTCTATTGTTTTATATTCTGGAGTGTTTTTTGCTTTCTTTCTTTCTGCCATTTTATTCAAGATGTCATCTGTCATCCAAATTTGATTTTTCTTAGACTCCTTTTTAGGTAAATTTGCATTTGCTGATTGTATGCTTGTTTTTAAGCATTCCCATTTTGCGGTTGCTTTTTCTTCTGGGTTTTCTCTTCTATACTGCTCCATGCTTTCTGTCAATAACTGTTGATATTTATTTTTGACGTCGATTAAATATTTCTGTTTTATATCTGGTTGTTTCAGCGCTGATATTTCTATCTGGGGTTCCTCCTGTCTTCTGTTTCCTGCTCTTTTCAGCTTTATATTTACTTTGATGACGACTGGATTGTGATCTGAATTTATGTCGGCGCCAGGATGTGTCTTTGCACTTGTGACACTGTTCTTAAATCTATGTTTTATCATGATATAGTCGATTTGATTTCGTGTTACATCTCCTGGGCTTTTCCATGTGTATAATTTCCTTGGGTGGTGTTCAAAAAAGGTGTTACATATGACCAGCTGGTTTTCTTCACAGAACTGGATAAGTCTGTCTCCTCTATCATTTCTTGTCCCTAATCCATACTGTCCTACTATTTTCTTGTATTTTCCTTTTCCTACTTTTGCATTCATATCACCCATTACTATCAACACATCTGTTGATTTGACTGGTTTAAGTGTGTGTTGTAGCTCTTCATAGTATTCTTCTATTTCTTCCTCGCTGTGATCTTTAGTTGGTGCATAAGTTTGTAAGATTGATATGTCGAATGGCTTTGCTCTCATTTTTAGTAACATCATTCTGTCATTGTGTGTCCAGTATCCACATACGTATTTTTCTAACTCCTTCTTTATCAACATTCCTACCCCTCTTTCATGTTTTTCTCCGCCTGAGTGTATAAGCGTGTACTGGTCTCTTTTTATGTAGCCTGTATCCAAAAGTCTTGCCTCTGCAACTCCCAGTATATCGAGTTTCATGTCTGTTGCTTCTAATATAAGATTGTCAAGCTTTCCTTCTCCGTTCAGAGTTCTAACATTCCATGTTCCTATTTTTAGGCTTCTCCTACTAGTTTTTAGGTGGTCTTTCTCAGAATGCTCCCTTTCAACAGAATTTAAGGAACACTCGTCATTATGTACTTCCTTACTCATTAGAGGAGTTGCCTCTTCCCTGTTAATTTGTACAGTAGATTCTTCCCCAGGGGACAGAGAGTTCTCTACATATCGTTTCTTATCTTGTTGTTGTGATCCCATTACGTTCTGTAGGAAGTACGTGGTAAGGCCCCAATCTCTTCCACGGTGGCTAGCCATTGTCTTTTTCTATGTCCGACACGCCTCTAGTGCGCCACACACTTTGCTGTTTCGCTTTGCGAGCCGTTGATCTTCTCAGATTCCTCCGCCTCACTCACCGTCTCAGTCTTTGTGTACTAGGGATGGACATTCCCTTGAGTAAGATTGCTCCTACTCCACCCATGTAGTTTAGCCAGTCAGCCAAGACTGTTGCCCGGGATGTGGCCACCGCCGTACACAAGCGGTATTCGAGGAGCCATACATGAGCTAGATAAAGAGAGGAGAACCAAATAGGATCCTGACTATCCTAAAAAGGACATGGCTGTCTCTCACCGTGAGGTACTATCCCTCTCTCTTTATCCTACATCCCAGAATCAACATACAACTTACTTACTTACTTAGTCGTTCCCCTTCTACCGTGAGGTGTAGAGGTTTTGTCACGTAGCGTTTAAAGGATAAGAGAATTATTTAGAGGAAATAATAGATCTGATGTGGAAGATTTGGCTCAAGGAATCCCTGCTGGGTTTTCCCACTTCCGAAGGGTGACGAAGAGGGTAAATTCTCCTAACTCGACAGGTCTGGAAAAGATTGTAAGGAGATATTTGGTCTCTCGCTACCGTCGTCCCCTTCTCAGTTATCTATTATTATTATTCTTTAATTTATATATTATATTTTACGAGCCCCCCTCCCTTTTAAAGGAAGATAAACATAGACAATATTCAACATCTAATGGAAGGAACAAAGCGTGGGGTACAGTATATACACCCAATTGGTTTATTGCAATAAAATGAATAGATGGTGAATGATAGTATTGTCGATGGAATTAGTGTCTGCTGTATGTATTATGTGTCTCACAATTCAAGTGTTTTTCATCATGGATGACTAAACTAGGCATTGATGTAGTGAGTTCCCTTTTTCGTGGACTTAGCTTTTCAGCCCCCGGCTGATAGTGAAGTGTGGTTAGTTCTCCGGTCTCCTGACGTTGCCCCAGGTAGGTCTTGAATGGTTCGGATTTGCCTTCTCTGTGCTCGACTCCGTATTCTGCGCTGAGATTGGACTGTCGTGCAAGGCTCCACCATAGACTGAAGACAAATACGACGGCTTCATTAATTTTCTAGCTTTAGAAAGCAGTCTTTCCCTAAGCCGTCCCTCTGCCAGTCATCTCAGATTTTAGTCTCTAACATCATATGTCTAGAGCCTAATCTTGAATTCAAGTTTCTCCTGTCTGTCCTTTATTATATTTCTCTGCCCCAGTGGCAGTATTATAATTCTTTAGACTGATTTATCGTCAGCTTAACCCGATGAATTATTATAAATGTCAGTTAAACCCACCAACTTTTATCATAGAAATGTCGGCAACAGTATTCTAGTTCTGTGCCTCTAGCCTAATCGTCATGTCATTATGATGAATTTAACAAATAATTGGACATCCGTGTTTTAGAATTGTCTGACAACATTATCACACACTTCATGTCTGGTCGCATCGTCATATAATTTATAATGAATATATGTCACGGTCTGTCAACATTATCGTTAATATTAATTTCCGTTAGTCTAAACGTCGGGTCGAAAATAATCAAATAATATGGAAATTAATAGCTATATATATATATTCCCGTTATACATTATTATGAACATGTACATATCCCGTGGGATCATAAAATATACCCGATCACATGTGGCTGGATGTGATCGTAAAACAAAAATATGAATAAAGTAAACATACCAATCTTGCGTCGATTTTGCAAGGTACTACACATTTCATCACATTATATTCTAGCGAGATTTCACTTACCTACTCAAAGATGGACGCTAACCCGCAATTTAGACACGTGGCTTCAGTGCTTTTAATGCGAGAATTCGCCGATATCTGGGTTAGACCTAGCTGTCTCAAGATTTCCTGGGCAAGTGAAGAATGCTCGTGTTGGCGCACTTTTAGCGGGACATTTCCGCTTGGACACGTGATCCATAGCGGGCATCATGTGACATTAGCCTCGTTTTAGACGCTCCAATCAATAATGTTAAAAGTCACGTGATGTCTTCCTAAATGGCCTAAACTGGTTCTCCCAAGTTCAAGCAGTTCTAAATTAAAGTGGGTTTCTCGCTACCGAGGTCATTGGTCAACAATGACGTCGTATCTAAAAATAGCGAGGAGAAAATACCGAACGCTAGGAGATTTTCCGCAAGTGACAATTCCCGAGACTTTGCAATCATGCATTGAGGATGAGAAAAAATGATGTCACGTAAATAATAAAAAAAATGAAGAGAAGATTGGCCAAGTCGTCACACAAGCCCCTCCTCAAGTTTGACGTTCCGTCCAACTCCTCTGGTCCTGTCTTCCTCTTCTTTTTCAGTTTCTCATATCTCCTCGGTTGCGTCCGGATGTCTGCTCAAAAAATCTGCCCCTACGTTGTTCCTCCCAGGTATGTATTCTGGTTTTCTTCCTAGTTTTCTTTGGATGCCTACGTCTGCAGCAATGCTTCCCTAGGTCCTGTAACTGGTCTACCCTATGTGTTGAGGTTACCTGGTTACAATCTGAACAGGACTTCACATATCGAGCTATGTCTTCTGTGATGCCGGGCCAATAATAACGGGTGGCTATCCTTTGATTTGTGGCACCATTACCCAGGTGTTCACTCAAAGTAGCACCGTGCCCCCATTCCATAACTTTATTTCTATATATGGATGGCACCACAATCTGTCCATGACTTTTTAGCCCTCTGCCAGCTTTCCTGTGCAAGAGTCCATGTTCCATATAAAAGTCACCCTTTCTTCGAGGGTTATGTGAGTTTTTCAATTTGCCAAAGCAAGGCCCCAATGTGCTATCAGCTGCTTGAGCCCTTTTCATCTTATTCGGATGAATTTCTAACTTAGAGTCCCTCTCTATGCGTTTGGAGTCAGACCTGGTCTGGACGGCAGCCATAACCACAGGCTTTACTGGTTCTCCTAAAAAGACATATCTACGCCCTAACATCAGGGGGTAGAAAGGATCCTCTAAAACTGCAGCATTGATCTCCCCTTCCACATAGCGACAACTGACCTGAATCTTCGCTATGGGCAAATTTAAGGGTAATGCTCCCTTGAGTGGCCCCTGGATATCCACTGTTTCTGTGGTGAGTTGTTCGGGGTGCACCAGAGATGAAGAAACGACCGCGTCATAAGACAAACCTGTGTCATACATCCCGATGACTTGGTTGCCATTCACGGTCACTGTCTCCTGTATAGGTGGGTGATGGAGGCTATTTTGACTCACTGTCAGTTCCTTCCTGTCAACAGCCCTCACCTGCAAACATGCAACATGATGTGGAGGGTTTTTCCTTCTGCACTCGGCAGTATTGTGGTTGCTCAGTTTACACGTCTTACACCACTTTTCTCCCCGCCTCTGAGGCTGGAAAGCTGATCTCTGAGTAGTCTTGTAGTCTGGCTTGTCATGCTTTTTGAAGTGGTGGTAAGGTAGATTCATTTGGGGGTCCAAGTGTGTCTGAGGTGTCGGCCTCGATAATTCTTCCGGTTGGTTCCGTCGGGGTGGGTCATTCTCCGTTAGCGCTGCCTGATAACGTTCCGCCAACGGGACGATGGATTCTAAAGTGCTGGCCCCATTCTCTGTCAGAAATCTTCTCATGTCGGAAGTCATGGTGTCCTTCAGTTGTTCAATAACGACCATCTCCTTCAGACCTTCCCAATCATGAGAAAAATTCCCTAGGGCACCCCACTTTTCCACGTACGAATCCAGTCTAGCAGCAAATTGAGCAAAGTTCTCTCCGACTTCCCAACTAGAGTTACGGAACCTCTTCCTATAGGCATCAGCATGTAGCTCATAACGGATCAGGAGTGCCTTTTTCAAAGAGTCGTAGTCATCCTGTAAACCTGGAGGAAGCTTGCTATACACGTCATAAGCAGTTCCTCTAAGCCCTTGCGACAGTTTCAGGTTCCACTTGCTCCTCTCCAAACCAAACGTGGTGGCAAACTTCTCAAATTTGTCCAGATACCTATCGATCGAGTCGGCTTGTTCCGAGAAAGCTTCGAATGGAAACGTCAAGGGTCCCAAAGTTGACATGAGTGAGGATGGCAAAGGTCCTGTGCCCCCTGCGTGCAAGGAAGGCATATCATCTGACCGTGGCGATAGGTTGCCTGAGGAGGTAGATGCTGTCGCACCGGCTACCGGTTCAACTCTTTGAGCTTGTCCCTGCATCTCTAACTGCTTCATCTTCAGTGCATGCTCGCGTTCATCTCTCTCGCTTCTTTCCCTAGCGTCTACAGCTTTTATCCTCTCATCTATTTCTGCTAACTTTATTCGCTCTTCTCTTTCAGCTTTCGCTGTTTCTCGAGCGTAATACTTATCAGTCTCGACACTGACATAATTTGCAAGGTCCACCCCACTATAACCTAGATCTCGACCGGCCTCCCCTAGTGCTGCCTTAAGCTTAACTATTTCAGCCATCTTTTGCAGTTAAAGTCCACACTGAGTAAGCTAGTGCTACCTTCCAATAGTATTTCTAACAACAAGTAAATACTAATTATTTATCAGACTGCTGTAGAATGAAATTACTACAGTTATGGAGACTTAAGGTCTGTAATTCAATGAAATACAAATCATGAACTAACTTAATTAAATACAACATAAATAAAGGGATTCACCAATCAATGCCTGAAATTCTAGAAAAAATGTTTTCTGTCTTTCTAGAGCTCACTGTGTGAAAATACATGTGTTAAAATGGTATACTGTAATGACTGAATGAATGATACTATCCCAGAGGTATGATAAAATACATAAGTTCAAATCCCGGACCGAGACACCAGTGTCACGTAGCGTTTAAAGGATAAGAGAATTATTTAGAGGAAATAATAGATCTGATGTGGAAGATTTGGCTCAAGGAATCCCTGCTGGGTTTTCCCACTTCCGAAGGGTGACGAAGAGGGTAAATTCTCCTAACTCGACAGGTCTGGAAAAGATTGTAAGGAGATATTTGGTCTCTCGCTACCGTCGTCCCCTTCTCAGTTATCTATTATTATTATTCTTTAATTTATATATTATATTTTACGAGCCCCCCTCCCTTTTAAAGGAAGATAAACATAGACAATATTCAACATCTAATGGAAGGAACAAAGCGTGGGGTACAGTATATACACCCAATTGGTTTATTGCAATAAAATGAATAGATGGTGAATGATAGTATTGTCGATGGAATTAGTGTCTGCTGTATGTATTATGTGTCTCACAATTCAAGTGTTTTTCATCATGGATGACTAAACTAGGCATTGATGTAGTGAGTTCCCTTTTTCGTGGACTTAGCTTTTCAGCCCCCGGCTGATAGTGAAGTGTGGTTAGTTCTCCGGTCTCCTGACGTTGCCCCAGGTAGGTCTTGAATGGTTCGGATTTGCCTTCTCTGTGCTCGACTCCGTATTCTGCGCTGAGATTGGACTGTCGTGCAAGGCTCCACCATAGACTGAAGACAAATACGACGGCTTCATTAATTTTCTAGCTTTAGAAAGCAGTCTTTCCCTAAGCCGTCCCTCTGCCAGTCATCTCAGATTTTAGTCTCTAACATCATATGTCTAGAGCCTAATCTTGAATTCAAGTTTCTCCTGTCTGTCCTTTATTATATTTCTCTGCCCCAGTGGCAGTATTATAATTCTTTAGACTGATTTATCGTCAGCTTAACCCGATGAATTATTATAAATGTCAGTTAAACCCACCAACTTTTATCATAGAAATGTCGGCAACAGTATTCTAGTTCTGTGCCTCTAGCCTAATCGTCATGTCATTATGATGAATTTAACAAATAATTGGACATCCGTGTTTTAGAATTGTCTGACAACATTATCACACACTTCATGTCTGGTCGCATCGTCATATAATTTATAATGAATATATGTCACGGTCTGTCAACATTATCGTTAATATTAATTTCCGTTAGTCTAAACGTCGGGTCGAAAATAATCAAATAATATGGAAATTAATAGCTATATATATATATTCCCGTTATACATTATTATGAACATGTACATATCCCGTGGGATCATAAAATATACCCGATCACATGTGGCTGGATGTGATCGTAAAACAAAAATATGAATAAAGTAAACATACCAATCTTGCGTCGATTTTGCAAGGTACTACACATTTCATCACATTATATTCTAGCGAGATTTCACTTACCTACTCAAAGATGGACGCTAACCCGCAATTTAGACACGTGGCTTCAGTGCTTTTAATGCGAGAATTCGCCGATATCTGGGTTAGACCTAGCTGTCTCAAGATTTCCTGGGCAAGTGAAGAATGCTCGTGTTGGCGCACTTTTAGCGAGACATTTCCGCTTGGACACGTGATCCATAGCGGGCATCATGTGACATTAGCCTCGTTTTAGACGCTCCAATCAATAATGTTAAAAGTCACGTGATGTCTTCCTAAATGGCCTAAACTGGTTCTCCCAAGTTCAAGCAGTTCTAAATTAAAGTGGGTTTCTCGCTACCGAGGTCATTGGTCAACAATGACGTCGTATCTAAAAATAGCGAGGAGAAAATACCGAACGCTAGGAGATTTTCCGCAAGTGACAATTCCCGAGACTTTGCAATCATGCATTGAGGATGAGAAAAAATGATGTCACGTAAATAATAAAAAAAATGAAGAGAAGATTGGCCAAGTCGTCACAGGTTTGGAAGAGAGAGCGCCAGACTATCCTATCGGCTGTCTTCCTCCTGGCCTGGTTCCATTCTAGTCCTCGGTCCTCCAAAGATTGTCTAATGTTGTCCTCACAGCGGACTCTGGGTCGTCCTCTGGGTCTGGATCCCTGGCTCTGTGTTTCCCATGCTTGTCGTGGTAGCCGATCTTCTCCCATTCTGCAGACATGGCCAAACCATCTTAGTTTTCCATCAACATACATGTCATGTCAAATTAGATGACTAAACTGCGGACTTGGGACGGTCAGGCTAGATGTAGCTTACGATCTATTAACTTTGATGAATATATGTTCGAGCATTATTCCAGTATTGTACAGATACACATTAATACTAAAAATGGAGCCATGTTGTAATGTGAATAAAGTGATGTCTTCGTTCTCAACACCAGTGCTTATCTGCAGTTCCTTCGCTGTTGGCGTTTCATTATATGTTTGTTCACACTTGGCCACAGTCACTCAATTTAAACGCAATAATGGGGTTGAACCGGGTAAGCCGTGCACACAAAATACACCAGTTTTCAAGTGCGGTGATAAAAAACCAAACCAAACATGTGGTATAGATGGTATCTCAATCTGTTGTGTCCAGTGCGTAGGTGAAAAAAATGGTGACCTGTTCTCTCCTAGATAACTGATGATATGCATCATTTTTTAAATGGCCTGGGTGCTTTCTTTCCCATTTGGACTTGAATGTGGCTTTTATAGTACTTTTTGTCATTTCGTAAGTTGTCTCTATATCATTTTGTTGTAAGGCTCCTCTTTCTTTATCAAGTTTATCTCCCTCTTTATTTCCTGGTATGTTGCAATGGGCTGGTATCCACTGGATTGTGCACTTGTTGAAACATTTGGCTAGTCCGATGTGCATGTGTCTAGGCTTAAATAACACATAAGGAAGGGAAACCCGAGGCCTGTAAACAGTAAATTAATATTAGACAAACATAAAGGTATGTTTTCAGGCACTCGTAAGAAATAAAGAAGTAGAACACTTGGACAACAGAAAAACAACAGACGTGAGTGGCTTACCCAGGGTTCGAACCCCGTACCTTCCGTACGACAACTCCGCCTAGCTATCAAGCGAATCACACTGACCCCACGGCCAGCTAGGCATCCCCAAAAAAAGATGCTTTGCTGGCTATTTATCAGTACGAAACACACAAGATAACACCGGAAGTATACAGTGGGCAACTCAGCCCTTAAATGACGCAATCACTTCTGTTGTTCTCCTATTAACAGTATGTGTCAGTCCAAACAAGACAAAGACCTTGATACTGGGTCCAGTAAATAGTAGAAGACTTAAGGACATTAGTATAGAACAGAGGGTAGGTTTCTGGTATTGTATAAACATAAATAACACATAAGGAAGGGAAACCCGAGGCCTGTAAACAGTAAATTAATATTAGACAAACATAAAGGTATGTTTTCAGGCACTCGTAAGAAATAAAGAAGTAGAACACTTGGACAACAGAAAAACAACAGACGTGAGTGGCTTACCCAGGGTTCGAACCCCGTACCTTCCGTACGACAACTCCGCCTAGCTATCAAGCGAATCACACTGACCCCACGGCCAGCTAGGCATCCCCAAAAAAAGATGCTTTGCTGGCTATTTATCAGTACGAAACACACAGGATAACACCGGAAGTATACAGTGGGCAACTCAGCCCTTAAATGACGCAATCACTTCTGTTGTTCTCCTATTAACAGTATGTGTCAGTCCAAACAAGACAAAGACCTTGATACTGGGTCCAGTAAATAGTAGAAGACTTAAGGACATTAGTATAGAACAGAGGGTAGGTTTCTGGTATTGTATAAACATAAATAACACATAAGGAAGGGAAACCCGAGGCCTGTAAACAGTAAATTAATATTAGACAAACATAAAGGTATGTTTTCAGGCACTCGTAAGAAATAAAGAAGTAGAACACTTGGACAACAGAAAAACAACAGACGTGAGTGGCTTACCCAGGGCATAAGAGAACAACAGAAGTGATTGCGTCATTTAAGGGCTGAGTTGCCCACTGTATACTTCCGGTGTTATCTTGTGTGTTTCGTACTGATAAATAGCCAGCAAAGCATCTATTTTTGGGGATGCCTAGCTGGCCATGGGGTCAGTGTGATTCGCTTGATAGCTAGGCGGAGTTGTCGTACGGAAGGTACGGGGTTCGAACCCTGGGTAAGCCACTCACGTCTGTTGTTTTTCTGTTGTCCAAGTGTTCTACTTCTTTATTTCTTACGAGTGCCTGAAAACATACCTTTATGTTTGTCTAATATTAATTTTTTATGTGTCTAGGCTGAACGGGCGCGCGTCACTAAAACGAGGCAAAATATACTGTTCAAAAAAAGAAACGCATAGCTATCCGAGGGCGCGTTTTTATGAGTTTGTAAGTAAAATTTGGTGCTAGGGTATATAAAAACCAGCCTCAAATGTTCTTTACAGTGTCAAATGCACGTGTTGACCTGAATTGAGTTCGTTTTTGTAATCGTTACAACGCAGTGGTCAATAGTGTTTATGACGCAATTTTTGACCACAGGTCATGTTGCGCGCTCGTGAAAGCAACAAAATTTGAGGTGAACACTATTCACTGACTACGCAACTGAAACCCTATAAAAGGATAACGCTACACAAAAAACATTCAGTTCATTTTCAAGCAGACAGTTATGGTGTCTCTATCGATAAATTTAAGGAACATTGCTATTGGCCGACTGCATGCAGGCGAAAGTCAAAGTCAGGTTGCTAGGCATCTAAACGTGCATCAGAGTACCATCAGTCGACTTTGGCACCGGTTCCAAGCCACTGGCTCAGTTGAAAACCGGACACACCATACTAACGGGAAAGCCCGTACGCCAAAAAAACTCTCGTGACCCAGATGCAAAACAACTGTCAATTGACTGGTTGAACCCTAAGGTATTCTTGTGTGCAATTTGAACAATTAACCCATTAAATTAAAAAAGTTATTGAATGTCAAAATTATGCTTATGTGTGTGCCTTCAGTAGCTATGCGTTTCTTTTTTTGAACAGTATATTATTTTTTTTTTTTAATGTTGGAGACGGTATTTCCGCAAAGCGGTATTTCCAAAACTTACAATGAACACGTACCCCTAATGAGAGTTTAGTCTTACAGGTGTGCCCTTTTGGGGAGAAGATAATATGGTGGTAGTTTTAATAATACTAGTTTATCTACTATTGATGTATTAATATTTACCATATATATTAAAAGTTATACAACATACACTTACAAATAAACGTGTGCAGTTCTACAGTTTACATTCTCACGTATTACATTTAATGAAGTATTTTCTGCAGCTAAAAAACAGTATGCTAAAGTAAAATACAAAAAAAAAAAAAAAAGTCTACAAAGTACCATTTGAACACCTTTCTTGTACACCGTGGGGTTCGTGAAATCACATTTTGAGAAACACTGCCGCAAAGGAAGAGAATTGTGGACAAGAAAGGCCCGATCTTGTCGTCTACGGCAGCATGATGAAGTACCACAGACTTTTAAGACGGCTAGAGATTTTCTCAGTGGTGTTTTTAGGCAGAGAAAACCTATGCTTTTTGTCTAGGGCCTCGTGCACAAATATATGCTTGTCGGTTTAAAAAAAAAGGTAAAGGTGGTCCCATAGCAAATACTGCCGCAGGGGAGATGTGTTAAAGACTTCACTATACTATGTCCAGCTTTGAGAGGTGAGGTACCCAGTTACCTTCCTTGCTGCCTTTTTCTCCCTTAACTCAAGAGCAAAGTCAGGTACCCATTTACAGCTGGGTAGACTGGAGCGTGTCCATACCGTGATTCGTACCCGGCACCTTTACCGCGAGAGACCAGCGCTCTAATAACCCTGTCAATCACAGCCTTTTTTTTTTAAAGGGACCTCGCACGTTCTTGCGTGCCAAGGCACCACGTAACCTAAAACAGCCACTGGATTATCCGACTAACGTGCAAGAGAAAAAGAAACATGGCACAAATCGAAAACAGACAGCTGGCGTAATTGGATACATTTTAAGAAGAGACAAATTAGAAAAAGATGTGAAAAAAAAATTGGTACAAAAGAATTAGAAATATATAGAAATGCTGCTGTTCGTATTTATCTTCTCCTTAGATCTTTGGTTTTTGGGACCATGCACTTGAAAACTGGTATGTCATGTGCACGGGATACCTAGTTCAACCCCAAATGGGTTATAATTAGGGTATATCGTGTTCATCATTCCATATAGCATATTTCATTGTTGTGTTTCTTGTGTTTTGGCTCTTCCAAGCTGTAATTTATCTGCCATTTGTAATGTATCCTCTTCCATTCTTAGAACCAACGAAGATATCAGTGACCATCACGCCTAGTGGCGTTCAGCTGCCAACTTTCATGTTGTGCCCCAACTCTGGTTCACGCTTTGCATCTCAGCCTCCACCATTCTCCGCCAGGTTAGTTTTGGTCGGCTTCCCGTTCGCCGTCCTTCTGGGGTCTATAGCATGGCAGTTCTAGCGATGGTGTCAGGGTCTGTTCTGAGGGTATGGCCAACCCAATTCCAGGGTCTGTCTGCTATAAAGGTGTACACATTTTCTTGATGACTTCGAGCTAGCTGTTCTTGGTTGCTTCGGCCAGAAAATTTAAAGTAATAAAGTAAAAAAAAAAAAAATTTAAGATAGCATTGGTTCATCGGAGAACATTACTTTTGCACCTGGCTATTGTTTTCATTCATTTATTTAATTTATTACACAGTACTTCATTGTAATATGGCAATTAGTTTCTTTACTGTGATATTTATTTATTGCTTCGTATCTTTATTTGATAATTAATTATTAGTTTTCCCAGGTGTCTGCTTGTCCTTCGTTATTTTTTCGCAGCCTTTCTATATTTCATATCTTTGTTTTTCTATTTGTGACCGTCCAGTGAATTCCATTTCTTGTAATTGATGTCGTAGTTTTTATAATCTAATCTAGGACAAGTAAGAAGAGAAAGAGACATCCATGCCGCGCTCCAGTTCCTATCTCTAAGAGCTCTGTAAGTTGTACTTGATAAAGACTTCAGCATTTCATGTATTCACACTTTCATTGTTAGGTTAGTAAATTTATGGGGACTCCCTTAATATCTTTTGCCAGTCCCCGTTTATTTGCCGGAGGAGGTCTCTGACGAGACTAATAAAGAAACAGGATTACTACACCATCAAGCATGTCGTACAAGGCCACTAATATGAGGTTGTGCATGCAGCTGGCAACCTCATCATGTCAAACACACTGCTACAGAAACCACCGCTCCATGAGCATGTGGATGTTGTACGGGGCGGGCTCCCTGCAAGAGGAACAGCTGTATTTGTGGCTCACTGCTCCATATGGTGTGAACAGCGAAATGATGAATATTGCTTAAGATACAATCTACATAGTGTTTTGTCTATATATCATATATAAAAAATCCCAGCTTTTTCTGTCACTATCGCTAAGGGCTGCAAATTTGGTGGAAAGTTAGACATTAATTGTATTGTTTCCCTTATATGTACTCTCCCGAAAATAGTAACACTTACCAAAGAAGACTGCTCAATTGAAGTTGTGCACAAAAATAAATTTAAAGAATGTGTGATCCCGTATACACACATTAGGATCCTCGCTGCTGCTACGTAGTTCGTGTACTGTGGTGATGTACAAGGGTTTTAAAAAATACTTGTGAATAAGTAAAATTGCTGTTAGGTATTGGTGCTTTTGACTTTAATTGCCGTCTTATGACGGGCTTTTACACTAGTACAGTGTTTCTCAACCGTTGTGCCGCGGCTCACTAGTATGCCACCGCGCTTATCAAAGTGTGCCGCGAAAATTTTGTAAATTTACTACATGAAGTATATTTTTAGGAATCATGTAACATAAAACTGATCATACAGCTTCAGTTCATTCAATAATAATTGGAGCTATTAACTGCTTTGAACAAAAACAGTATCCTTCAAAATGTCATGATATTATAAAATGCGAGAGGCGCATAAACAACATTCAAGGGAGCCGCGCTAGCGTAGTGGTTACAACACCGCTCTGGCGACCGGGTGATTCAGGATCAAACCCGGGCGACGGCATTTGAGGATTTTTCGTCGACCGGGATTTGGACTGGATTAACTCGAGACCTGGCGAGGACATTTGAAGGAGTGTCGTCGACCAGGGATTAGCGGCTCCTGAGCCGACCCAGCTCTAATGGGTACCTCCGAAAACGGCGAGTATCTGCCTGAATGGCGAGGGACACTTGACTCTGTACAAGAAAATAGGATACTCACGTAAAAATCAATGTCAGGTTATACATTAAAAATAACCTGAGATTTCGCTTCGAGTATTAGCGGGCGTACGAAAAAACAACAAAAAAAAACAACATTCAAAGGCCATGGACGGTGCATAGCACTTCAACTTTGACCTAATTAAATTTCGTATCAGAAAGAGCGGTAAGGTAGAGGAAATTGATAATTTGCGCATGCGCGTACAATTCGTGTTGTATGTTCCATTCTATAATTAACGCAGTGATCAGCGTGTTGTTTCTTGTTTGAGTTTGATTTGTAAAACTGTGTAAAATATTTAATACATTCGATTTGTCGTTTTAAAACTTTATTAAAAGTAGATAAACTAACTGACATGGATAGATTTATTACAAGAAAACGTGTCCAAGTAGTAACAATGACAGCATGACTAGTATTTGCAGAAATGAAAACATCAGTTTGGACGAGGTCACGCCAACACTGAGTAAGATTTTTAAATGTAAAGTACACGGACAGCTTTTTAAGTCTGGGATTTTCTTGGTCTGGAGAGAAAGATTGTCCTGAGCCATTATGTGTTGTGTGCGGTGACTAACTTTCGAACGAAGCAATGGTTCCTAGTAAATTGAAAAGACATTTGACCACTAAACATGCACATCTCATGAATAAAGATTTGAATTATTTCAAAAGGTTAGTTGAACAACAAACAAAACAAGTTCGCTACTTGGAACAAAGAGTTAAAGTATCTGATGAAGGTCAAACTGCTTCTCATCATGTAACCGAAACCAAAGCACAGCAAATGAAATCATATACTACAGCTGAGTCACTTATTTTGCCTGCGTGCCGTTCGATAGTTAGGACAATGTTTGGTAGTGAAGCAGGAAACGAAATTACCAAAATTCCGTTGTCTAATGATACTATTCGAAGAAGAATAATCGAGATGTCTTCTAACATTGAGGAACATGTTTCAATTGTGCTTAAAAAATCAAACTTTGCGCTACAAGTTGACGATTCTACAGACATAAGTGGCAAATCACAACTGTTAGAATTTGTAAGTTTTGTCCATGGAAAGAAAATCATTAACCAATTTTTATGCTGCAGAGAACTTGTAGATTGCACGAGAGGTCAAGATATATTTGATACCTTGACTTTCTACTAAACAAACTGTAATCTCTCCTGGAAGTCATGTGTGGGTGTTTGCACAGATGGCGCTCCATCTATGATGGGGTCTATCAAAGCTTTTGTCGCACTTGTAATAGAGCAAAATCAAAACATGATTTCTACACATTGCTTTCTGCTTAGGGAAGCCCTTGTTGGAAAGACACTGGGGACAGAATTAAAGTCTGTACTAGACCACGCTGTCCTTAATGGTCATTTTTGTGAAGTCAAGGCCTCTAAAGACCCGACTCTTTAAACAGCTTTGAAAAGCTGTGGATTCGCAGTATGAATGTTTAATTTTACACACAGAAGTGAGATGGTTATCAAGGGGAAGAGTGTTAGCTTGGGTGTATGAACAAAGGAACGAAATAAAAAAAATTTTCAGTCAGAAGGAAACATAACACTTTATGGAAACCGCAACAGTGAACTATGGTGTGCCAAGCTAGCATATCTGGCAGAAATATTCAGTACCTTAACAGTGTGAATACCAGTATGCAAGGACGAAATGAAAACATCTTTTCATCTACTGATAGGCTACTTTCATTTTTTTTAAAAGTTTATTAATCTCTTTAAATAGAGATAGGGAGGGTAATCTTGATATGTTTCCACTGGTACCCTAGAACAATTTAAAAGACATTTCTACCCTCAACATGGAGCATTTGGAAACATTGGAGCAAAATATCCAATATTACTTTCCATCGGTGACTACAGAGAGATTCGACTGGGTAAGAAGCCATTTGTGCCTCTTTCATCTGACTTGGATTTTACAATAATAGAAGAAAAACAGTAAGCTTCTATTTCAACTGATCGCAGTCTTAAAATGAGATACCTCTGGACGAGTTCTGGGTTTCTGTTAAAGACGCGTATTCTGTTATGGCAAAGCGAGCTTAAATTATTTGGATGCAGTTTTCTACGTCATATTTATGTGAGTTGGGATTTTCAACACTTGCAAGCATTAAATGCAAATAAAAGGGAAATACTTCTCTGTGTTGAAGATGAAATAAGAGTTTGCTTATCTCAGATACGCATTAATTTTGCGATTGCTCGGTCAACGATGAGTCAGAGGTTAAGATTATGTTATGATTGTGTGGGTTCGATTTAATTTATGTGCAGGCATGAAATTAGGTCAAAAGTTGGGCAACAGCTGTTCCTGAGAAATGATGCCAGACGCGATGACTCACCGCGTCTATCTTGTATCAGGCTATTAGCAATTTATATATTGAGTGGGAGCCGCGCTAGCGTAGTGGTTACAACACCGCTCTGGCGACCGGGTGATACAGGATCAAACCCGGGCGACGGCATTTGAGGATTTTTCGTCGACCGGGATTTGGACTGGATTAACTCGAGACCTGGCGAGGACATTTGAAGGAGTGTCGTCGATCAGGGACTGGCGGCTCCTGAGCCGACCCAGCTGCAATGGGTACCTCCGAAATCGGCGAGTATTTGCCTGAATGGCGAGGGACACCTGTCTCTGTACAAGAAATAAAGGGATACTCACGTAAAATCAATGTCAGGTTAGACATAAAAAAATAATAACCTGAGATTTCGCCTCGAGTATTAGCGGGCGAACGCCAAAAAAAAAAAAAAAAAAAAAAATATATTGAGCGCCAAAGTTAGTTAGCGCTCACAAGTCCAAGAATTTTGTGCCGTGAACAAGCGCCATTTCAGTCTGCCCGGTTCGGGAGATTCTGTAAAGTTTGGCGATTCAAGACGGGGAGGTTGTAGAGAAACCTAAGCCTCCAACGGACTTTGCCTTCTCGGGAGAGGGAGGCACGGGACATCAGTGTAATTGAAGAAAACTTGGTATGCGTTTTGTACATGGCGCCCAGTTACATCTGCAACACTGAGAGGAATTATAAGTTCTCTTGACGTGAGGAAATCTATACCTCCGCGGGGGACTTGCCTCTAAATAGGAGCTCTTAGCTCGTAAAGGCCCAATACCAAAACAAGCTACGTTGCCTGGTGTTGTTTACATACTGCCACAATAATGCAGTAGGCCTAAACCCGAAGCGGGTTAACTCGTCGGTTTGAAGAGTATATATAGATATATATATTCACCGAGGGCCCCTTCATCAGTATTCGGGAGAGGAGAGAGGGAAATCATACCTTTCCAAATACTAACGGGAGGAGGTGCACAACGAAAAGTAACTCTTTGAAGCCTCAGACGAAGACGATAGCGTCAGAAAGGCACTGAGCAGAAACAGAGGAGAGAGAGAGAGAGAGAGAGAGAGAGAGAGAGAGAGAGAGGAGTTTAGCGAGGAACAGTAGGGTTAGATAGAAATACTTAGAGGACAGCCTCTGAGGTAGTGCTGCAGAATCCATTAGCGTAGCATTTCTTTGTGGTGTAAAAGTTAGGTGTGCAGGACCGCCTAGAGCGCCTTTGAGACTGTGTAGTCATTTAGTTTATACATCTTCAGCGGGACAGTGTGGTTAGTTAGTAACAATAGTGTAGTCAGGAGTGGTGGCTTCTACGTAGAGACCCCCGCCAAGTATATGTCTTTATCCGTAGTTGTTTTCGTGCAGGTGTGAAAGAGAGCGTGGTAATTTTTATTTTGTGTTTTTCACTTGATTTGTTCTTTTTTTCCAGGTTGTGCGAACTCGCACGTTATTGTTGTTTGCTGTGGTATTGATTTGTTGTTTAATAAAATATAAAATGTACACTGGATCAGTTTACCTTTAACTATACTGTACTTGTATGCAGGGCCGGCTCTACCGACGGCGCAACACGTGCATTTGCACGGGGCGTCAAGCTTTTACATATTTTTACAATCCCGCCAAAATATTCCGCCTGGGAGCTTCTTCTTCTTCTTCTTCGATCCTTAACCACCGACCGTCAAAGCAGTCAGTGGCCATCACGCCTAGTGGCGTCTTGTAGGGCAACAACAAATTGATTCCACTTTGCACGGTCGGTAGCCATCCTTCGTACAGTGCCCCAACTCTGGTTCATTCTTTGCATCTCAGCCTCCACAGTCCTCCGCCAAGTTGTTTTTGGTCGGCCTCTCTTTCGCTTTCCTTCAGGGGTCCAAAGCATAGCTGTTCTTGTGATGGCATCGGGGTCTCTTCTGAGGACATGACCAACCCAGCTCCAGGGTCTGCCAGCTATGATGGTATGCATGTCCTCTTGCTTGCTACGAGTAAGCAGATCTTGGTTGGTGATGGTATTCGGCCAAAAGATTCGGTGAATTTTTCTTAGGCATGTTGTGTGAAAAGAGGACAATTTTGACATTTCCTTCTCTGTGACTCTCCAGCATTCCGCACCATAGAGAAGCACAGAAAGCACGCAACTCTGGTATAATCTTAATTTTGTGCTTGTGCTATATTGGGAGGACTTCCAGATGTTATTTAGCCGCCTGGGAGCATCGCTGGTGTAATGGTTACCACACTGCGCTAGCGATCAGGTGTTCAAGCCCGGGCGCAGGCATTTGTAAGAGTGTCATCGGCCAGGATTTTGACTGAATAACCTGAACGGCCCTGAAATAAACCCTCTGTGGATGGTGTCGCGGAGTGTTTGAAGGTTTCGTCTAGATTATTTTAAAATTCCTTACTTTTCTATTCCTTCACATTTTGTCTGTTTTCTCTAAGAAATATTTGCACCTGCGATCTGTTCTTTAGCTGTTTTTCAAGTCTTCACTAATAGTTCTGCCATACGATCCTGATGATAGCTTCTCCCCCTACAAAGGCAGTAAAAGGTATTTCCTTAGAGACGTCAGTACAATTTATTGGCTTGGTCGAAACCACAGTTGTTCCAAGAGTATTATTTTTCCATGTTCAGTGGTCAACTGAAGACCGCCACGATAAATTTTCCGGCATGGCTGAACGGGAGACGGGAATTAATTAACTTGGCGTGGGAATCAGGAGTTAATTTTTTTATCGACTGTTCTATGTTGGCGGTTCAAATGTTTCAGTTGTTTTCGAGTGTGCATTCAAGGAAGTTACAGTGATAAATAAGTTTTTAAAACGTTTTATGGAAATGAGTACAGTGCTTCAGCCTCCATTCATTACTAAATAATACATTTTATTGTAGGGTTTATTAAAACAGTTTTAATATTCAAATAGAAATAATGTCCGATAAAAGAAAAAAAACTATCAGGTGCTGAATATTGGAAACTGAAACTGGAAAAAGAATGCGATATTCAAAAACATAGCGGGGCTTTACATAAATATCTAAAAACTGAAACAGCTGATGTAAGACAGAAGAAAATAAGCAAATGTACCGAAACAAATGATTCTGAGCTCATGGCAAGTACTTCTAACTCGGACCCCAGTACCGTAGATATTACTAACAATGTCAAAAATGAGACTGATTTGATTGTTTCCAATTCCAGAGATTTAAGTGATGAACTTAAGAGGTACACTGATCTGGCAAGATGTAGTCCTTCTTTAAGCGATACCGAAAGACTGGAAATCGTAAAAAAAAGGCCTGCCAGAGAGACCAAAAAATGAGTTCGTTTTTCCGCGCAGCTCTAATGGTCGGAAATTTTCCCTAAATTTTTACACTAGGGAGCTAAGCAATGGAGAACATATTAATCGATCATGGTTAGTGTATTCAAAAGAAAAAGATTCTGTATTTTGTTTCTGCTGTAAGTTGTTTTCCTGTAATAAAATGTCACTCACTACTGATGGCTATAATGATTGGGGTCATTTGTATGTGTATCTTAATGAACACGAAAAATCTAAAAACCACTTGGAGTCCCATACAAAGTGGATTGAATTATCGTCCAGGCTTAAATCAGTACAGACAATTGATTCAATGCAACAAGAGTTATTAAATTCAGAAGTTCGACACTGGAGGAGCATAATAGAACGCCTAATTGCTATTGTCCAGTTCTTGAGCCAACAATGCTTGCCATTTCGTGGAACATCTGATAAATTATATGACCCTAACAATGGACATTTTTTAAAGCTTCTTGAACTGATTGCCAGATTTGATAGTGTTATGTGTGAACATTTAATGAGAGTAGCTCGTGGATTGACCCAACATTACCTTGGGAAAAACATTCAAAATGAATTAATTGCTCTTCTCTCTGGAACCATAAAAAAAGAAATAATTTCTATGGTGGAGAAAGCTAAATATTATAGCATAGTTGCAGACTGTACTCCCGATGTAAGTCACATTGAACAATTAACACTAATTGTAAGATTTGTTAATACGAATCCAGATGATATCAACATTCATGAGCATTTTCTTGGTTTCATTGCTGTAGAAGCCACTACAGGCTCAGCGTTAACCGAATGCATTCTAAGAAAATTGTCAGACATGGATATTCCAATCGCAAACATGCGTGGCCAGGGGTATGACAATGGATCAAATATGAAAGGAAAACATTCAGGAGTTCAACAACGTATTAGGGACTTGAACCCGAGAGCTTTTTATATCCCTTGCTGTTCTCATTCTCTCAACTTGGTGGTCAATGATGCCGCGATGTCATCTAGAGAAGGGGTTTTATTTTTTGAAACGGTTCAGAAATTGTATGTGTTTTTCTCAGCGTCAACACTGCGTTGGGGAATCCGTAAGAAACGTATTACAACTCTAACGCCCAAGCCACTAAGTACAAATCGCTGGGAATCTAGAATCGAGCCATTCGTCCTTTAAGATATTATATTGAGGAATTTTATGATGCATTGATAGAAATTGCTGATGACGAGTCAGTAGACAAAATGGCGAGACATGAAGCTGAAACCCTTGCCCTAAAACTCAGAGATTTTAAATTTTTATGTTGTCTGGTTATATGGCACTATGTTTTAAACGAAATTAATGTTGCTAGTAAACTGTTGCAAAGCATAAAAATGGAATTGACTAGTGCCATAACAACTTTGAGAAATGTTCTCCAGAGCCTTAAGAATCTCAGAAATGATAAATCATTTCAAAATTTTCTTGTTGATGCTACAACATTAGCTGAGAAAGTTGAAGCTGATCCTGATTTGATACCAACGTTTGAATGTACTAGAGTGCGTCGGCAGAAAAAGGAACACAACTATGAAGCAAGAGATGAACCTATTTTAGATCCTAAAACTAAATTCAAAATTGAATTTTTCTTTTTTATTATTGATGTTGCAACTAATTCTATTGAAGAAAGGTTCAAGCGATTGAAACATCACAGTTCACATTTTTCCTTTTTATATAACATCCCTAAATTGAAATCTGAGACGACAAATGAGCTCTTAAACAAATGTAGAAACTTAGAAAGCGTTTTAACACATCAAGAAAATAGAGACATTGATGCCATTGAGCTATGTGATGAACTGAAAGTAGTATCCAAATTAGTACCAGAAAATACTCCACCAATTGAAGTTCTTCGTTACATTATTGAAAATAACATTTCTCCTAATGTCGCTATAGCCTTAAGAATATTACTAACTTTGCCGGTAACGGTAGCAAGTGGTGAGCGTAGGTTTTCAAAACTGAAGCTTATTAAAACTTATTTACGCTCAACAATGGCCGAAACTAGATTGGAAGGACTTGCCGTGATTTCAATTGAACATGAAATCGGTCAAAAATTAGACTACGCAGACCTTATTTCTGCTTTTGCAAATATGAAAGCAAGAAAAGTGTCTTTTTAAGCAGTATATACTTCAAACCATATAAATTCAAATAATGTGAAAATAGTGCTAAAAATTATAACATGTACATACTACAGTTAAGTGTTTGTGACTCAGCAGTTCATCGTTCCACACGAGAAGAGCATGCCCTATATGTAAGTAATGTAACTACATTTATTTCATATAATTGTCTCTAATAAAGTCAATCTTTTATTTTATGATTATACAGTATTTTCATCAATTTATCAATACATTATTATTAATGGTACTATTTAAAATTAGGCTAATGGTCATGAAATTAATGTTGAAGCTTGTTTAATAACATAATGGTTTCAAAAATTTCAAACATTAATTTGAGGTTGGGCTTGGGGCGGCAAGGTATGGTATTGCACGGGGCGGCAAAATTCCTAGGGCCGGCCCTGCTTGTATGCTTTGACTGTATAGTGGTGTCTGTGGATAACTTAGTGTAGCTTTATCTCCTTTCTGTTAGTCAGAGGTGGTGAGACGGTAGCTAGTAAAATAAGTCACAAGTGGCGAGGGAGAGTCAATCTAGGTTCTCGGCATTTAAGCTATAAGTCTCATCCTTCCACTTCAATGTAATTCTCATCTTAATCTATCTTCTCAGGCTTTCCTCAAAACTGATGTCTTTTTTGTGTACTCAGACAGACTCTAATTAAAGCCACGCTGTGACAGTACCCACAAATTAGTGTATTTAATTTAGTATATATTACTGCAATTTTTTATTCTAGCGCGGGGTAAGATAGGTGTGCCGCAAATTTTTAGTAAATTAAAAAGTGTGCCGGGAACACAAAAAGGCCGAGAAACACTGCACTTATATATATATATATATATATATATATATATATATATATATATATATATATATATATATATATATATATATATATATATATATATATATGTGACAGGGGCGCTAGGTGTACCTCACACCCAAGACCCGTGCACCAAGAAAATTTATAAAGGATCGTTTGACAGGGGTTGCAATTATTGGTTGCTTGCAACCCTCTCAGCAGCAGACTTAACAATTCAAGCAACCCAAAGCTTTATGCAGATCAACATTTAATTCTACCGAACAGAACCGAACACCAAACAAACAATCCAACAAACAATCAAACGAACACCCAGTCAGTGTTCATAGACTGTGTGCTCAAGGCATTTACAGCTTGGCTCTTGTGTGTCTTCTTAGTCTGTTCTCACTGGGCGGCTCTCTCAAACATAGACCGGTTTCGCCGCTTGCTACCCCTTTTTATAAGCCCTGGCCTAACCACTCAATTTACTGCGCGCTTACGCGCATTAATCTGCGCCACACAGATAACACACGCGATTATTGCTCCAGAATGCATGAAAACACAGATATACACAACTAGAGCAAAAACACTACTAATATGTAGGCTTATTATGGCCTTGTAATAAATCTGCTTGAAGATAACGTGATCAAAAGGCACTAAACCACATAGACAACATGACTGCCCAGATGGGGCCAGCGCCGAGAACGACAGACCTCAAGATGGCGCTGTCACATATTCCCCGCCTGATTTTGTTGTCGTCCCGACAACTGCACTAAATCAGGCGCTTCAGTCGTATTCTCCAAATCTGAAGGATCACTTTTTCCTTCACTTTGTCTCAGGTCATTGCTGGTTACTCTAATGCTCGGACTCGCTCTGTCCATTCGTTGGATGATATATGGACCCCCTGTCATTGTGGGAGCACGAACTACAACGTACTCGTCTTCTGACCACATATCACGAATCTCGGATCTCTCAGCGTCGTGCATTCTCTTCTTCACCAATTCTCCGACCTGTAGTGGAGTAGAACACGACAGCTTGTCACATCTCTCTTTCCGGACTGCTGCAAAACTCTGCAACGGTGGCTCTGCTCTTACGTGCGCCCCTCGTAGCCTGGAAACGTGTCCTTCAACGAGTTTTAGATGAGTCTCCTCCTCTAAATGCCGACCACTTTTCCTGGCGCCCTTATGGTGACAGTTGCCACGGCCATCTCTTGGCTTGCACTGTGACGGCAATGTAGATGTGTTGGTACGCTTAGAGAGGGCGCTCTTTGATGGGCAAACCGATATCAAATGGTCCGGGGACCTACAATGGAAACATCGCTTAGGAAGCGGGCCCTGGGGACACCTGGCTGCCATGTGGTTCGAAAGGTCTCCACAGTTGAAGCATCTTATTTTCCTAGGCTTCCTCGGTGTCCTGGGTCGCCTCCTGCTACCCTTACATCCAAGCCGCCTTTGACTTTCTTCCCTGCAATAAGCGCCTCACACTCCGGTCGACCACCAACCATCTTTATCTTTGAGCCATTCTGCTCCCCTTCTGTAACCTGACTCCCAGCCGCAGAGGGGTCTAGTTTAACGCCTGTGGACATCGATTCTGTACGTGGCCTAGTTCTCTGCATCTAAAACAACGAACTGCCCTGGTACGTCTCCCCTGCTCCTGAGACATCGCATCAATTTTAGCCTCTAATTGAGCCACCTGCGCTCTCAGCCGCTCTACTTCTGCGTTTAATGCATGCGTATCTGACACAGTCTCTGTTCTTGCCACTTCAACACTGGCAACACCAGCCCCCGAAGCTGCTTCGACACTGGCAACACCAGCCCCAGAAGTGGGCTCAGTCTCCAAAAACCGTAGGGCATAGTCCCTCACCGACGTGAACGATGCTGTAGGCTCCTTGATGATCATTTCCTTTGCAAGCTTTCTTAGTAGGTCATCTCTCAGACAAGCAGCAAACTGGTCACGAAGAAAGGATGGCGCCAAAGGAGTGACGTTGTTCTGCTTTTGAGCCCTTACCACACTTTCAAACACCTCGTGAATGCGATGGGAGAATTCCCAAAGAGACTCCCTTGCACCTTGCCGGGTAGAGTAAAACGTGGCCATTACTTCTGGGATGCTCCGACGCTCCCCATACACCCTAAGAATGGAATGTAGCATCGATTCTGGGTCATCATCATCAGCCTGAATCCTCAGCTCCCTGCGGACACTTGGGGTCACACTGTCAAGAATAACATCTGCCTGGTCCTCTTTACTCATCATCCCTACTCTCCAGGCAGCTCTCACCTCTCTGACATATTCCTCAGCCGTAGGACCCGTGCGCTCCCCAAAGCACCGCACCCTCTTGTGAGTAGGTACCACGATGTACTGCACTCGTTCTGGTTGACGATTTAGCCCTACTACAGGGTCATCCACCTCAGCCACATCTTCGTTATCAGTTCTACTAGCAGCGCGTGTGTTGCGTGCCGCCATCTTGTTGCTAGTAGAGTTGACTAGAAATCTTTGCAAACTGGATGATCCCGTCCCTCGCCTTGCACTGAACTGGGTGTTCTACTGTTTCGGCTGTTGCTGCTCTGATTGCTGAAGAGTTGCTTCACTGCGTGCTGTCTGTCAATCCTGCCGACGACGCCACTTGTGACAGGGGCGCTAGGTGTACCTCACACCCAAGACCTGTGCACCAAGAAAATTTATAAAGGATCGTTTGACAGGGGTTGCAATTATTGGTTGCTTGCAACCCTCTCAGCAGCAGACTTAACAATTCAAGCAACCCAAAGCCTTATGCAGATCAACATTTAATTCTACCGAACAGAACCGAACACCAAACAAACAATCAAACGAACACCCAGTCAGTGTTCATAGACTGTGTGCTCAAGGCATTTACAGCTTGGCTCTTGTGTGTCTTCTTAGTCTGTTCTCACTGGGCGGCTCTCTCAAACATAGACCGGTTTCTTTCTTTTTTTTTTTCTTCTTTCTTTGGGTCTAATATTTTGCTGTGATACCCTGTTCAACCAAAACCCATTGAAGGGTTGCAAACGGTTATATTGGGGTATATAGTGTGTTAACATCTTCGCTGGTATCATTTTCCTAGTCCTGGAAATGATTAGCCCTGAAAAGGACTACTAGCTGACTGTCTGGATCCTTCGTCGTTGCTTGTATTTTTATGGTGTCGTGGCGTTCTCATGGAGTTCCTTTCCTGCCTTACAGGTTACAAACGGTTGTATTGCGGTATATAGGGTGTTAGCGTTAGTCTTCGTTGGTATCGCTTTCCGAGTCCTTGAGCTGATTGTTCCTGAAAAGGACCACTAGCTGCCTGTTCTGTAGCTACTTGTTGTCTGTTACCGGTTTGTGTTGTTCAAAGGCTGTCGCTATTATTTTTGGTAGCATCTCCATTATGGTTTTTAAAATTATGTTTATTTCCGCTGCTTCTCTTCTTTCTAGTTTGCTTTGTATTTCCTGCACGATTTCGGTTTTTATTTTGTCTTTAGTTTCTTTGTTTTGTTCTCTACTTTTTGTAAGGGTATCCTCAGCTATCTTTCTCTCTGTTTCAATTCTTTTGAGGATTTCTTCGTTCTCTTCCTTTAGCTCTGTGAGTTTGACGATGTCGACTTCTATCTCGTGTTTGATAGTTTTCATTTCCTGTAATATTGCCTGGGCGCTCTGTACGGCTCCTATTGTTTCGTCTCTTATGGCATCTGAGTCTTCGTTGTGTTGCTTGTTCGTCTCGACTTTGAGTTGTTGTTTTATGTCTCGCATATCTGTGGCTAGTCTTATCAGCTGGGCTCTTGTGTGCTGTTCTTGTTTACCAGTGCCGCCTGAAGCCACTCGGTTTCTTGCTTCTCTGAAGGAGATGTTTTTGGTTACAGATTCCTTCAGTATGGCCTTTGTTTCATAGAAGGTCGGACAGCCACGGTATCTTGCTCCGTGGTTCCCAAGACAGTTTGCGCAGGTTCTGTTGGAGTTGCGCACTTTATAGTTATCATCATTTTTCGCATGAGGACATTCATTGTAAGTGTGACTTCCCGCACAGTATCGACAAACTGCCTCTCTCCTGCATGTTTTCTTAGTGTGCGAGAATTGTTGGCAGTTTGAGCACTGCATAACAGGAGGGATGTACTCTTCTGTTTTTCGACATCTATCGTCTAGGTTGAGTTGCCTTGGTCTTGAAGTCCCCTCGATAGTTAGGATAACTAGGTTTGTGTCCTTCTTGTCCCATGTCTTCAGTCTTTCAACCTGTGTTATGTTGATGTTCTTGTTTTCTTCTTGTAGGCGGCTGTGGACCTCTTGTGTGGACCGGCTGTTGTCGATCCCTCTCACAACTATCTTTTTGGTCTTCTTGAATATTTCCACAGTAGCTTTAATCTGGTGGGGCAGCTGGACTTCTTTGTGTCCGGATTCAAGTTCGACCATCAGTTGGTTTGTTTTCTCCGTCTTGTTTAGAGTTATGATAACTCCGTTGTCGTGTCTTGAAACTTTAGATATGCTTCTCCTGCCCGTTATTGACTCAAGTATGCCGATTACTTTGTCGTCGGGTAGGGCCCTGAGCGAGGCCTCACCTCCAGACATCTGGGTGATCTTAATTATTCTCTCCTGTAGTGCCACGTTGGATACTGCGTTTTGATGCTTGCGAAGTTGGCACGTTCCAACTTCTGTCTCAGATTGTGTGTACGGTCTGCGGGACGGATTCGCATTCTGGGTCGTCTGCATCTGGTCAAGTTTCACCGGAGTTGGCTGGTCACTGTATGTTGGAGACTCGACAATGACATCTCGTTTTGCCGGTGGATTGATTTTGTTGGGTTTCAATGCTTTGTTACCCTCTGTCTTCGATGTTGCCTTGTCACTGCTCAATGTAGCTACCGCCTCGACACCTTGTTTCAGCGGTGATGTTGCTAAGTCTGGTTTCGGAGCTTGTTTGTCATCTGTCTTCGAATCTTTGGGTCGATCATCGGTCGTAGTATCAGAGGTTATGTTGTTCGTCTTCTGAGAACGACTGGCCACGACGCTAGGAGTATCCGTGCTCTCTGGATGCCTCTGTTTGCTCTTTGTAGGTTCTTGCTTGATGCTGCTGACAAGTGTTTGAGGGCTTGTATATACTTTCCTCTTTTTAGCTTGTTGCTTGGTGCGAGTCATTTTTGTAAATTCTGACCGGTTTCGCCGCTTGCTACCCCTTTTTATAAGCCCTGGCCTAACCACTCAATTTACTGCGCGCTTACGCGCATTAATCTGCGCCACACAGATAACACACGCGATTATTGCTCCAGAATGCATGAAAACACAGATATACACAACTAGAGCAAAAACACTACTAATATGTAGGCTTATTATGGCCTTGTAATAAATCTGCTTGAAGATAACGTGATCAAAAGGCACTAAACCACATAGACAACATGACTGCCCAGATGGGGCCAGCGCCGAGAACGACAGACCTCAAGATGGCGCTGTCACATATATATATATATATATATATATATATATATATATATATATATATGTGTGTGTGTGTGTAGAATTATATAGATCGCGATCGAAATGTTCACCATGGGCAGCACACAGTAGTCCGATATTTAAGGAAAGGTCTGGTGGGTACACTGTTAGAAAAAACCAATAAGGATAAGCAAAGGATCTCCTATCTGTGGTTTTTTTCTTTGTTTCTCATATATATATATATGTACATATATATATATATATATATATATATATATATATATATATATATATATATATATATATATATATATATATATATAACACTTGCGTAGTCACATGTTTCTTGATATAAATAAATTATATATTCACATAAAGTGAAAAACAGACGTAAAGTATTTGTGATTCTTGTTTATAACATTGGAATTTATAGGTATGGGCGATCTGTGTTGTCAAGATAGTTTTTAATGACAAGGCAATACATTATGTACAGGTATGTTAAAATTTCTCCGGCTTCACAGTGTCCAGAACGGTCTGAAAACCGGAATTTTAAGTCAAAACAGTACAAACATGACAATTATTAGTTCATATTCCGATAATTTATATTCCCCTGAATCTAAATATGTGAAAATCGCTTGTCAGAACACATTCTAAGTAGGTATATTTTAATTTTGTAAATAGTATTGTCTTCAGAAGTTATGCTTTTCCAATGGAGAAAATCAAGATTTTCTCCGAACTTCGTTTTATGAAACTTATTGTCTTATAACTTGCATATTTTTTAGTCAATCAAAATATGAGATTTGGCTTAAATACTTTCAACGGGACAATAAAACGTTTGTCAGATCCGATTTTTTGTATCTTATCACAATTTTGATTTATTGCAAGTAATATTGTAAAATTTTGAAAAAAAATGGTAACTATTTTTAGGTACACCCTATAAATATATAGGAGCCGCGGTAGCATAGTGGTTAGTGCACTGGCTTCCTAGCTCAGTGGTCTATGGTTCGATCCCAAGATGAGGTGGGATTTTTTTAGGCCGCAAACGGCTCCTGGGTCGACCCAGCCCCAATTGGGTACCAGAGCAACTCTGGGAAGGTTAAGGCGGCCGGCGTGATGTTGACCACATCACCCCTAGTGTGCCGATTTAAAAAAAATATGGGCCTAACACCATATTCCCAAGATGCCTCAATGGGGCATGTAACGGGATCCTTTACCTTTTATAAAGTTTTATATCTCAGGATCTACTAAAGTTATAAAAAACCAAATCCGACGAAAGTTTTAAGATATAATAATAAACATTCTATTCAAATTTGGTCTTCTTGATAGCATAATAAAGAAAAAGAAACTTAACAAACTGAAACAGAACAATATAATCCAACATGGCTAACGTTTCCATGGCAACAAATAATGCAATACCAGCAAACTCTTAATTATGCGTATCTATGACAAATGTAGGTTACATATGTATATTTTCTTTGAAATCATGTGATTAATGACGAAAATAGAATTTCACTGTTGCCCGCCCTTAATTAAAATGCGTGCCAAGTAATGTCAATGGCTTTCCCGCCAAGTAATGTCAATGGCTTTCCCGCCAAGTAATGTCAATGGCTTTCCCGCCAAGTAATGTCAAAGTCTTTTCCTTTGCTTTTGGGTGGCACCACTGATGTGCGGCTGTTTTCAAACAAGCCAATGGCGAAGACTTGGAGTCTCATGATTTTTGCTCCCATTCTTAATGCTTTTTTTTCACCCCTGTTCACATGTGCTCCTAGTCATTATAAAAAAAAAAAAAAAGCCTGCAGGAAAACCCATGAATGGCAACAAATCAGTACAGTGTATTGACAGAATGATATGTCACACTGAAGAACTGATAATGTAATGGAATAGAAAAGTTTTGCTAAATAAAGCCTTTTTACAATTAAAATTATTATTCTTCTTCAAGTTACTTGAGAATCACTTGGCAGAAACAGAAAGACGAATACTAACCACAAGATGCATAGAGAAACATTAGCAAGCAACAACAGGATCGATGCTTACACAGATAGATCAGCAACAGAAAATGGATGTGGTGGAGTCTTTCACAGTTTAAGCAACGACACCCCCCCCCTCCCCCCCCAAAAAAAATGCTGCCACTCCCAACAGAAAAATTCTCAAGTAACTTCAGAGCGGAGGCAGAGGCCTTAAAACTGTAGCAGAAGTGCTAATGACATAAAAATGCAGTGAGAGATAAGCAGCAATCTTTACAGATGCATAGTCAGTAAATGCAACGATGAAGAATCAGAAAAAGTGCTGACCTGGATGACTTAAGAGTAACACTCCACAAACTATGTCAGTAATTCAAAAGAGTTGTGATAGTGGATTCCATCACACTGCAACCTTCCTGAAAATGAAGAGGCTAACAGATTGGCAAAGGAAGGGGGAAAGCTACCTCAACTTGACACAAGCATAACTTTTGAAACGGTCAAGAGTTTTATCAATAACAGACACATGATCCAGTGGGAAACAAAGCATCCAGACCACACAAAAAAAGGATGCATATTATCAACTCGGCATAAGTGAACAAGTGGTAATCTTCGCACAGGTCACAACAGATTGGAATACCATGTATTCAACAAGTTGACGATTGGAACTACTGATGAGTGTAACTGTGGCACCGATAAAACGAATGCTGAACAAACATCTACTTCAAAGGTGCCCAACATATAAGGAACAGAGAAAGCGCCCATATAAGCTTCTAATTACTGGATTGTATACCACAAAGAGAAGAAATGAGAACAACAAACACAATAGCCAAGACATTAACGATTTATTTTATAAATATGTGCCTGCGTAGAACACAAACAGAAGGATTGAAATGGCATGACAATACCATTAATGTGGAACTGATGACAAGAACCAGATAAATACCAGTGGAACAAGAGATGCGAAGTAGATACTGGCGATGGATTGAACACACATTGAGGAAACCTGTTGATAGCATCACAAGGCAGTTCTTGCTCTATAATCCCCAAGGTACAAGACGCCACTAGGCGTGATGGCCACTGACTGCTTTGTCGGTCGGCGGCTAAGGATCAAAGAAGAATCCCCAAGGTACGCGAAGCAGACGTAGACAGACAAACACATGGAGAAAAGAACTGGAGACGGAAACAAAAATGATAAGGAGGACATAGAAAGACCTTGAGCTGATGGCACGTGACAGGAGGCCTATGCTCCTTTGGAAGCTGAAGAGTAATGATGATAATGATGACCACAGAGCGACAAATGCAATGGCTGATCGTTCTTTCAAACACGTCACATAAGCCACGTGCTTTGCGGCCTGTGTGACCAACGTCTGCAAACGTAATTATTCTTCAAGTCACTTCATCTTGGACCTTGTCATTGTCCATGTGGTCATCCTTGCCCCCGACCTTGTTAACCTTTTTCTTCTTGGCCCTGTAATGTGCGTCTATAACGTGTGTCAGATCCAGGAGTAAAATGCAGCCAAAGATGACGGACAGGATGGCTATTCCAGCGTAACCGACGTAGGTGACAGATGGCCGGTTGTCTTCAGCGCTTGACTTTTTTCTGACGGTCGCCGAAAGCGTCTGTGGAAGAGATCACCAGCATAAATTAACGTTAAACGAAAGACAGACAAATAAGTAAACAATTTCTGTTGTATACAGTGGCGGCTTCAATACATTTTGACTGATGAGGATATCTATAAATAATTTTGTAGATAACTGTGTTCATACAAGAAAGCCAGCTACATCAATGACTCCATGATTTATAAGGAGCAAACAGGAAAAAAAAATTATGATAGTCTGTGCAGACAAATGCGGGAGCATAATAGCATGTAATACAACAAGGGTTTAAAAGGACACTATCATACACAGCAAAAATAGTACAGGTTATTCATCGTGAATTTTGGACTAACATGAAAAATTATTTAATTTTTTATACGTTGACAAATTAACATATGTAAACTACAACAATTTCAGTTTATTAGAAATTTATAATTACTTGACACAACTCGAGCTGAAATTTCAATGTGTCTTTAGATTTCTCCAATTTGCCTCTATTGTAGACAAAAACAAAGCCAAATATACTGATCTGCTGCTAAGTGTATTACATCTAATGTTTTGTTTGAAAGTCGCTGCTCTGTACACTGTTTTCAATTTTTTAAAAAAATTTTGGTTTTTTGTAAAAATGAGGGTTAAATTACTGAGCTGCCTAATTATCTGTATCTAAGTAACAAGACAGCCGCGTCCCTAGTAACAACGATTATCAAGAAAAGACAACTCTAGTTATCTTGGGGATGGGTGAACAGATTCGCAGTGGTGTACTGTGCGCATATACATTTAAGTATATTATCCCAACATTGTGAGGGTTAGATTTGTGGAATATAAAATTCGTCAAACATTTCTTTCGCGTTCTTGTGGATGGCACTTGTTCATCCAATGAGCCCAGAAAAGACAAAGTACTCGCATTAAGGAAGTAGGCATGGGAAGGGGGAGGGAAGTGGTGAATAAGGTTTGAGGCGGGCTTAATATTGAATTATAGCGTTTATAATGTATCGGCGGAGATTTGTTCTATGTCACCATTACAATATGAAAGGAAGGTTTTTTTTTTTTTAAAGTTATGGTGGGGATGGACCCCATTATCCATTAAGAACTAGCCACCACTGCCTGTATAGGTCGTACAACTGAGATGGTTGGACAACGAAGAAAAGACGGAAATTAGTAGTAGTAGCTCTCCTTCAGTCATAACTGACTTTGGGAATGTGCCCCTGCGGTGATAGCCTGTCGTGAAACGAGTGTGTAAACCCACTACTTTGTTAAATCACTATGTCGAGATACAAATTTGCTTCAACCAATCAACGAGCACCGTTCACCAGTCGCTGAGCCAGAATAAATTACAAGAAGTTACGCCAGAAAAAAACTTAAGCCCTGTTTTTCGGATCTCGGTCGCGGCCATCTTGTTCACGCAATATGGCGGAAAAAAACGGAATAAAATTAGGCTGTACGAGGCATGGGACCAAACTGCAGACAACCAATCAGCTTGCCCCGCCAGGAACCAACCAAACGCTTTCCTTAAGCAGTAGAAGTTACTTCACCTGCCTATATAATCGGGCGAGATTCAATGCAAAAACACGCAACACCAACACGAAGCCAGATACCGACCGACTGAAGAGGAGAAGCTGTCAACCTTGATTTATTGCTTACCTGAGTGCATTGACCTGCAGCCTGCTTCCCTAGTCGAGTCACTGGCCTGTTTAAATCTTAGAGGGTAAATATATTTACGATAACCTTGTAGGAAAATAGGCCTTCAGCAGATAATATAATGTTTGTATTTGTTGTGTGTCATTTATACTACCTACACCTGTATATATTTAATATAAATTGTTTCAATATGAACGTATCAGGTTACTGATTGTATCTTGGGGAATTAGGCATATTGATTGATGAAGACGAAAACTAATAGGACTCATACTTCTATCTATTGTCTCCTATAACTCAATCTATTGTCTCACATGACTTCAGTCTATTATCTCAGATAAAACCAACTGAAATATAACCAAAACAGTTCTTGTTAGGACTCAATCTATTGTCTCCTATAACTCAATCTATTGTCTCACATGACTTCAGTCTATTATCTCAGATAAAACCAACTGAAATATAACCAAAACAGTCCTTGTTAGGACTCAATCTATTGTCTCTCATAACTCCAATCTATTGTCTCCTATAACTCCAACCTAATATATATAACCAGACAGTCCTGGTCGCATATACACCTATCATCAGAACACAACAACATTGTTAGGATATATGTTACCAGCCAGTTTAGCACTTGTCAGAGAGGGCCTGGTATATTATAGGGGGAAGGAAATGGTTGTATCACACCTAGGTATACATAGTATTGGATGTATTCATGTATTGAATTTATATTATTGAATGTATCCATGTATTAATTTATCAGAAAGAAGGTTTTGCAAGTAGACACCTGTCTTGTCTCGCTATTGCTAACTCATACTGAGCCATGTTGTTATTCATCCTACATGCAGACACCTGAGACACACGCTCATTTCATACTAGAAATAGGTGGGCTTGATGACAGAAATTAGCCCCTATTTTTACTTGTCACAGGTTTTATTCGTGTCATCAAACCTGAGGTCGTATGTCCAGTCAATCCAGCTGCCTGGAACTTCACAGGAGCACAGAGATTGTACCTGAGATACATCTTTAGTCTCCCTCAGTCTTGGGTGGGCTAACGAAACGATCAACAGCGGGTGTTTTGTGTCAACCAAACTAAGAAGGACAGAACTTTTTTTTTTTACACATTAGTACCAATTCCGTCGGCAATTGTGAGCAAATTAAATGTCAGTGACGAAAAAGAGATTTAGCGTAGCAAGAGACAATAATAAGATCATAGCTGATAAATTATACTTAATTAACAGCACAGCTGATACATGTACTATAATTGAATAACAGCACAGCTGATATAATTTTTGTTCCTATAATTGGAAAACCTGTTGTAATATATTTATATATCTATATAAATATAAATATTTGTAAATCATATGTAAACTTACAAATCCATTACATTCCATTTTTCAACATTCACCCTTCAGCACAAGAGTAGATAGTGTATATACTAAATAAATAATAAGGAAATTGTATTTGAAAGACTTGTCAATTTTATGATTGTTAAGTAAAATCTGTTTCCTTGTTTTAATATCACAGTTAGTTACACAGCGGGGGTGGCAATTTATGTCTGTCTCCTCTCTACTAATGTTTCGAGATCAGATCATTCACAGCCGTAACTAATTTGTGTACCAGTAGTTCTCTCAGACACTGGGACTTCACCATTTTCTGCAGAAATTCTATTTCTGTAATTGTCAGTACTATACTGATCCTAGAGCCAAATAAAACCTCACGCCACACTGGGGGCTCGTTCCTGGGATATTTCTATATACCTTGAGCCATACTTAGTCTATTCATCTATCTACTAACTCTATCTTGTGCCACCCATAGATAACCAAAAAAAAACACATTTTTGAAAAAATTCAATAATAGAATTTTTTATTGTTTTCTTAGGAGGAGTACCATTTAGTACTCAGTAAATAGTTGATGCTCACAAAGTTGCACGGAAATTATTTGTTCATTTAAATTAATTAATTTTAATTATAATATTTGGATATAGTAAATTTACATACCCTATCTAAGTAACGCCATGGCTGATCTAGTGAAGTTCAGAACTGCGATCATGCAGATGGGTAAGGAATTAAATATTACAGGTGAGGCTCTCACTCAGTATGTCACAACAGAAGGGGACAAACACATGGATAGGGAAGAAAGAAAGTTGCAATTAGAGATTGAAGCAAGAAAATTAGAAGCTGAAAGAGAAGCCAAAAGACTGGAAGCTGAGAGAAAAGACAAAGACTGGAAGCTGAGAGAGAAGACAAAAGACTGGAAGCTGAGAGAGAAACCAAAAGATTAGAAATTGAAGCCAAGAAATGGGAGGCTGAAAATGAGGCAAAGAAAAGTGAAGCTGAGGAAAGGAAATTACAAGCAGAGAGAGACCATCAGTTGAGATTAAAAGAGCTTGAAATTCAGGCAAATACTGGCAATAATGGTGGTAGCTCACCTCACTCTGAGAATAGCTCCATCCAGAGCACCTCAAGTGGGGCCATGAATTTTCATCTGGACCCATTTGTTGAGAAAGAAGATGCCATTGAGTCGTACCTGGATAGATACGAAAGACTTGCCATTACCTATGGCTTAGTGAAAGAAAAGTGGAGTCTTAAACTATCTCAGGGATTTAGAGGTGTGGCCTACGATGTATATTTGAAGCTCTCAAGAGATGACCAGGAAGATTATGAAATCCTGAAGCAGGCACTGCTTGTGAGATATGAAAAGAACTCAGGATCATATAGAAAGAAATTCCGAACAGCTAAACTTCTTCCAGAAGAAAACTATCACCAATTCTCTGCTAGATTGGAAACCTATTTGGAAAAATTGAGTAGTTTAGGAAAGTGTCAGGATCTGAAAGAAATGATAATGATGGAGCAATTGAAAGAGTCCATGCCTCAAGAAATGAGGAAGTTTATCATGGAACAAGGTGCAGAGAGATTGGAAGATATTGTAACTGTTGCTGAGAGATATCAAGCAGCTCAGGCAGAATTATCAGGAAATAAGAAGCAGGGTGAAAACTTCCAATCATCACAAAACTATTCCAAATATGAACAAAATGACCATACCACAAGGAACAAATAAAGATTTAACCAAAAGGACAAAAACCCTCTAAGATCGGATAAGACACCTTACCGGAAGGAAGGAAAGTGGTGTAAAACTTGTCTAATGAGTAACCACAATACTGCAGACTGCAGAAGTAACAACAATCCTTATTACGCTGCGTGTCTCACAACAGGGAACAAGGGAAGGAAGGAACTGGCAGTTAGTCAGAATGACCTCCATCATCCCCCTGTCTGTGAGGAAGTAGCATGTAATGGCACTAAAATTCAGTGCTTAAATGATTCAGGTTTGGAATTTGACTCAGTCGTGAGTGCAACCCTAGTGCACCCTGACCAACTTACCACAGAAACAGTGGACATACAAGAGGCAATGCAGGGAACCGGCACCATGACACTTCCCACAGCAAGGATCAACGTGAGAACTCGCTATGTGGAAGGAGTGATAAGAGCAGCAGTAAGTGATGATCCTATATACCCGCTGGTAATAGGATGTAAATATGTCTTTTTGGGTGACCCAATAAAACCTGTTGTCATGGCAGCAAACCATACCAGGTCGAGCACCAAAAAGGAGGAGGGAGATCCAATAAACATTCATCGTATAAAGATGAAAAAG
This sequence comes from Oreohelix idahoensis, assembly GCA_024509875.1. Taxonomy (NCBI): domain Eukaryota; kingdom Metazoa; phylum Mollusca; class Gastropoda; order Stylommatophora; family Oreohelicidae; genus Oreohelix; species Oreohelix idahoensis. The sequence continues at coordinate 325,564 of JAMPIV010019727.1, forward strand.
GCTCAAACAGCAGACAGCACATTGAAGCCTTGTTTTGGCAAATTGCCAAAGGCCCAAACCCTCCAGAGAAAGGAGACTACTATATGGAAAATGGCCTACTCTACAGACAAGCTGGAAAAGGACCTAAAGGGCATGGACAGCTGGTAGTGCCAAAATTCTACAGGGAGGAAATTATGGGGCAAGAGCATGCTACATCAGGCAGTGGTCACATAGGAAAAGGGGCCACTGGTCAAAATATAGCATTGCGATATTACTGGCCAGGAATAATTGAAGACATAAGTTGGTATATGAAATCCTGTTCAGAATGTAACCAGGTAACCTCATTCAGAAGTGTAGAGCAGTTACAGGACCTAGGGAAGCATTGTTGCGGACGTAGGCCCACAAAGAAAATACACAAGAGAAAACAACAGGTAGATGCGGTGATAAAGAGAAAACAAAATCACAACAAGTCTACTGTTACACCAGTAACCATGGCAACTCTCCGTATTGTACAGAGAGAGGACGAGAGACATCTCACCCCGACTAGATATTGTTCGGAACACCATGGCCTGGATCCTTTGGAAAATTTGGTTGGTCAGCAACCAGTATTAAAAAAGCTGCAGAAACAAACCTGACCCAAAGGAGGTAGGAACCAGGGCTGTACCAAACAGTTGATGGAGACAGGCCCCACTTCGGTATACTGTCCCTTACAATAGACATAGGTGTGGGTCCGGCAACGTTGTTGTATTGCCGTCCCCATACACGGTCCACTGGAAGCATTGTTGCGGACATGGACTGAACATTTGCAAGCTAAAGCACTCAAGGATGAGATTGACTATCTCTTAAAAGAGAAAATTATTTCAAAGTCTGAATCTCCCTACAGCTCAAGTGTGGTGCTATTAAGAAAACCGAGTGGTGAACACATGTTATGTATTGACTACCGGAAGCTTAATGCTATCACAGAATCTCAGGTGGACCCATAACCTGACACCAACCAGCTGTTCTCTACACTGAGTAAGGCTAGGTATTTATCGAAGGTAGATCTAAGCAAGGGATATTGCCAAATACCAGTGAAACCAGAAGTTAGGAAAATGCTGGCATTTAGTACATCAGACGGACACTACGAGTTTAATGTACTACCCTTTGGGCTGAAAAATGCTCCCAGTATCTTTTCAAGAATGATGAGGAAATTATTGGAACCTCTACAAAATCCCCATATCACTAACTTTATGGATGACATTCTTGTTGCTACAAACATATTTGAAGAGCATATAGTAGCGCTCTCCATGTTGTTTGACAGACTGAGAGAAACTGGATTGACTGCACGTCCAACCAAGTGCTATATCGGTTGTAAGGAGTTGGAATTCCTAGGTCACACTATTTCTACAGGTCATATGTCTCCTGACCCAAAGAATATAGAGAAGTTAAAGAAGGCACCCAGACCTCAAACGAAGAAAGATGTGAGATCATTCGTGTCATTATGTGGGTTCTATCAGAAGTACATACCCCACTTTAACTCTCTGTGTGCACCATTAACTAACTTAACGAAGAAAGGACAGCCTGATAAAATCCAATGGAATGCTGATTGTGAAAAAGCTTACACAGAGCTAAAAGCAAAACTCACAAGCAAACCAATCCTTACGCTACCCTATATCACACAGGAATTTGTATTAAGGACGGACGCTAGCAGTATAGGTATTGGTGCAGCTCTCTTGCAGAAATCAAAAGCCCAGCCGGAGGAACTTTTACCAGTCGCCTACGCCAGTAGGAAGCTGAATGCAGCTGAGTTGAATTACTCGACCATAGAGAAAGAATGTTTGGCTCTAATTTGGTCCATCGACAAATTTTCACCTTACCTGTATGGGGCACACTTCATTGTCCAAAGCGATCACCAGCCTTTAACATTCTTGGCTGCATCTAAAAAGTTAAATTCGAGATTGTTAAGGTGGAGTCTGCTTCTGGCGCCTTATTCCTTTACCGTGAATTACATTCCGGGAAGAGACAATGTAGGAGCTGATTTTTTAAGTCGACACCCTATTACTCTGAACGGACAGACGCAAAAGGATTAACTACAGCAGGGGTTTACACGATAGCTATGACAGGTCACAGCTAGAAAAGAAGGGGGCTATGTCGTGAAACGAGAGTGTAAACCCACTACTTTGTTAAATCACTATGTCGAGATACAAATTTGCTTCAACCAATCAACGAGCACCGTTCACCAGTCGCTGAGCCAGAATAAATTACAAGAAGTTACGCCAGAAAAAAACTTAAGCCCTGTTTTTCGGATCTCGGTCGCGGCCATCTTGTTCACGCAATATGGCGGAAAAAACGGAATAAAATTAGGCTGTACGAGGCATGGGACCAAACTGCAGACAACCAATCAGCTTGCCCCGCCAGGAACCAACCAAACGCTTTCCTTAAGCAGTAGAAGTTACTTCACCTGCCTATATAATCGGGCGAGAGTCTATGCAAAAACACGCAACACCAACACGAAGCCAGATACCGACCGACTGAAGAGGAGAAGCTGTCAACCTTGATTTATTGCTTACCTGAGTGCATTGACCTGCAGCCTGCTTCCCTAGTCGAGTCACTGGCCTGTTTAAATCTTAGAGGGTAAATATATTTACGATAACCTTGTAGGAAAATAGGCCTTCAGCAGATAATATAATGTTTGTATTTGTTGTGTGTCATTTATACTACCTACACCTGTATATATTTAATATAAATTGTTTCAATATGAACGTATCAGGTTACTGATTGTATCTTGGGGAATTAGGCATATTGATTGATGAAGACGAAGACTAATAGGACTCATACTTCAATCTATTGTCTCCTATAACTCAATCTATTGTCTCACATGACTTCAGTCTATTATCTCAGATAAAACCAACTGAAATATAACCAAAACAGTCCTTGTTATGACTCAATCTATTGTCTCCTATAACTCAATCTATTGTCTCACATGACTTCAGTCTATTATCTCAGATAAAACCAACTGAAATATAACCAAAACAGTCCTTGTTAGGACTCAATCTATTGTCTCTCATAACTCCAATCTATTGTCTCCTATAACTCCAACCTAATATATATAACCAGACAGTCCTGGTCGCATATACTCCTATCATCAGAACACAACAATATTGTTAGGATATATGTTACCAGCCAGTTTAGCACTTGTCAGAAAGGGCCTGGTATATTATAGGGGGAAGGAAATGGTTGTATCACACCTAGGTATACATAGTATTGGATGTATTCATGTATTGAATTTATATTATTGAATGTATCCATATATTTAACCTCTACCCCTCACGGTAGAAGGGGAACGACTAAGTAAGTAAGAATGTATCCATGTATTAATTTATTAGAAAGAAGGTTTTGCAAGTAGACACCTGTCTTGTCTCACTATTGCTAACTCATACTGAGCCATGTTGTTATTCATCCTACATGCAGACACCTGAGACACACGCTCATTTCATACTAGAAATAGGTGGGCTTGATGACAGAAATTAGCCCCTATTTTTACTTGTCACAGGTTTTATTCGTGTCATCAAACCTGAGGTCGTATGTCCAGTCAATCCAGCTGCCTGGAACTTCACAGGAGCACAGAGATTGTACCTGAGATACATCTTTAGTCCCCCTCAGTCTTGGGTGGGCTAACGAAACGATCAACAGCGGGTGTTTTGTGTCAACCAAACTAAGAAGGACAGAACTTTTGAGAGATGAGTACACATTAGTACCAATTCCGTCGGCAATTGTGAGCAAATTAACTGTCGGTGACGAAAAAGAGATTCAGCGTAGCAAGAGACAATAATAAGATCATAGCTGATAAATTATACTTAATTAACAGCACAGCTGATACATGTACTATAATTGATATAATTTTTGTTCCTATAATTGGAAAACTTGTTGTAATATATTTATATATCTATATAAATATAAATATTTGTAAATCATATGTAAACTTACAAATCCATTACATTCCATTTTTCAACATTCACCCTTCAGCACAAGAGTAGATAGTGTATATACTAAATAAATAATAAGGAAATTGTATTTGAAAGACTTGTCAATTTTATGATTGTTAAGTAAAATCTGTTTCCTTGTTTTAATATCACAGTTAGTTACACAGCGGGGGTGGCAATTTATGTCTGTCTCCTCTCTACTAATGTTTCGAGATCAGATCATTCACAGCCGTAACTAATTTGTGATACCAGTAGTTCTCTCAGAAACTAGGACTTCACCATTTTCTGCAGAAATTCTATTTCTGTAATTGTCAGTACTATACTGATCCTAGAGCCAAATAAAACCTCACGTCACATAGCCCTCAGCTGTTTGTTTTTGTGTGTGTGGCCTGATGCTTCTTTCGACGTGTTATTTTCTCTTCTTTTTGTTGTAAGAGCTTCTTTTCTGCCAATCTGAGGTATCGCAGCAGGGAGCATCTCTACTTTGTGCGATCTCTACTTCATCCTCCCAGGTTGCTGTATTTATGTCCAGTGCCTTCATGTCCCTCTTGCTGACATCTTTGAACCTCAGCTGCGGTCGCCCAGCTGTACATATCCCACCATTAGTCACCATGAGGTCGAGCAACTGAGATGGCTGGACAACTTTGAAGAGACAGAAGTTAATAGAGACACATATAAAGCAGATCATTAAGTCAGTACAATTAACGTAAGTAAGTTAAAAAGGACTCCCAAGACGATGGACTGGCAGAGTATCTATCTGTCTTTCTGTCTATCTACCTAAGTTTACCAGTTAGCTAAAATCAAACATTTCCTAGATGAGGAGACACGGAAAATGTTCTATATATCCCAAATACAAACACATCTAGACTATTGTTCCACACTCTGGGATGGCTGCTCCATGTCCAACACTAAAAGACTCTATTCATTACTGTCACGAGAGGGTTGATTATTATTGAAATTATAAGAGATCCTGGACACAAAGTTGTATCAGGTGATACCAGGATAATGCCAGATAAGAGACTGGTCTTATAAGAAATACCCCCTTTTCTGAAAAGAATAAGGGTATATCGACATCAAAGGTAGGATCAAGCTGTATAAGTTTCTAGGTATGATGATATTATATTTTCATAGATTCCTATGGGCTCCCTCTCAAGATCCTCCGATGATTATATTATTAACTCTGCTAGGGGTATTAACTAAATTATCCACCAACAACAACTTGAACTTAAATAATTTAAGTAAAACTGCTGGTAAATATTTACAATTTATGTTTAGTTTCTCTTTTCTGTTTGAAAAGCTCTCAATGAAATCAAATTCAATTACAACAGTAAATCAATAAAACATTAGAAAATAGTTCAAAGGTATCAAAAGTCATTACAGTTGTTGAATGTTCTCTCTTTGGTTAACTACCTCTGCTTGAAGAATATCTATATCTAACTAACACTTTTATTTCACTGTCGTTTGAATGTTAGGCTATCACTGGCTATATCTATGCCCAAACACTTTTCATGACAAACTAGTATTGTCTATAATTGTGGTGTGACTCAAAACACTCTACAGTTGCCTTGTTTTGCAACTCATCTGTTAGAATGAAGCTGGTTCCACTCTTGTCCTGCAAGGAAAATTTAGTTGAACTTCCTCCAGGCAGTAGGTACTTGATGACTGGCCCTCTGTACTCAAAAGGCACTTGCACCAGGAGTCCCTTCAGTAGTGGCTGACCCTTTTATGAGCAGTTGGGTTGACAGGATATAACCTGAAACATATTGAATTTAACCACTATATTTTCTATCTCTAACCCCTTTTCTACAGAAGTAGAAGGTAAGAGATAGTGTCAGACGACAGAGTGCAGGTAGACGCACAGGGCATAGCACGTCAGCATTAACACACTTCAGTTCACTGTGACTATATCTTATTCTAATTCCTTGGTTGTAACTAACTGCCCATGATTCGCCCCCATACATGTATTTGGTCGTGTGTAAAACTACTAAGTGATATCTCAAACAATACAGTAAAACAATCGCTTTCATCCTTCCTTATGTTCCTGGTGTGTGGTCCATTCCATCAAGAAATAATTCTTTAAATGCTTTCCTAAACCTACAGACACACTTTTGCCACCATTCTCCTCAATTATTTGAATATATATCTTGGCAGTGTTTTACCTCCAGAAATTTACACAGTGGTTCAAAACACATCTACACATTTCTTAACGCACACTGTAATTAATCAATAGAACTACATATATATATATATATATATATATATATATATATATATATATATATATATATATATATATATATATATATATATATATATATATATATATATATATATATATATTCTTTCTTACCATCAGGCACATACAGTCGAGCTGTTAATGGGTATCTATTAGTCTGCTCTTCAGATACAAACGGCAAAGGCAATCTGCATTAACACGCTGATGCTTACTGTATTTTTGAATTCTTATAGCCTGCTTTACTATTTAAGGCACGTTCTATATATATACCAAGGCCGGACGCCAGAGGGAGTTTACTACCCACCGTGTGTTTTGCGATCAGAAAATGTATGTAAGATCTGCCTATCTGTACAAATCAGGAAAACTAAGATTTCCTTTATCTACGTTATTCCTGGAGCGATTTTATTCATATAAGACTTAAAATACGCTCTGGATTATCCTTTAACTTCCTATCTAATTGACTTTTACTTTCCTAAGTGCATTTTATTCTATGCGTACTCTAAACACCAAAATTATGGACTAACCTGAGGCCTCGATGCATTCAACCAGAGATTTCTCCCTGCCTATACTAATGGTCGTAAAAGTCTCTGCGCAGACGTGTGGAGCAACATTCCCAATATTGCATTAGTGACCTCTTCCAGGCGGTACTTCTTTCATAATGTTGTAATTAAATGTCCTCTTCCACTTGGTTGCACAGATATGGACTGGCCATTTTGACGGCCTAATGCGTTAGTAAACACTGCATAAAAGTACTTTCTGATTGGTCCGTCAAGGATATACTGTCATAAAGTATGGCGCACTATTTTGGTTAGAATTTCTCAAAATGACGTGTTGTGAATAAATATTAGACAAACATAAAGGTATGTTTTCAGGTACTCGTAAGAAATAAAGAAGTAGAACACTAGACAACAGAAAAACAACAGACGTGAGTGGCGTACCCAGGATTCGAACCCCGGACCTTCCGTACGACAACACCGCCTAGCTATACAAGCGAATCACACTATCCTCCCGGCCAGCCAGGCATCCCCAAAAAAAGATGCTTTACTGACCGGTCATTAGTGCGAAACACAAGACAACACCGGAAGTTTACAATGGGCAGCTTAGCCTTATTACTGACGCAATCACTTCTGTCGTTCCCCTATTATACAGTATATGTCAGTCCACACAAGACAAAGACCTTGATACTGTGTCTAGTAAATGATAGAAGACTTAAGAACAGTAGTATAGAACAGAGGGTAGGTTTCTGGTATTGTATAAACATTTATAATATATATAAGGAAGGGAAACCCGAAGCCTGTAAACAGTAAATAAATATTAGACAAACATAAAGGTATGTTTTCAGGCACTCGTAAGAAATAAAGAAGTAGAACACTAGACAACAGAAAAACAACAGACATGAGTGGCTTACCCAGGATTCGAACCCCGGACCTTCCGTACGACAACACCGCCTAGCTATACAAGCGAACACACTATCCTCCCGGCGACCAGGCATCCCCCAAAAAAGATGCTTTACTGACCGGTCATTAGTGCGAAACACAAGACAACACCGGAAGTTTACAATGGGCAGCTTAGCCTTATTAATGACGCAATCACTTCTGTCGTTCCCCGTCGGTCTACACCCACCCACCTACCTAATCACATACCTACCTACCTACTCACCTGCATGCCTGCCTGCCTACCTCCCTACCTATCCTCCTACCTGTCTACGTGCCTACCAGCATATATACAAATCTACTTGTCTGTCTGTCTATCCATCTGTCAAATTGCCCGTCTGTCCATCTACCTATCTGAATGTCTTTCTATATCTGTGTTTGCCTAGCATATATCTACCTCTCTGTCTTCTTCTTCCTCGTTCGTCCTGAAAAGGACGTTGGTTGCGTTGTGTCTGTTTACACTGGAGCTGCGATATCTGCGCCTTTCGGCCGACACATCCGACTTCAGCACGGCATTTTTAGGGACCGGGTTTGCCTTCCCTCTTCGATCCCTACTCTCTCAGCCAGACTGCAGTGATGCATCCTGTTTCCAGGACCACCACGTGGAGGTGGAATAGGGTCTTGGTCAGCTCTGGTTCGCTGACCCTGACGCAAGCAGTCAAGCTATGGGTCGCTGACTGCATTCTCTATTGCTGCATCTTTGGGTCCCCCCTCTCTGTCTAACACTCCATATATCTGCCTGACTGACTGACTATCTAGCTACCTATATATATATACAACTTTGTATCTATCTTTCTATCTATACATGTATCTGCCTACCTAAATATTTATCTGTATGTCTACCTATTGACTTATGGATCGATTTACTTCTTTATCAACGTTCAACTACGTATGTATGTATGTATGTATGTATGTATGTATGTATGTATGTATGCTGTATGTATGTATGTATGTATGTATGTATGTATGTATGTATGTATGTATGTATGTATGTATGTATGTATGTATGTATGTATGTATGTATGTATGTATGTATGTATGTATGTGTGTGCGTGAGTGCGTGCGTATGTATGTATGTTTGTATTCATTGGCGGTTCCAAGGGGGTGGCGACGGGGCGATCGCCCCTACCTTTTGGACGCTGAAAACCTTTATTTCATATCAACTCCAGTATTCCCCTCCCCCCCCCCCCCCCACTTGGGAGTTAAATGAAAGTAATCGTTAGGTCGGTCGAAGTACATGTCTAGTACTGGACAATGGTAAGTACACTAAAGGTTACGAACACAAGGGGACCACTCGAGACGCTAAAAGAGGACTTTGTGACAAGAGGCGGATAATTTCTGTATCGGAAGGCCAATCCCGAACCAAAAAATTGTGTGCTATAATATAAAATATGTATCAATTTTTATCACATTTTGTAGCTGTACCTTACATTTATGGAATTATGTAATAGTTTTGTTGTTGTTGTTGTAAAATTGAATATTTTTGAGTTATTTTATAATAAAACTACCAAGTTGTCACATTTTTCAAAATTCGTTATTTTGTTTTTTAATTGTCTAAAAAGATGTGTAAATAAATTTGGGAGTGTGGAAGCCTTTTCATTCTGATGTATCGCCCCTAGCTTGGACAACTCCTAGACCCGCCAGTGATATATATATATATATATATATATATATATATATATATATATATATATAATATATATATATATATATATATATATATATATATATATATTATATATATATATATATATATATATATATATATATATATATATATATATATATATATATATATATATATCTGTCTACCCATCGACTTAATTCGTTATCAACGTTAAGTTCTGACTATGTATGTATATATCTCTGTCTACCCATCAGCTTACTTCTGTATCAACTTTAAGTTCTGTCTGTGCATATATATCTCTGTCTACCCATCGACTTACTTCTTTATCAACCTTAAGTTCTGTCTAAGCATGCATATATCTCTGTCTGCCCATCGACTTACTTATGTATCAACTTTAAGTTCTGTCTATGCATGTATATATCTCTGTCTACCCATTGACTTACTTCTGCACTAACTTTAAGTTCTGTCTATGCATGTATATAGCTCGGTCTACACATCGACTTACTTCGTTATCAACGTTAAGTTCTGTCTATACATGTATATATCTCTGTCTACCCATCGACGTACCTCTTTATCAACATTGAGTTCTGTCTATGTATGAATATATTTCTGTCTACCCATCGACTTACTTCTTTATCAACATTGAGCTCTGTCTGTATCTTCTTGACCTGATTGTCTATGAACGTCTGTTGCTCCTCCACGTTCTGCGGTACATCTACATGGCAGCCGCAGAAACACTGCTCTGATTTGTTGGACTCCAGAGATACGATGGTGGTGACCGAATACTCTGTTGTTGCAGTAGTGGCGTTTTCTGTTGTGCACGTTGTTGTAGATGGTGTAGTTGGCAGTAGGGTGGAGGTAACTGCTGGCGAAGCTTCTGTTGTTGTGAAAGCCTTTGATGATGTTGTAGGACGAGCTGAAGAAGTTTTGATTTTTGTTGAAGTGAGTACTGCAGGTGTGTTTGTCTTTTTTGTTGCGGTTGATGTTATTGTTGTTAATGTGTCTTCTGTTATTGTAGTGGTTGAGATCTCAGAGGTTGTTGTAGATGTTGAGGTAGTACTTGGACTTGTAATAGTAGTTAGGGCCGCGGTTGTTGCTGGTGGTGTTGTTGTTGGTGCTGTAGTTGTTTTTGGTGTTGTCATTGTCGAAGGAATTGTTGTAGTAGTTGACATTGTGTTTGTTGTTGATTTTACAGTAGTAGTTGGTGCTTTAGTTGTAGTTGATGTTACGGTAGTAGTTGGTGCTGCGGTTGATGTTACAGTTGTTGTTGGTGCTTTAGTTTTAGTTGGTGTTTCAGTAGTAACTGGTGCTGTGGTTGTGATTGATGTTACAGTTGTTGTTGGTGCTTTAGTTATAGTTGGTGTTTCAGTAGTAAATGGTGCTGTGGTTGTGGTTGAAGTTACAGTTGTTGTTGGTGCTTTAGTTTTAGTTGATGTTACAGTAGTTGGTGCTGCGGTTGATGTTACAGTTGTTGTTGGTGCTTTAGTTGTAGCTGGTGTTTCAGTAGTAACTGGTGCTGTGGTTGTGGTTGATGTTACAGTTGTTGTTGGTGCTTCAGTTGTAGTTGGTGTTTCAGTAGTAACTGGTGCTGTGGTTGTGGTCGATGTTACAGTAGTTGGTGGTGCGTTAGTTGTAGTTAGTGTTTCAGAGGTAGTTGGTACTGCAGTTGTAGTTGTTGTTGCCGCAGTGGTCGTCGTCGATTTGACGGTAGTAGGCGAAGTCGTTGTTGTCGCTAACGTTGAAGTTGTCGTCATAGTTGTTGACGTGGTTACTATTAAAAGAAGTTAATAAAGATGATTAACCAGCATATAGCATCTAACAATTAACATCAACATCTCACATCTGTGTTCTCATCAGCATCATCATCATCACCTTTCAACTCACCAAGGTGCATATGTCCTCAATGAACACATGCAATGTCTTCCTGTCCCGTACCATCAGTTCAAGATCTTTCCATGACGTCTTCATTCCTGTCTCCATTTCTCTTCTCCGCGTGTTCTTTGGTCTTTCTCTACTTCTCATACGCTGGGGATTCTAGTACAAGGACTGCCTGGTAATGATATTAACAGGTTTCGCCAATGTGTGTCCTATCCATCTCTATCGTCTTCTTCTCATCTCTTACACATGTGCGCTACCAGGGCCAAAAAAGAGCAATACTTGTAACCTATCACACATGCCGTAAAAGGCGACGATTGGGCTTTTCCCATCTTGTAGACAATTTGAGCAACGAAATCGTCAAAAACAATACAGAACAGTGTTTCTCAATTTTTGGTCTATGGACACGTTTCTTTATTCGCGGAATTATCGTAGATTTTTGTATTTAAAGAGGGACCGAATACGCAGCAACAGTGATAAATGCAGTCAGGGACCCATAACTTGACTGCTTGCGTCACGGTCAGCGAACCAGAGCTGACCAAGACCCTACTCCACCTCCACGTGGTGGTCCTGGAAACAGGCTGCATCACTACAGTCTGGCTGAGAGAGTAGGGATCGAAGAGGGAAGGCTAACCCGGTCTCAGAAATGCCGTGCTGAAGTCGGATGTCTCGGGCCGAAAGGCGCAAATATCGCAGCTTCGCTGTAAACAGCGACACAACGTAACAAACGTTCTTTTCAGGACGAACGCAGAAGAAGAAGAAGAAGTATTTAAAAACATGTGCTGTTCTTTACAGATTGTTTTATATTTCAGTATGACAGAAGGACACAGTGACAAATGTCGAGGTGCTGTCACGTGCTCACCTTCAAAGCATGTATACACAGCTTAGACAACGATAACTGCGCTAGCTTGGCTATTTCCGCCGCAAGAAAGATGGTCGCAACACTAAAGATATCTTCTATCGACAACTGGTAGGTGGCAAAAGAACAATTGAGGGACTACAGCTGAGGTTCAAATATGTATGCAAGATAGACATGAAGGCACTGGACATAAATCCAGCAACCTGGGAGGAACTGGGCGAAGAGAAGCTGTCACAACAAGCAGAAGAGAAATGAACATACTGAAAGGAACGAAATGCAAAAAGCAACTGAGGGTTATCACCTTAGGGGCGCATCGCCGCATTCTCATAGTCAGTCATGACTGAAGATGCTACTACTAATACAGTATGATTCTCTCTCTCTCTCTCTCTCTCTCTCTCTCTCTCTCTCATATATATATATATATATATATATATATATATATATATATATATATATATATATATATATATATATATATATATATATATATATATATATAGATACATAATATGACATCAAGAAAATAATATGTGGTGGTGCGATAACCTCAGAAATGAGGTATCTGAGGAAGGTGGTTGAAGTAACAAGAAGAGACATGGTCTGCAACCAGACGATTCGTCAAGGCCTACAAACCCAACACCTGCAGACCCAAGTAGAACAGTCTAAACTACGATGGTTTGGCCATGTCTGCAGAATGGGAATCGGCTATCACAACAAGCATAGGAAACTAAGAGCCAGGGATCCAGACCCCCCGGACCACCCAAAGTCCGCTGGGAGGACAACATTAGACAATCTTTGAAGGACCGAGGACTAAAATGGAACCAGTCCAGGAGGAAGACAGCCGATAGAATAGTAGGGCGCTCTCTCTTCCAAACCTCTACACCTCACGGTAGAAGAGGAACGACTAAGTAAGTAAGGTGCGATAAGCGCGAAAGTACATTGGCAAGGGCAGATCTCAGAAAGAAAGTCAGGGTGCCCAAAGCCGGCCAAGTTGGATGCATCTTTTTACGATGGCAAAAGGTATAGAGATTTAATAGCTTACCACCAGAAATTTCAAGACAATGTTAGGTGAGGCAGAAATGCAGCCACGACTCTGCATTCGTTATATGCCCCGCGAAGTTCTCGTGGGTCTCTGAAGAGACAACGACTGAATAGGTCTATTGAACCCTCAATCATATAATATGATTAATATGAGGTTGCGCAATGGGCCGGTTATCCTAGTCACGTAAAATAAATCGCCGCAAAAACCACTGGTACAAGCGAATGTGTTTGGTGCAGGCGTCTTCGGAGATCATCCACAGTGATGGCTCCATGTTCCGAGGGTGAGTGATATGTAAGCTTGAAGATTAAAACAAATTAAAAAAAAATTTTTTTGGCGCGTAATGAAATGTACTTTCATCTCCCCAAGGAGCATACGTCCTTAGTGAACACATGCAAAGTCTTCCTGTCACGTGCCATCAGTTCAAGGTCTTTCCATGACGTCTTCATATCTGTCTCCATTTCTCTTCTCCGCGTGTTGCTTGGTCTTTCTCTACTTCTCTTACGCTGGGGATTCTAGTACAAGGACTGCCAGGAGCCAAAACCGACTCTAGATTTTCAATATAGCAACTGGTATATTGTAGTTATAGCAACTGTATGGAGTCATGCCCCAAGTGGGCCCGCCCCCTTTATAGTGTAAAGGAGAGTAAGGGGCCGAAACACTTGATCGATGAGGGGAACCCAACTTCTGATGATCAGATTGCATCCTGATGTATTGCTCTGTATAGAGTTTCCTATCATCATACTATTTGTATGTAAAGTCTTTAATTATGCGCTATGTACATATTGTAACTGGTATGTTTTCAATATTGTGCTGAATTATTGTTAATATAGCAACTGGTATATTGTCAATATTGCAATTAGTATATTGTCAATATTGCAACTGGTATATTGTTAAAATAGCAGATAATATAGTGTCGACATAGCAACTGGTATATTGTCCCAATTGCAACTGTTATGTTATCAATATAGCAACCGCAACATTGTCAATATAGCAACTGGTATAACTGGTATGTTACCACAATTGTACCTGGTATATTGTCAATATTGCAACTAGTATATTGTCAATGAAGTAAGTGGTATGTAGCCAATATAGTAACTGGTATATTGTGAATATAGCACCTGGTATATTGTCTATATGTAACTGGTAAATTATCAGTATATAGCTGGTACAAGTCAAAATCGTCTGGTATATTGTCAACATAGCAACTGGTATATTTTTGTATCACAATTTAACTAGGAAACGCATTTGTCATATTGTCAACATAGCAATTATATCTCACATTTGCGTGATCACACTTCGATATAAATAGTTGTCGCTTATTTGACCACAGTATATCATTTGTTCCAATTACACTCTGGTATTGCTCAATTTAAAAACAGAACAACCCTTTTGACCATGTTAACTCACCTGGTGGAACCTCACAAATGTAGTCTGGAAATAAAAGAAAATGAATGTTAACTTTACAATTTAGTAAAACAATGAAATATGTTAATGCCAAAAGTAATACTTATTGATCGCAGCATGTTACAGATTAGTCAATGATACAAATAGGCAACGAAAAAAAGAGCCGAACTAGTTGGATTCACCCCTTTTTTTTTCCACCTGCGATAAGCATGTTATAAATTATCCCATATAAATAATACTGATCATGTATTTAAAAGGCGAATACACATTCTTCAACACAAACCATACGTTTATAAGCACATTACAAAAAACACGTTTATAAGCACATTACAAAAACACGTTTATAAGCACATTACAAAAACACGTTTATAAGCACATTACAAAAACACGTTTATAAGCACATTACAAAAAACACGTTTATAAGCACATTACAAAAAACACGTTGATAAACCGCATCACAGAAATACATGTTAGTGCTATTGTTGATCAGAATCGACGTCACTGCACTCCGGGCAAACCCATAGGTGCTCAATCTCCTCAGCAAATGTCGAAGGGTATGAATGCTAATTGTTTTTGGTTGCACGCTGGTTGTATACACGCCAGATGCATCCTCTCATACGTCCATCCCTGCTGGTATTAAGTGTGATGCCAAATGCCAGCAGTCTTAGCCTTGATGATTCATCGACTGCAGTGACATTCTCTAACAGTCGATTATTAATTGCTCTCTGTATCTCTCCCTTATCCATCTCCAATGAACCTTATATGGGTGCTCTTGAAGCTAGTCTGTCAGCTCTTTCATTACCGCGTACCCCTGCATGACCAGGACAGTAGATCTACACCAGTTCCTGAAGATTAGTCTTCTATGGAGGTTTTCCATTCATGCCGGAGCCATCCACTTTGGACCTTCCGAAGCACGGATTGTGAGTCTGATACAATAATTGCCTTGTTAATAAAGTTTAAGACAGCTACCTTAAGGCTGCAGTAATTGCCTCTATCTCCATTCTCATGCTGGAGGTTGTTATCTGTCACAGAGAGTTTATTGATCATTAAATTGCCTATATCCTCTTCTTTTTCTTTCACCCGTGTCCTCTATTTTATTATCACTCTTTACCTTTTTCCTGTATTTTTCGCATCCATTCGTTTGCGAAAAATATTTTCTTCCCCATTCTCAACTTTACCGGTTTCTTTCTCATACTGGTAAACGCATTTATGACATAACGTGTCAGAGAGACAGAGCGATAAAATGCATTCTATTGCATTAGGTGTCAGTGGACGAAACTGTGAATATATTCGTCTGGCCAGACATAGGAGCAGACATATGTCTACAGCATTCCATGCACCAGACGAAATACACTGTGAATATTCGCTTTCGCCAGACCTATAGGCGGCACATTTGTCTGCATTTTCACCTGCCACCACGAGTTGCATCGGCTGAGCGCTTAGGTGAGGCGCGATATCCGACATCTCCTCGGCGCAGTTTGAGACATTTGTCTGGAAATCCCAGCTGACAAGGCACTCACTGTTGGCCTGGTCAGCGTGAGGTGCGAAAACGCACGAGTGTCAGTTCATGGTAGTCTTCTAGTTGATGTAAAGTGTTTTAGACGGAAAGGGGAGATTATTTCGTTTGGCGAAATAAAGTAGGACCCTTTGTCTGGAAATAGATATAACCAGAATGTTAAACTTTATTTTAATTCAGTCCTCAAAATTCGCAGTAGACAGGTTGTTCGTGAATAGAATAAGCTGTATAGCGAAGCCCTAGTTTGTTCGGAAATTTACCGAGCTCTAGACTTCAAATAAATATATCAGCGTATAATTCTAAAGTGTGCGATTACCTGTAGTTCTGTGTGTTGAGGTATATATATTATAATAATTATCTAATATTTTGTGAAGTGTTTAAAGTGATAATCGCTTATTTCATATTTCACTAGTTAGATTTGGTGCAGAGTGCTTAATTTATATAGTCTGTATTATTTTCTAGGGACGTGTTTCAGTGGAAAGTAAAATAAATTATAATTTCTAGCTTAAACTCAGTCGGCTATTAAGGAATTTAATTTTACTGCTAAATAATCAGAAGAGAACAATTTTTCTAAACTAACTTATAAATGCTAGATGCCTCATGAGTGTTGACGGAATACGTATGTATTCCTAATTCATGAGGATTGATGATTTTTAAATATAACTTATTGCACGGGAAGTTTTAACTGATAAGTCAAGCTGTACGCTTGCATTTTAAAAACGTAAGTTATATTGAGTACATAATATGTAACATATTTCATATGTTTTTTCTTTATTCAGTGAATACTGGGGTAACCCAAACTTTGCCGGCGTTTTGTACAGAGACATACCTAATAAATGCTTTTACTGGGCCTTTGAGCCATATTTCTACACTAACTCTAATGTACATGCTGCCTTGTGGCGAGAAAAATTACAGAAATCTAAAACATTAAATTTCCGACATTATTTGACCAAGTGTGAGGTGAACCAAGATTATCTGTTGAGAGAAGTGGTCCACCGGTCATCTCCCTAATTAAGGGAAACCTCGTGTTCTGACATTGTGTGCCCGTTTAAGCCTAATTCTTACCTCGTTGAGTCAAGTGACACTAACTTTAGTCTGAAATAACTATCGCATGAAGCAGACGCTCCCCGGATCCATTTTGATGAAACCAACAACCAAATCTGCAGAGCTGGGATCCGCTTCATTAAACGACAGTAACAGATAAAAGGGGGTGTGAGTATCCCACAGTTTGCGCCAGACGGCAAACCACAGCACGATTGTAAGTATATCAGGGCCCTGGTGAAAGAACCGAATGAAAGTAGACTGAAGGATGTTCTTTGTTTGAGTCACCCACGTTGTAACTTTCTTTATGCAAGTTATTGCTAACTATATTTTCCCTTAGAATAAAGCAGAGTATCAAGTCTGTCCATACCTTAAAAGGGGGAAACCATTGACTCAATTATATGTATCTGTAACTCTTTGGGGTTATCACTTTCTTCTAACGGGACTGTGAGCTATATATCCAGGGGAGGACCATACACACGGGTCTATCACTATTGTAGCATTCCTTGATTTTTATGACTATGTATATGTTTTTGATGTATTTTATATGTTGTGATGTAAGTTTACTATGATAATTAAACTATACCTACATTTATTTCAGTGTGGTGGTCAGTTCGTTCCCATAATATCTATATAATCATTTGTTATAGTTTTCCCACGTCTGTGTGTTTAACTGTCGTCACTTGTATGTGCGTGCACGTGAGTGGATAAATATATATTAATATATATATATTTTTTATAGACTGTCTGACTCCTCCGGATCTGTTGTAGAAGATAGGCGGAAAGAGAGAGAGAGAGATTCTCGATTTCCGGGACAGCCTCTATAAATTTCTACCATCTCACTCGTGGAAATCTATTTCTATTTACTACCTCTCACTGTGACTATCACTTATTCTAATCTATTCAGAAGGGACCAACCCAAGTCTTAATTTCCCTATCAAAAATCTACGACAATCATGTAAGCCCCACTATTCTGCGCGTTACTCTAGCAGAGAAACCCCACCCTGATTTATCACCTCGGATTACAAACTTATTAGTGTACACAATAGTATAATCATACACAGCATGATAATTTATCAGCTTATCAATTTCCAAATTCTCTTCCCCCCCCCAATCGGCCCACGTTCTGCACTCTCTACCCAGGGCTGATGGGGACTTGCTGGTAGGTAGTCGAGTTCTCACCTGACTTATTCCACTCTTCTCCCTTGAATATATTTTCAGCTGTGGTCACCTGTCTAATCATTGCCTATGCCTGAGCCATCCATGACATCCCCTTTTTTATTCTTGCTACCTTGATGTCAGCTTTGTTCCCATGCAGGGGATGTCATTGGTCTGTGATTACTCGCTTATAAGCTTTTGCCTGGGCCATCGCATATCTGGATCTAATTGACAGCAGTCCAAGTATGTGCCGCATCGTCGCAAAGAGGGTAGGACGCGTAAAGCCCAAGACTACACACATCCTTTCATGTTGAATGCGTTCTAGTCAGTCACATTGTGTTACTGACAGCGTGAGTATTCCCAGCCCATACTCAATTACCGATATGACTAGGTGATGATACAGGAGAAATAGTAATCTCTGCTCCAGGTGCGCTACAGCCATTGATGTTATGGCTGCCAGACCTCTCCTGCACTTCTGTATGATGTGATCAACATGGTGCTTATACATGTATTAAAAACAACGTTTATAAACCACAACCCAAAAAATACGTGTATAAACCGCAGTTCAACAGAATACATGAATAAATTGCAACACAAAAGTACGTTTATAAATCGCAACACAAAAATACTTGCATTAAACGCAACAACAAAAATACATTTATAAACCGCAAACATTAAAATGCATTTATTAACTGCAGCAACAACAACAAAAATGCGTGTATAAAGCGCAACACAAGTTACGTGTTGTCCAACACAAAAATAAAACCGCGGTACAAAACAATACATGTATAAACCGCAACACACACACAAACACGTTTATAAACCACAACACCAAAATACACGGATAAACCACAACACAAAAATACATGTATAAACCTCGATATAGTGTAACCGTGTGGCCAGAAAGATGCAATTTTAGACGGCGTAATTAATTTTCTATCTGGTCTACGGTGTCTATTTGTGCTCATGCTGGTTTTCTCACACGGGAATGGGCAATTTAAACGAAACACACCTTTGCCATCCGTGAAGTAGACAAACGTGTGAGACGCAGAAGATGTAATGAGAAACGGCCCTTGGTTTAGACATCTCGGCGCTGTCTGACACCAGAGGAACACACCTTGGGTCTGCACAAAACCATGAGATGTGACTCCAGGCAAGAGATATCGCGGGAGTGTTGCCACTAGTGGGCGGACCTTGTGTTGTGTCGATTAGGAAGATAATCTTTACTAAGATGTCATCTCATGTCATCCAAACTGAGCATAGGACTCCTGATTTGCTCCCTAGAGGAATGGGCGGAGATTTGCCTGACATTTTGACGTGGCTATCATAAGGTACCGGGGAGTATAGGTAAGATTTAAACTGAAAGAGTTGAAGGCTTCAGTCAGAGCTGAGAAGTAGCCAGATTGTCTTCTTGTGCAAAACGCGCCCTCGTACGATAACCAAGTGAGGTTTGGGCTGTTGCACAGTTGCGTCTGTGCTAAGAGAGCTAACGACATTGAGGTATGAGAACGTTTTATAATACTTAACATAAAGTAATATTAGACATTTCAGGTTTAGAAGTTAATGCTTTTCAGCGTTTTTCTATCTATAACAGTTTGATACAAGCTGATATGTGTTGTCTAGTGTAATTTCACGTACATCTATCTCATCGCTATTTTCAACTGTGAGACTGTATGTTAAATGTGTAAAGTACTAAGTGAATCTATAAGAGGATTTCTAGTGTCGCATTGCGCTGTATACAAGTGTGTACTTATTCATCATCATGTGACGTATTCTTTCCAGAACGTTGTCTCCATTACAGCTGCTCTGAACGCATCACGATTCTGGGCAAGTCGACCTGCATCAGCCAAAGACAAGTTCAGACTCTCTGTGATGTCCTGGGTCCACCGTCGTCTAGGTCGACCCCTTCCCCCTTTTCCAGGGACCATGCCTTCCATCACTATTTTCTCTAGACTATTATGTCTTTTTATATGACCGAAAAATTTCAGCTTCCTTATTGCGATGGTATTTAAAAGCCAATGTTCCTGTATGTTTAGTGAGTGCAGTACTTCTCTGTTGGTATTTTTTTCTGTCCAGGGTATTCTCAACATCCTTCTGTAGCATTTCATTTCGAATGATGTAATCTTTTTTGCAACTGTTTTATTGAGTGTCCAAGTCTCGCAGCCGTATGTTGCTACTGGGAATATACATGCTCTGATCAATTGTAACTTTGTTTCTTTGCTTGTGCCTTGCCATAGGTTTTTCATCTGTATTAGTTTATGTGAAGCAATTGCAAGTCTTCTTTTAATTTCTACTGCACAGTCGCCAGAGCTGTTGATGATTGATCCTAAGTATTCGAATTCATTAACACTTTCCAGTTCTTCGTTATCAATTTCAATTTCTGGTTTGGTCTTTAGTTTGTCTGTGTACTTATTACCATTATTATTATTATTTGTGTAGTGTTAAGTAATGGTTATATTGCATTCTTGTGAGCCGTAAGTGTGGTTAATTTTACATCTGTGATTATTGTGAGAGAAAGATTAGGGTAACCTCTAGCTCCGTGAGTACCCTATGCCTTTTACGTTTAGTATATAGCTGTAAGAATAGAGTATATATATATATATATATATATATATATATATATATATATATATATATATATATATATATATATATATATATATATATATATATGTGTGTGTGTGTGATAGGGCCGGAAAGACACCCGGCTTACCCCTTCACGGGAAGACACCCCAGCTTCCCCCTTCATTGTGAGTGGCACATTTATCTCCCATATTTTCGATGTGCGCGAAGCATGCTGGGATGTAAATTCTTCAAGATTGATGAAAAGGCCATAATAACGCCTAAAAATTAGTTTTGGTGCATAGTTGTGTGTTATATTTGATAGTGGTGTTTTTGCTCTAGAAATAGTTGTGTATATCTGTGTTTTCATGCCTGGTAAAGCAAAATCGCGAGTGTCATTTAAGTGGCTAGATTAATCCGCGCAGCGCGGACTAAGTTGAGTGTTTAGGCTTAGTGGTTTATATAAAGAAATAGCGAGCATCAAACCAGCCTATTTGAAGATCAGCCGCCCAGAGAGAACAGACGAAGTAAGACACACAGAGCCAAGCTGTAAATGCCTTGAGCACCAATCGGGCACATGCTGGGTGTTTTGTTTTGTTGTGTTCGTTGGTTTATTTGTTTAATGTTTGCTTTGTCACTGAATGGGTTGTAAAAATAAATACAGCCCCTGCCTCTAGAATCAAGAGTTTTATTGTTGTTCGGGTCGGTGCGAGTGTGAAAAGAGAGTGATCAAACATATCACAATACTATCATCATCACCATCTCGCCCACCCCATCACACACATATATATATATATATATATATATATATATATATATATATATATATATATATATATATATATATATATATATATATATATATATATATATATATATATATATATATATATATATATATATATATCTGCTTGTTCTTTAGAGCAGCTAGGCCTCCAAGATACTGATCAAATGTGGTCATTTATACCAATGAGTTGTGTATAATATTTCATCATAGATAGAAGTGTTTCATTTAAGTTTTCTCTCGCATGATGATGTAGTTAGTATTTAGTATGAGTATGAAGGCATTAATGTTGACTGAGATATGTTTATTGTTGATTACACATACATACAAACACCACACAAACACTACACACACACACACACACATACACACACATGGACATATAAGCGCATATACTTGCATGTTTTCACACATATGTATGTATTGTTACGTGGATGATGTTTGTCCATTAGTATGATGCTAGTTTATTTTGTTTCATTTTATTTCCGTGAGTCCAGCAGTCTGTGCTGGGTTATATGGTGTTACGTAGAGAATACCTAAATATCTAGGTTATACGGTGTTGCTTAAGAATTGCTTTCAAAGTAAACTTGTGGACAGCATTGTTTTCTGTATGATTCATTTGCTACCTGATAGGGTTTCATTAATAAAAGCGGGACCCCTGACATCAAGAGAGTTTTTCTGTGACTGCGGAACGTGTGTGAAAGTAGGCCAGAGAGAGTGACGACAACATTACACACGAATTCTAAATTCTTCTTCACACATCGTCTTCGCACTGTCACAATAGAAATGCATTCATAAACTGGGACATACAAATTATTATACTATATAATTCTCTACCAGTGTCCTGTCCTGTACCACAATACTTTTTCTTGCACTCTGGAAATTATATAAAATCGTGCGCTTTTAGCCTTTGCACAAACTGCACGGCGCTTAATATAGCGCACATCTTTTTTTTCTCACCAAAGTTGCAGTTGAATTTTAAATAATAAATAGAAAACAGATTGTATATCTGATTGTTATTATTTCTAATTTGTCGCTTAACTGTTTCCCTCTGAAAGAAAATAAATTACCTCCCTGAAAAAAAAACCAGCATTAATTTTTTCCCATTAAAGTTCCAATGTGAAAATTGCGTAAAAGTGATGTGCTAATGACCTTTGTACTAAATTGCACGATCCCTGAAATTGCGCGCTTTTCTTGCTAATATTTTTCAGTATGCACAATCAACGTAAATTTAACAGTTTTAAAATAGGTCAATAGATTCAAATACTTGGGCATGTTAATAACATTGCGCAGATGATGCATCTGATTAGAGAAGCATAGAATATTTGTTTGTTTGTTTGATTTGATGACGAGAAATTGTTATTGTTATGCAGAATTGAGACATGGTCCGCAACCAGACGATCCGTCAAGGCCTAAAATCCCATCCGCTGCAGACCCAAATAGAACAGTCCCAACTAAGATGGTTTGGCCATGTCTGCAGAATGGGAGAAGATCGGCTACCACGACAAGCATGGGAAACAAAGAGCCAGGGATCCAGACCTCCAGGACGACCCAGAGTCCGCTGGGAGGACAACATTAGACAATCTTTGAAGGACCGAGGACTAGAATGGAACCAGGCCAGGAAGAAGACAGCTGATAGAATGGTCTGGCGCTCTCTCTTCCAAACCTCTACACCTCACGGTAGAAGGGGAACGACTAAGTAAGTAAGTAAGTAAGTATGCAGAATTGAAATCATTGCACTCCTGGCAAACCCATAGGTGCTCAGTCTCCATTAGTATATGTCGAAGAGTGTGAATGCTAACTGTTCCTGTAGCTCGCTGGTTGTAAACACGATGGATGCATACTCTCATACGTCCATCTCTACTAGCTTTACGTTTGATGCCAAATTCCAACAGTCTTAACTTTGATGATTCATCTATTGCAGTGTCATTCTCTAACAGGTGATCATTAATTTTTCTCAGTATATCTCCCTTATCCATATCCAGTGTCCCCACTATGGGTGCTCTTGATGCTAGTCTGTCAGCTCTTTCATTACCTCATACCTGTTGAAGGCGATCTTCTCTGTTGTTCTGGAACATTCAATTTGACAACAATGTTCCATATAATGTCAATAAAGTGGTTATAAATTCTGGCCATGTTAGTTGAGTTCTTATATGGTTTCATTCAAGATTTTCATCGTGTCAATTGGTGTTGCTTTACGCGAATGCGGGGTGGGGTAGAAAAACGTGTGAGCAAACATTTGAAAGTTGCAATTATATTGAACTTGTAATTCCATTGACGTGATAAGTCGGTTCATTGAGTCCATACATTTATTCACAGTGATACATACATGATGATCAATTCCAATAGGAGTAGAACCTAAGTCCATAGAAGTAATGCATAAATTAATCAATAGCATAGACTGCTGGTTATGTGTCAATGTCCGTTATGAGGATACAATGCAGTATTGTCGTCAGAACATCACAGCTATATGCACGAGCAGATAGACATGGCTACCTGCCGACAGTGAGACTGCGAGTCTGAAATATATTCATACGAATTTGACGATTATTCTCATCCTTCTGAGGATTCTAGTTAAATACTAACCTCCAATAATTTCCCTCTCATATAGAGTTTTAGGACTGACCCTGATCCATCAAAAATGCACATAAAATGGCTATATCCTGCCATTAAATTGGAAGGTTAGAAAAACGCAGCTATTCAGCTTGGCGGTCAAGTAACAAAGGGTAGCGTTTCTTAGTTACCGACTGTGTCCTAAACAACGCTATACACGTCATAATCGATCGTGTATGAAGCGTTCAGTAATTGAAACATCTATCGCAATATATTAAATGTCTTAACCTTTACAATTGCACGTCTGGTAACCTTTAGCAGACGGCGTTAATATCATATGCCGTAACAATTCCCTGTACACCGGGGAAAAAAAAATCGATAGATTTTTTTTCAATATCTATCCGACTTAACAATTTTTCAAAAAAAATTTAACACAATTGTGACATATGGCCGACGATGTTCTGAGTAGAACCGTGTTGCGGTCGTGTCAACTAACTATTTGTCATAGTCATCTAACATAAATCACATTATATATCAATATTATACATATTATTATATCAACTAAATAAATGTCCAATGTTAATAGTGAATGATAAAATTAAATTAAAGTTAGGTCTGTCGTATTAGTATGTCATATAGGAATTAATTTGACTAATTAAAATTAAATTAATTAATTAAACTAAGAGTTAAATTATTAAGGTTCTAATGTAACGCGATGTTATGAGAGAAGAAAAAACAAACTAAGTGAGAAGAAATAGAAAGAAATTCGAATATAAGTTTTAACTTAATTGTGTGTGTTAAGTGTTAGTGAATAATAACTATCTAATTTAACTAACTAAATAATGTATAGGTACATTAAAAAAAAATTATTAATCTAATACTTGTGTGAGATTTATTTTCTCTTTTCATAATTTCTTCTTTTTATATTTCGTTCTCTTTTTTGTTCTTTCATTTCATTTTTTTCTCACATTTCATTTTATTGATAATAATTCAATTAAGAAGTTAAGTTAACTAATTAATTAGTATAGGATATGATGATCCATCCGTAGTCTTGATCCTGATGAATTCTTTTAGGCAAAAATGTTCAAACGTTTACGTTGGAAAGAAATGTCATTTATCCCAGCATCCAAGAATTAAGTATACACAGGAACATCAGTTCGGTTTGTCGTCAGACATTAGTCCATGATTGTTCAAAGAGTATTCATATCTCGTGTATGGACGTTAGACGAAGTTCGAGTGTCAGTATATATACCTTGATTGTCTTTTAGTTCAATTCTGTGATGCATATAGTGTATATAAAGTTTAAATTGAAGGCAAGGTTAGTTCCTTTATAGTTGATATGTTTAAGGAATGTCAATGTTGATTATTCGTCGTCAATAGGATTACGTGACAACGCATCAGCCACAATATTTTCAGTGCCAGGTATGTGTTCAATGGAGAACTCGAATGGCTGTAGGATGATTGAATATCTGGCAAGTTTCTGGCTTGTATGATTCGATCGACGCAAGGATGCTACAGCACGTTGGTCCGTCTGTATGGTGAAGGGAGCACCGAGCAGGAACTTTTCAAGTTTCGTTATTGCCCAGATCACAGATAAAAGTTCCTTGTCGACTGTTGAATACTTTGTTTCTGCCGGCTTCAGCTTTCTTGATATGTATAAGGTAGGATGTAGAATGCCATCATGGTTCTGGAGCAGGCATGCACCAATGCCGTAGTTACTAGCATCTGTTCGTAAGAAAAATCTTTTGGAAGCATCGGGAAGTCTTAAAATTGGTTCATGCGAGAACAAATTTATAATTTTGTTGAAAGTTTCATTGCATGTACCAGTCCATGTCACCTTCACCGGCATATCTTTTTTTAACAATGAAGACAATACAGCCGTGATGGATGACAAGTTTGGTATGAATCTACTGTAATATTGAACAAGTCCTAACAAACTCCTGACCTGTTTCTTCGTCTGAGGAACTGCTATGTTTAGAATTTTGGAGACTGTACTAGGTAACGTTCGGATATATCCCGATCCAATGATATGTCCCAAAAAGGTTATCTCATTACACGCGATTTGCACCTTTGTAGGTTTAGCAGTTAGATGATAATTCCTTAGAGTGTCAAAAACATATCTAAGTCCCGAAACATGTTCCTCAAACGACGAACTAAACAAGCATATGTCGTCAATATATGTAATAACGTCTGGTCTACCTGATAAAATTTGTCGCATCAGGCGAATGAAGGTAGCTGGCGCATTAACAAGCCCAAAAGGCATCACATTCCACTGGTATAGACCTTGTGGAGTGGAAAATGCGGTGTAGTACTTAGCCTTTTCGGTCAGTGGTATCTGCCAATAACCTTTAGTTAAGTCTATCTTACTAAATATAGTTGCGTTGGATAGACGTGGCAGTAAGTCGTCGATAAGTGGATGTGGTTCGCTGTCAACTATAGTCTTAGCATTTAATTTTCTATAATCAACACATAGTCTGATGTTATTGTCCTTCTTCCGGACAATCACTAATGGAGAAGAGAATGGCGAATTACTAGTCTCAATGATTCCCAGAGACAACATCTGTTCAAGTTCCTTAGTAGTTTTAGCAAGGAAATGTAAAGGAACAGAATAGGGATGTACACGAATAGGTGTATCATCATTGAGAGTAATGTCATGACTGATAGCCGATGTGCGACCCGGGACGTCGGTCAACACATCTGGATAAGATTGTAATAGATTAGCAATCTGTAGACGCTGTTGCGGTGTAACCGTTGAAGAGATGGTTACATCCCGCCAAGATTCAGTAGGTTGAACTACTGGTACAGGTAACGGTAACTGTA
Organism: Oreohelix idahoensis; assembly: GCA_024509875.1. Lineage (NCBI taxonomy): Eukaryota > Metazoa > Mollusca > Gastropoda > Stylommatophora > Oreohelicidae > Oreohelix > Oreohelix idahoensis. The sequence goes on from JAMPIV010019727.1 coordinate 352,415, forward strand.
CCTCAGGAAAAGAAGATTCTTCTTCCTGGATGACAGATAAGTTAGAATAATGACAAGTGGATACTGTGTTGTCATCTAGTTCATGAAAAATTGACTGTAAGTGTTCAGGACGTGTATGAAATTGCTTGAGCATGTTAATATGAAATATCTTTTTGTGTCCCTTGATATCTAAGACGTAATCAACGTCGGAAATTTTATCAATGACTTTGTAAGGACCATTCCAAGATATCAATAATTTATTGTTATTGTGAGGAAGTAACACATAAGCTTCGTCGCCTGGGAATAATTGGCGTAATCGTCGAGACCTATTTTGTAGAGATCGAGCCTTAGCTTTTGCAGCCTCAGAAGAAGCTGTTGCCAACTGGCAAGACTCAATAATGTTCTTCCGAAGATTAATCACGTACTCGTAAGATGACTGAGTGTCCTGAGTCATCTCCTCGTCAATTAATAAGTTTTTTATTAGTCCCATAGGACCTCTTGGGGGAGCACCAAAAACTAATTCAAAGGGAGAGAAGCCAGTTTGTTCATGCGGTACCTCCCGATAAGCAAATAGAACAGCTGGGAGTGCTCTGTCCCAGTCATGAGGGTGCTTAGCAGTAACCTTATGTAGTAGTTGTTTAAGTGTACGGTTAAGTCTTTCAACCGCACCATTACTCATCGGATGATAAATACTACTTAAATTCCTATCAATGTCCCAAGTTTTCATGACTTCCTTCATGGTGTCAGATATAAACTGTGACCCATGGTCTGATAAAAGTTTTCTAGGAAACCCTATTCTAGAAAAGATGAGATGTAGTGCATCAGCTACATCTGTGGTAGTGGTGGTCTTTAATGGGATAGCTTCTGGCCATCGTGTGCACAAATCAATGCACGTAAGGACGAATCTATGTCCTCTGGCCGATGGTAGCAATGGACCAATAATGTCTATTGCCATCTTGTCAAAAGGTCTCACTGAGATATCGCAAGCCTGAATAGGCGCCGTGTGAAAAGCTCCACGTGCTTTCACTTCTTGGCATGTAGTACAGGAACGTACATACTGCGAAATATCTCTTGACACCCCTGGCCAAAAGAATGAAGACAGTACTCGAGATCGTGTTCGAGTATATCCCATATGTCCAGCACAATGTGAGTCATGTGCATGTTGAAGAATGTACCGTCTAAAAGTATATGGGACCATAACTTGTTGTTTCATTTGTGATTTGTCATTAAAACATCTAATCAATATGTCATTTTTAATAACAAAACAATGTTTGTTATTATTACCTGAGGATAGATTGTCAACTTTATCAACCAACTTAAAAATTTTTTTTAAAGATTTATCCTCTTTTTGTTTGGTTGCAAATGTTTCCCTGTCAATAGGTGAATTGACTACAAATTCCTCTTGGTTGTCTGCATCCATTTTATTATCATCAACTTTCTCCATGAGTTGAGTCTGCGCTCTAGTCGTCACGGCGTTTCCAGTGCATAGGTTATGTTTCTCCCATTCTATAATCTCATCTGGAGTACAATCTTTACTGCCGTGTATACGACCAACCATCAAATCAGCTATAGGCTTTTTTAGCATACATACTTTTACGTTTCCTGTGAAAAAAGGAGTGTTAACATGAATAATAGCTGTGGGGTAAAACTCTATTGTTCCACCAAAAGTCATGCAACGGACATATTCCCCCGTTGCACAGCTAGGATGTACCAGCGACTGTCGTACACCAATCGTTGTGGATCCCGAATCCCTCAACACTGAGACGACGGATCCATTAACTAATCCCCTGTTAAAAATTAGTAGGCCTGTTCCATCGTTGACTGCAAGACCTACCTGTGGTATAATATGTCCGCAGTTAAGCACTGTTTCTTTCGCCTTCTGAAAAATAAGATTGCATTGTTGGCAACTATTTGCCACATTATAATTAATAGCAAAACATGCAGCAGAAGACTGTGTTGTATTATTGTCAAGTGGGACCTGAGCTATAGGGGTAGTATTATTTGTAACTGCCGCCCCTGTATTATGGTTGTAATGAGATGATCCCCGAGAATGAGATCGATTCCGAGTATAATTGTTAGAATTATCTCGTCGTCCTCTATAGTAACTATTATCTCGATGTCTCGAGCCATGATTATTACCATTCCAGTTATTATTATTATTGGGAGTATGTGATCGATTATAATGAGTGTTATGTTGACCATTGTGGTAGTTTGTTTGAGGTGAATAATTTCTATCTCGTGATCTACCTCTGTTGAACTCATTTTTATTGTTGAAATCATTATTATGTCCCTTCTGAAAGTTAACATTGTGATTTCTTTGGAACCTGCTTCTGTCTACACTGTGATGTCTTTGTTTGTTATTATGATTGTAGGCCATATTAGACGCCACAGGTAGAGGTTCTCTTAATGAGGAGTTAGAAATGGTTGCATTCGGATGTGCCGAACAGTAGTTTAAAGAAATTTTTTCTAACTCATCCATAGTACCTGGTTTACGCTCCTGCAAATATGCAAAAAATGGCTGGCTAACCGAAGATAATACCTTATCCCGTAGTAGTAAATCAACTAATTTGTCGTATGATTTGTTGACTTCTGCCAGTTCAACCCATCTATTAAATGTATTGCGTATATTCGCAATGAATCCTGCAAAATCCTTTGGAGATTCAGGTAAAATTCCCTTAAATTTCAACCTACAGTGTTCCTCGTCCAGGTGAAACCTTCGTAAAAGCAAGGACTTAATAGCACCGTAGTTATTTGCTATTGATGGGTCAGCATTTTGAGAAGCTGTCAATGGTTCTCCAACCAAGAATTCATTTAACTTGAGTACCCATGACTCTTCAGGCAAATGGTTAGATTTGCAAGTCTGTTCAAAACGTGCCAGGAACGATGAAAGGTCGTCGACGTTCAAGTTGAAAATGGGTAATTTAAAGTTGTAGAAGTGTTTAGGTTGGCTGGATGATGATCCATTTTGTGCGTTATTATTCTGGTTTGCATCAGCACTTTGTGCTTGTAATCTTGCTGTCTCCAATTTAATACGCGCCAATTCCATTTCTTGTTGTAAAATAATTTCCTCTCGTTTCAATTTATTCTCTTCTTCCTGTTTGGCGATTGTTCTTTGCTCTTCTCTTTCACGTTGAGCAATCTCTCTCTGTCTATTTTCCTTGTCAATTTGCTTCATCTCAAGTTCTGCTTCCTCTTTCTTTAATGCAGCCTTTTTCTCTTCTTCTTTTCTTTCATATTTTTCCAGTTCTGATTCAGCAAACTGACGAAGTTCTTGAGATTTATAACCATATTCACGACCAATTTTAACGAAATGGTCTATAGTAAGCATTTTGACTTTTATCTGTAAGTAATTATTGATAATTACTGATTAAAATAGTCAATAGTAGCTTCAGAGTAATTATTATACTTACTCAACTTAGAAATATTCAATATAAGTAATCACAATAGTACTGAACTTAATGTCTAAGTTCAACTAATAGACAATATTTTGTAACAATATTGTATCTAAATAATACTATATCATAAATAGTTATGATATCTGTTAAATATAATGTAATTATATCACACAATTAATCTCAATATCCAATAATGTTGGGTATAATTCCTAGTAATTATATTGTTCAATGTACTAAGTCACTCTCTTAGTACCAGAAAAGTATATTAAATAATATACAATGGGTCTATTACCTCAAAGGTAGCTATAAGATTATTTTATTTTGTCAATATATATATTATATTATTATGCCCTAGGCATCTATTATAAATTGTAGTGCTACTTTCTTGGACTATCACTGCATAATTATGCAATGTCCCATATTAACCTTAATTATCAGAAAAAATTAATTAAATTAAATTACAAGTGTATTATTGCATATAATATCATATTATTAATGTAGTATTAATATATATTATGAGGACAAACAAAACAATGATGCAACTAAGGGGTACAAACAATGTTAAGACGCAAACAAGACATTTTCACAATTAAAAATGAATTTATGAACTAAATAAAACAAGCGGAAATGTCACAGACCAAATGAAGGGTCAAGGTCTGACCCGAGGTCAACTGAATATTCAAAGTACACACAAAAAAAAATGACTGCGAAAAATGATGACGTCACAGGACTCATAACGGACGAAAATTTAACAATCATAAAATAAATGATAGTCAGAGGAGACTGGACGAATAGTAACGAACATGGTACAGAACTGAATAAAATTGTTAACTGAGTACGAATAAAATACACCAGTTATCTACTGAACGGTACAGCTAACGCAAATCGTCAAACGATAGCAGATTTGGACAACAAGTCCAATGTCAAACCTCAATGGGGTTTCCAAAGGTGCAATCGTTTAACTGCCCTAAGAAACGACCGAAATCAATTCAGGCATCGTGAGAGCCGCAGAATTTAATTTCAGTTCATCCTCCCTACCTCCCACGAATTAACAACAAATACATACGATGGAAAACAAATTTAACATATATACATGAAAATACATAGACATGCCTGATCAAAGCAAAATGGACTCAGCACTGTTATTTATCGACCGACAAAGGTCACACTTAAATGACTTATCTTTTGTGTTGCTTAGATCAGTGCTAGAGGTCGTCAACAGCTAGGCTAAAGCCCCTGACTGTCTGCTCCGTAGTCCATATCATGTATTTGCTTCAAATGGCTCATGTTTCCCCTGGTTAGACTTAGAAACGGCTTGATTTCTCCGACAGATCACGTACACGACTTTCGGTGACGTCACGTTGTTAGGGATTATACTGAGTACTGCGTCATAGGTCATAATTCAGCACATCATGTGATCGTCCTTCAAATGTAAACAATTGTTAATTTCCGAATTTTTTTTCGATCCCCAATCAATGGACACCATCTGTTGAAGGCGATCTTCTCTGTTGTTCTGGAACATTCAATTTGACAACAATGTTCCATATAATGTCAATAAAGTGGTTATAAATTCTGGCCATGTTAGTTGAGTTCTTATATGGTTTCATTCAAGATTTTCATCGTGTCAATTGGTGTTGCTTTACGCGAATGCGGGGTGGGGTAGAAAAACGTGTGAGCAAACATTTGAAAGTTGCAATTATATTGAACTTGTAATTCCATTGACGTGATAAGTCGGTTCATTGAGTCCATACATTTATTCACAGTGATACATACATGATGATCAATTCCAATAGGAGTAGAACCTAAGTCCATAGAAGTAATGCATAAATTAATCAATAGCATAGACTGCTGGTTATGTGTCAATGTCCGTTATGAGGATACAATGCAGTATTGTCGTCAGAACAGCACAGCTATATGCACGAGCAGATAGACATGGCTACCTGCCGACAGTGAGACTGCGAGTCTGAAATATATTCATACGAATTTGACGATTATTCTCATCCTTCTGAGGATTCTAGTTAAATACTAACCTCCAATAATTTCCCTCTCATATAGAGTTTTAGGACTGACCCTGATCCATCAAAAATGCACATAAAATGGCTATATCCTGCCATTAAATTGGAAGGTTAGAAAAAACGCAGCTATTCAGCTTGGCGGTCAAGTAACAAAGGGTAGCGTTTCTTAGTTACCGACTGTGTCCTAAACAACGCTATACACGTCATAATCGATCGTGTATGAAGCGTTCAGTAATTGAAACATCTATCGCAATATATTAAATGTCTTAACCTTTACAATTGCACGTCTGGTAACCTTTAGCAGACGGCGTTAATATCATATGCCGTAACAATACCCCAGCATGACCAGGACAGTATATCCACACCAGCTCTTGTAGACTGGAAGCTTAAATGAATGTTTTCCATTCATGCCGCAACCAACCACTTTGAACCTTCCGAAGCATGGACTGAGAGTCGGACACAAGGATAGCCTTTGTTAATGAAGTTTCAGTTATCCACCTTAAGGCAGCAGTAACAGCCTCGACCTCCATTCTCATGCTGGAAGTTGTTATCTTGTAAGCCCCGCAATGTTCGGCGACGATTCTGTCCTGTACCCGAGCAGAGAAGCCCCAACCAAATTTCTCACCACGGATCACAGACCCATCTGTGTACACAATGGCATCACCATCCCCGGAATGATCATGTATCAGGTGATTAATTTCCAATTCAGCTATTCCATTCCCCCAATTTCTACACTCTCTCCCAAGGCTGATGATGACATGCTGGTAGTTAATCCAATTCTCATCTGACATACATAATTCTTCCCCCTTGAATACATTGTCAACTGTGGCCACCTGCTTGATAGTTGTCTATATCCCGGTCAACCATTGATGGGCTATAATTAGTACCGTATATATTTTGTTTTCAATGACTTTCATTTCTTATAAGTCATATGTATTATAAGAGGCGAAAGCAGCATTATATAATATGAAATGTATTTTATGCAACAACTCTTTGTCAGTGAAAGTAGGACAGAGAATTCTTCAGTCCTGACACATGAAAGTGGGTCATGGACAATTAGTAAACAAGTGGGAAAACGACTGAAGACCATCGAGGCGTGGTTTTACAGCAGAATGTTAAAAATAGCATGGACAGTTAAAATGAGTAATGTGGTTGTCATGACAGAGGCCAATGTGCAAAGGGAGCTTATTCCTTAGGTTTAGAAGAAAGTGGCCGGATAAACGTTGACGTGCAAGATTTTTAAAGATACACGAAAATTTACGAGAAATGTTCTCATAAAAGAACTATTAATTTGTCAATTTCCGTTCCATTAAATCAGTATTCCCCCCCCCCCCCCCCATGTCATTTAGGAAGGTTACTCCATGGCTTCATATTTAATGCTTCCATAATTTTTACTACAAAAATTACTTGAATAAACCGTAACACAAAAATTACAATGAAAAAAAAAAACCGCAACACGCACACACATTCACATAAGAAAGAACAACTTCTGAGCCATGTAGCACACACATCCTGGGAACATTTATGGGGGAGAGGGGGCCCAAAGCCCTGATAATCTCCTAATACGCCAATGGCTCGGAATAAAGAATGAAAAGAACTAAAAAAAAAAAAAACAGAAAATGTACAGTGGAAAACAGAATAATATAAACTGGTTTTGAAATAGATTGAAGAAGAAACAGTGCCGAGAGATGCAGAAGTTGAGAATAAAAATATGTAAAATAAATAATTAAATAAATAAATAAGTATCCCCCATATTTTGCAAAACTAGCTCAGTTAAAACACAAACTGAAGAATGAATAAATAATTTTATTTCTTATAAGTCTTTTTTTTTTTAAAGAAGAAATACCCCGTTCAACCCTTGATAGGTTATAATTAGGATTGAGCCGCCTACTGTAAAAGTAGTCAATGACCAAATTAAGATGCATAGTGTAGTTAATTTCTCAGAAGAGACCCTGACACTATCACTAGAACTGCTATGCTATGGACTCCAGAAGAAAAGCCAAAGCAAGGCCGGCCAAAAGCCACCTGGTAGAAAACTGTAGAGGTAGAGATGCTAAGCATGAACCAGAGTTGGGGCACCACACGAAGAATGGCTGCCGACCGAGCAAAGTAGACAGTTTGTTGCTGCCTTACAAGGCGCCACTACGCGTGATGGTCGCTGCTTTGTCAGTCAGCGGCCAAGGACCAAAGTAGAAGAAGAATTCAAGATAAAAATTTTGATTTTCAATATTAAAAAAATGGTATCATCTTCCTACTCCACTCAGTCCAAATACAGTAAATCAAAAATGTAAAACTGTTTGAATGTACATGTGTGTGCGGCGGCCCCCCCCCCCCCCCCCCCCCCCAAATCTCTCACAACTGCTACGTCGTTAACAAGAGGGAGAAGGGGGGACGTGGTGCAACAAGACCATACCAAAGGATTGGGAGATTGCCATCATAACACCAATTTTCAAAAAAGGTGACAATCGACAATGTGGAAACCACAGAGGCATATCCCTTCTCAGTGTCCCTGGTAAAATCTACTCTAGAATCCTAGAGCAGAGACTCCGACGCCTAGCTGAGCCACAATTGGATGAGATCCAGTGCGGATTCCGAGCAAACCGAAGTACTCAAGACCTAATCTTCACACTCAGACAGCTGAGTGAAAAGGCCGTTGAGTATAAGAGTGAGATCCATCTTTGTTTCATAGATCTGGAAAAGACGTTTGACAGGGTCCCCTGGAGTAAACTTTGGGACTGTTTGGCAAGGAAGAACATTCCAGCACCTCTGATTCATGTTATACAGAGCTTCTACAAGTCTTGCAGAAATTATGTGAGGACAGCAAACCATAAGTCAGAAGAGTTCAGGACCACCACTGGTGTAAGACAAGGTGATATCCTGTCACCTTATCTTTTCATACTCCTCATGGACGATGTTATCAAGGCATGTAAGGAGAGAACAAGAAAGTATTCAGTGGGGTACTGGGAGATGAGACAGGTATATATTTCAGAGCTGGCATTTGCTGATGATGTTGCCCTGATTGCTAAATCAGAGGCACATTTCTAGTCCAACCTGCAAGTCTGGAAGGAAGAGCTGGAGAAGAGAGGGATGGTCATAAGCAGCTCTAAAACAAAATCCATGGTGATATCACGAGAAGAAAGAAGACATCAGATTAAGCTGGGAGAACAGGTCCTGGAGCAGGTCGACCACTTTAAATATCTCGAAGCTATTATAGACCGAAAGGGAGGCATCAAAGAAGAGTTGGCCACTCGAAAAGCAGCAGCTGGGAGACTTTTTCAGGCCATAAGTCGAGGATTCCTCAGCAAGAGAGAGGTTGGTAAGAAAACGAAGATGGCTGTATACCGCTCCAGATATGTCCCAGTCTTGACATATGGATGCGAGTCATGGCAATGACTACAACCCACAAAAGCCAGATCCAAACCTCAGAAATGAGGTATCTGAGGAAAGTGGTTGAAGTAACAAGAAGAGACATGGTCCGCAACCAGACGATACGTCAAGGCCTAAAATCCCACCCCCTGCAGACCCAAGTAGAACAGTCCCAACTAAGATGGTTTGGCCATTACTGCAGAATGGGAGAAGATCGGCTACCACGACAAGCATGGGAAACAAAGAGCCAGGGATCCAGACCCCCAGGACGACCCAGAGTCCGCTGGGAGAACAACATTAGACAATCTTTGAAGGACCGAAAATGGAACCAGGCCAGGAGGAAGACAGCCGATAGGATAGTCTGGCGCACTCTCTCCCAAACCTCTACACCTCGCGGTAGAAGGGGAACGACTAAGTAAGAGAAGGAGGGAACCCCGGAAAATGGGGGGAGGGGATCCGGATAACGCCCAATCCACCAATCATCTACCATCACCATTGTATTCGTCTGATACATCCAAATTAACAAAACAAACATGCGTATAAAAAGCTTTCACTCGTTCATTCAAGCAACATTTCCCACAAAAGATAGTGAGATAGACATAATAAAAGCTAGACAGAGAGGTAGAAGATTTATTATGTTTTCTCTTTTCGATATCGACATTCGAGAACATACCAGCCTAACAGAGCCTTTTCACTCAGTTTCGGAACAGGCGTACTTCTTTATAATTCTTATAACGCGTGAACTAATTGCAGGAAGCTTAGTGTCAATCAAAATGTAGAGCCACGTGACTATTATCGATTGCCGAGCCAAGGTGTACCTTCTTGGAATAAATAATGCAGACAAGTTAACTCATGGCATATCACGCGATTTTATACAATTTTTTAATATTGTCAAGTGATGGTCTTTTCTTTTAATAATATCAAGTGATGTCCCCATAAAACATGTTTTTTTCTTTTGTTTTAATAATGTCAAGTGATGCCTGTATAAAACATGCTATTTTCTTTTGCTATAATAATATCAAGGAATGCCTGTATAAAACATGTGATTTTCTTTTGTTTTAATAATGTGAAGTGATGACTGTATAAAACATGTGATTTTCTTTTGTTTTAATAATGTCAAGTGATGACTGTATAAAACATGTGATTTTATTTTGTTTTAATAATGTCAAGTGATGCCTGTATAAAACACGTGATTTTTTTTTTTTAAAATAATGTCAAGTGATGCCTGTATAAAACATGTTCTTTTTTTGTTTTGATAATGCCAAGTGATGCCTGTATAAAACATGTAATTTTCTTTTGTTCTAATAATGTCAAGTGATGACTGTATAAAGCATGTGATTTTCTTTTGTTTTAATATTGTTAAGTGACGCCTGTATAAAAAATGATATTTTCTTTTGTTTACTATCAAATGACGCCGTTCTAAAACCTTTTTTCTTTCTCAGTTTTAATAATGTGAAGTCATCCTTTCTAAAAGCTTTGTTTGTTTGTTCTAATTTTAATAATATCAAGGGATGCCGTTCTAAAAACAGTTTATTTTTATTTTGCTTTAATAATGTCAGGTGATACCTTTTTAAAACACTGTCTTTTTCCCTCTTTTTCTTATAATGACAAGTGATGCCCTTCTAACACATTTTGTTTTCTCAGTTTTAACAATGTCAAGTGATCCCTTCTAAACAGTTTTTTTTTTTTTTCTCTAGTTTTAATAATGTTAAGTGATGCCCGTCTAAAATCAGTTTATTTTCTTTTGTTTGAATAATGTCAGGCGAAACCCTTTTTTAAAGCAGTTTTGTTTTCACCTGATTCTAATAATGTCAAGTGATGTTCTTCTGAAATACGGCGAATGAATGGTAAATGCATTTTCTTTATCTCTGCAATTTCTTTGCTTCACTCACGCACTAGTTACCTTGTACTAGTTATCTAAACAGTCTAGGTGTTGTTAACATTAGCATATCTTTAATATTTTTTTAGTAATCTTCACTGGCTGTAGATCCTCGTTGGAATCAATGCAGAACAGCAGAAATGAAAACATGACGCATAAGATCAGATCTGAGTTTCACATTATCCAAAGGTCATCAACCACTGCCCTTCAGTGGTTACTCTCCCATTGTGGAATCACTGGACATGAGAGAGCAAAGATCCATGTAGAAGTGGCAGTAAAGTGGAACTGTTCAGCCACTCATTGCCCTATCGAGAAGCTAAAACCATCATCCACAACAAGTACAAAAATCAATGGAAGGAGAAAGGTGATACATACAGCAGAAATGGCCCAGTCCACCAACTTAACAGACACCAACAGACCATCATTTTCCGCATGAGAACTGTTCACTGCAGATTACGGGGCCATCTCTATCGCCTGAGGATATCTCATACAAATGAATATCCATTTGGAACTGGAATCCAAACCCCCGAACACATTCTCCAGAACTGCAAAACCCATGATGACCCACTACGCCTGACCTGGCCAGGGGGTGCTGAGCTCAAGCAGAAGCTATCTGGCTGCCGCGCTGACCTGGAAAAGATTTGTGGACTTAGTCCTGGTGACAGGCATGCAGATTTAGCATGCCTACAAACTGAACGCAGAAGACGAAGATGACTCAGTTTTGAAACTGGCGTATTTCTTTATAATGCTTAAAATGCGTGACCTATATGCAGGAAGCGTAGTGTCGATCCCAATTTAGAACCACGTGACTTTTATTGATTGCCAAGCTATACTCATGGCAAGAGAGACATGAAGGGACTAGGCATAAATTCAGCAACCTGGGAGATGAAGCTGCCGATCGCATCAACAGGTGATTCTCCATCTCAGACTGGGTGAAAAGAACCTCTCATAACAAGAAGAAGAGGGGAAAAAAACATGTACACACGCCGAAAGGAACACCAGGAAAAAAGCAGTTGAGGGATATCACGTCAGGGACATGCATGGAGGCATATGTGGAATCATCCTTATATAACCACCAGCTAAGCACAATGCTATAGTATGCATATGTGGATGTGAACCTCTGTCTGTGAGGCTATTTACACCTCCATTAACTCTTGAAATCATCCCCTCCACACTCTTGTATGGAATTCCCCTGTGGTAATACAAGTTGGGAACCCAGCATTGTACACTAAGCTTGGAGAACACCAGACGTAACCATGGCTTTTACCTGGTTGGCTGCATACAGGAGGATTTTACTATGGACCCAATATAGGCAGGGGGAGCTGAGAAGTGGCTTTGTGTAAGATGTAGCAAATTCTTGGGAGATCCCAGAACCAGAGCACAGTATTTTAGTTCTGGATATTTGGAGAGCCCCCTTTTTGACAAGGAATGCACAGTATACCACGCGCTTCTTACTCCTAGCATGGGACCAAATGTGATGATCCGTTAAATACAAGCCTAGCTGGAGAAACTGGAGCTCATGACTTCAAATTAACACGTTCCGAAATGGAAAAACCTAAATTTACAGTGTAGATAATACCAAGGGCTCTTCAACTTGGTATTTGGCTGCAAAAGGGATAAAAGCTCAACCCTAGCAAAACAACAACAACAGTCACCTCAGGGGCACATTCCCACAGTCAGTTATGACTTAAGGGACTTTTAAGAGCATATCTTTGATTCGGAACTGATGACAAGAACCAGACGAGAGCCAGTCGAAAACAGATGAGAAGAAGCCGCTGAATTTGGATAGTCACACTCTGGAACCCTGCTACTAACATTACAAGGCTGTCCTTGTTCAAGAGTCCCCGGGGTAAAAGAGGAAGACCCCCGCCCACCCCCCCCCACCCCCCAAAAAACACGGAGAAAGGCACTGGATATATATATATATATATATAAGGGATAAAGATGACATGGAAAGTTTGGAACGGATGGTACAGGAGAGGAATGTTTGGCATTAATTTGTCGAAGGCCTATGCTTCTCGGCGAGCTGAAGTGTAACAAATATCATCATCATAGTGTGTAATCTTTCACATTCATAACGCTTTCCTTCGTTGACTAGGGGCATCATGCTTTAAAACGTGCTGTTATTTCTGGCTGTTAAATCGTTGCATAACATCTCCAGGCACTGTTCTTTATTTCATCAATTTTTGTTTTCTACCGTTACATTTCGTCATAGGTTTTTATTTACTTTGTCGTGTTCTTCTGTGTCTCTTGTAAATGTTAAAGGGAGAAGCTACTGCGCATTTTAAGTCAAAATATGACAACAATGATGATAACACCTTTAATAGTGTACGCTTGGATAACGTGCCACCACATTGATAAAGCTTTTCCAGTCACAATGTTCGGTACATAGGTCAGGTTACCGACTGTTGGGGCTCTGACAAGGTGTACTGTTAAGTGCGTGTATACTGGTGCAATGGGTGAGTGTGAACATCAATAATGACAAACGCGAATGGATGATAGTTCGACAAGTGCACAGGTCACTCACTCCAATCACAGGTGGAAGTCAAGGATGGCTGGACTACTGTGGTCGTTTCATATTATTTAATAGGACGTACACATGGACAGCACGAGCATCGTTACAGGAACACAAGTCGACATAAACAGCATAGTGTTGATCAATGGTCTACCATCATAAATTAGCATTCATGTTGAATAACATTGCAATGGAACATCTGTATACAAGCACTTAGATTTCCATTGTTTATAAATACAATCATCAGGCCTTACTGACCGAGCATGTCGGTTAATAAATACTGTTCAAACTTGACTCCTAAACAGGACCTCTTTCTAGCGAAGATTCCTTTAGGTAAATTACAGCAAATCTCTGTGAAGATAATGTTAACCTACTAGTGTTGGGTTTTCTTTATAACTGTGATCTCTTAATCATCACCTGATAATAAGGGGGCATTCCCGTTCTCTGATTGATGATCGGCAATAAGTAGGATTCCAAAATAAATAGAATTCCAAAATGGCTTCTGGTTCCCTGTTGAGCATTGTTGCAAGTGGAACTTATGGAAGGGGAAGTAATCTTTAGAATGTTTTGAACAAATTAAATTTCGAGTTGCAACGCTTGATTAAGCGGATACTTGTCTGACTTTAGGATAGAATTATCTTTTCCTATTTTTCGGGTGACAGAGTACAGATAAGCGTGTGAACGCTGTTTAATGTATTTATTCTGTACTGTTTTGAGTCATGTGAATAGCTCGCTAGTCTGCATGTGTTATCGAGAACGGTGTTCAAGACAGCCGAATCTCGTGACGGGTTTTTTGGCGGGACTAGTGTGTGATTTGGGAGTTGTGTTTTGGGCGTGGACCGTGTAGGTCGAGTCCCAGTGTTTTTGGATAATGTATGCCTACGTAGGACTTAAGAAAATGTCGACATATATATATATATTCTTGTGTGTACAGCCTATTTGATAAACTGCAGTGAAGGCTGATTAGGCCATATGAAGATTATTATAGCTGCCGTGTGTTGCAGGCTTTATGGAGTAATGAAGGCTGATTAGGCCATATGAAGATTATTATAGCTGCCGTGTGTTGCAGGCTTTATGGAGTAATGAAGTACTGATTAGGCCATATGAAGATTACTATAGCTGCCGTGTGTTGCAGGCTTTATGGAGTAATGGAGTACTGTTTAGGCCTTATGAAGATTATTATAGCTGCCGTGTGTTGCAGGCTTTAGGGAGTAATGAAGTACTGTTTAGGCCATATGAAGATTACTATAGCTGCCGTGTGTTGCAGGCTTTATGGAGTAATGGAGTACTGATTAGGCCATATGAAGATTATTATAGCTGCCGTGTGTTGCAGGCTTTAGGGAGTAATGAAGTACTGATTAGGCCATATGAAGATTATTATAGCTGCCGTGTGTTGCAGGCTTTATGGAGTAATGAAGTACTGATTAGGCCATATGAAGATTACTATAGCTGCCGTGTGTTGCCGGCTTTATGGAGTAATGAAGTACTGTTTAGGCCATATGAAGATTATTATAGCTGCCGTGTGTTGCAGGCTTTATTGAGTAATGCAATACTGTTTAGGCCATATGAAGATTATTATAGGCCAGGATGTGGACAGGCCGTATTATATATATTCAATGCAGTATTATATTATATGATTCGTGTTTTGCTGTCGAATGTGTGTCATTTATGTCATCGTGTCTGTGTTGCAACGTAATAAACAGTAGCGAACTGTTCCAGTCGTTTGCAACCCTTTTTGACTCCTGCATGTACTCTTACGTACGCACTGTGGTGTGCGAACATATCAACACACACTGTAGTGGTATTGATGGTATTGTATGATGGTGATATTACTAAATGTAATTGTATGAGGTCAGCTGTGAAGGCTCCTGAGATAAAATGTAGTTGTGAATTGTCAGAAGGCCTTTCTTGCTACCACTACGACCTCACACTTAATTTTTTTTAATGAATGTGGCTACGTAAAGTGTCTAGGGTTATGATATGTAATGTGGTGTGATAGATATAGATATACCCACAGATATTTAACAAGACTAATAATATTAATAAATGTTAAAATACACTGAACTAACTCACGTGTGTAAAATTTCTTGATAGAATTATATTACATTTATTTTGTTCTGGATCAATTTTTTTGATTGACCAGAACTTAAAAGGATTTAGAGATTATGAAAGAAATGCATGGAATATTATATCATAAATGCAATAGTGTACATATATATGTACTATACTAGTTAGTTTTATTAAAATGTTCTAGTAGTCATCTACTTGGGAGGATAGTTAATGTTTGTGCTGTTGGGGTGGCCTCATCACACCTGTCTATATTGACTACACAGTGTCCAGAAAATGGTGGGAATTTTTATGGGGATATTAGTAACTACCAAGCGTTGGTGAATGTCCAGCAGACCAGAGGCTCACTCATCTTGTAGTTGTAGCTCTGGTGCTGAAATCTTGTGGTCCCACCTCTCCGTGCTGGCGGGCAATAATGGTGGTCTCTGTCACAAGTACTGCACAGATACACTCGAGTAAAGTCACCAACTGAATAGACACTGCTTTGTTGACAACAGAAACTCACAGCTCAGATTATGAATAAATAACACAGAATTGCTAGCAAAACTCAGCTGAGCTGCTGGCTATAGTATGGCGTCCCTAAATTTCTTTCACTTTCTTTCATATGGAAATCACCACACTTTAAAATCTGTGTCTATCACTGAACAACTATTGAGAAATGACCCCAAATCCGCGTCTAAGCGCCGACACTATGCTTGTCTGTGGCCAATCACTGCCTAGGTTTTTTTGAATTTCAAATTTCCTACACTAAAGTCATTTCAGTCATGCTTCAGTCAAGTATGGATGGTTATCTGTTAGTCTGTCCGTCTCTACTTGTGTTTCTACAAAAATGTACTTGATTTTTGAACCAACCTTTCTCTCCCCTCCAAAATTTTGTCGTTAAAAGTTATATTTAGACACAGCTACCACCAATGTCCCTCTCTTCCATACTACGTAGATTTGAACACCTGCGTCTCGAGGTCGTGTTTTTTTTTTTTTTTTTTTTTGTGTGTGTGCAAATAGCGACACTTTTAGATTCAATACAGTCTGTCGATGATGTGAACAACACTGTCTTTTGTCATTATCTTCAATATTATCTATCCGTCTGTAAAATTAAGACCATATTAGTTCACTGCTCAGAATGGGCCATCCGGCCAGCTAATTTTTATATTCCTAACATTAATATTAAGAAAAAAATACTTTTTAAATTTTGTAATATTTCGAACATCTGCGTTTAGCCGCTGAATTCAAATCAAAGGCTTGGTATCGTGCAAAAGCGTCCAATAAATGACTGTGGCGTAACATATCTATGGTCCCTTCTGTCGAGTTGCTTACTTTTTATGTCAACTTGGGAAACGTGACTTTTCTCCGTTTCCCCCCCCAATTGCGTCTCCTTAGCCTTTCTAGTCTCACGCAATCTTTCCAGTCATATTTTTTTCCTTTTTGATCCGCCGTTCCCCTCCTGTCTAGCAAGTCAATTATTATGGAGGATGATGACCCGCGGTCTAGGCGATCATGTACTATTCGCAGCCTACGCATTATGTTTTTATCCTTAAATGTTATTTTTGGAGGTATTTTACCGTTGTATCTCTGTCAATTTCACTACACACACCCAGGTCAACATTCCAGACACAGTGACAGGACAGCAGCACACATATATTGAATTAGCCTGTGTGGCGATGATATAGACCAAACCACTACACTCGCAACAGTGGGTGTAAACAGACTATAACATTTAGACTTAGCGCCGTTATCAGCGGTGGTTTCAAAGACATAATAACATTAACGTTTAATTACATTTATTGGAAACAAGAGAGTAAAGGGGGGTGTATCAGTGGTGGTTTTCAGTTAACAGGATCTGACATCTACGACTATTCGCGTCGATAGCCTAAGTGGCGTAGTTTTCGTATCATTGGATATGATTTAAGATGTGCCTGAGTGGCGTATACAATTAAGAAATTGTTACCTCTACAGTGATATGTACTTGAAGCAAGAGGATAATGTGAATCAAATTTTGTCCACCAGACCATAACATATCTAGAGGATCAGTCACTACAAGTTGAAAATAATACATATGACTTTCACGTGACAAGAGTGTAGAACACTTGACTTTGTTATAATTAGCCCGGTGTGGGCGTGGCTTGAATCTGGTGTACTTCAGAACTGTGACCTAAATATTATCTGCCTGGGTGGCGCATTTGAGAAACAACGCACGCTTTATTTGGTAGTATGCAACTTTACACTAGTAGCAATTGACGTCCTATTTCATGCCTATGGACGACAACAACGTCTGCAGTGGTCAAGGAAGTTCAATTAGACTTGGACAGTATTTGTACCAGCATTTATACGGGTTGTGACGGATTCCTGCAATATTCGGGTTACCTGTGCCAGTTGTCACCATCACAAGTTCAAGATGTTATGATACACGGAGTTGCCGTGTACATTTCAGACTACAGAAGAGTCAAGAGGGGCAGTGTGTGCTGTATTATGGTTCCTGTCAACTTGTGCATTGTTAAGCACATATCATATTGACGAAATTACCTGAAGAGAAACGAATCAAGTTGCAGTGCTTTCCCGCAGTGGAGGTTTTAGCAGTCTATGTGATATCCAGTGTTGTGGCGGAAAAGAAGCGGGATCATTGACAGATAAGTGATTGTGTCTTGTGTAAATTGTGTCACTTCATATATGTCGCTAGGCCTCCCTAATTGCTCATTTTGTTATTATTGTTGTTTATGTCTAATTTGACATATGATTAAGATTTGATGCATAGGTGTTAATGGCTGTTGACATATGTCGATTTTCCTGATAATGATGTGACTTGATAAAGGTGCTATAAAAAGGAATTGGTGATACAGAATTGAGGAATAAGCTCATTTCTTGACAAATAGTTAACTTTGTGAGCTGGAAGGGTAATTGTCAAACCTTTTGCGACAGTAATTTGTCATAACTATAAGTGATTACTATATATAGTTGATTAAGTAAGTGAATCACCATGGATCGTGATATGTGCCCTACAGATATAAGGCCTATGTTGGAGTCTGCATTGGTGGTAGGTAGAGATGGTAAGGGATTGAGAGGTGCACGACTTGGAGAATGGATAATGGATGATTTTTTGATTAATGTGTCAACATCCCTGGAGTTATTTGCTGAACACAACTTTAAGTTTGTTTGCAATTTGGTAATGGCCAAGGATTTGGTGAATTTGCTACGGCACCTTCGTGTGTTTTTGCAACAGTATATTGAACGTGAACACGGACATATAATGCAAAGCATGTTCAAAATAATCCACAACCATACATCTGATGAGCAGGAAAGGGAATTGAGAATTGAGAAACAAGCAAAAGTAAACAAACAAAGTGCTCTACAGCAAAGAGAGAATTTCCTAGAAGGTGTTGCTAAAGAGAACGAACTACAGGCAACTGTGTATAGGCTTAAAAGTGAGATACTTGAATCAAACTCAGAACTTTCTAGTGCACAAGCTACATTAAATTCAGCTTTAAGCAAAGTCCAAGACTTGGAAACTCAGATAGGTAATCTCACGCGGGAACTTCAAGAACAGAAAGAGATGTATGAGAAATTGAAGGTTGAGAGAAATGTCTGTGAGAAGACTTACATAGAAATGCTTCATGAGGTGATGAATGATAATGCGATGCTCAGTGATCAAATTGGGGAGATGAATATTGTACCCCCCAAGAAGAGTAATGAGATTATGAAAAACAATGATGATGTCCAGACTGAAACACTTCAGATAGAGTTGACTCAGTTGAGGGCAAATAAAGAACAGTACGAGAAAGAGACTTTAGTGGAGTTGACGGCTGAGAAAGAGAAGGTCGCTAAAATTGAAAATTTGCTAGCAGAAGAAAGCGACAAAGTTTTGGCTGTTAAGGAGTTAAATAAAAGGTTAAGTGAAACGATTTCACTTAAAGATAATGAAATTGCGGAAGCAAGGGAAAGAATATTTGGCTTACTAGATATGGTTTTGAAAAACAAAAGGTGCTCTTCTGTCAATGTTGACAATGATAGACAGAAAGTTGCGAAAAGTCAGCCCCATACACTTTTTGCTCATAGAGAGGTCATTCATGGTAAAGACAGATCTTTTCGTGGTAAATACAACTTTAAAAGTTCTAATATTACTGATAGTTCCAGTAATAATTCTTGGCGTCAGACCAACAAAGATTCTAGTGTAACAGGCAGTTCCGTTGGTCAGGAAAAGAAAGGTGATATATTTCAGGTCAAGACTCATAAGAGCAAATATTTGTCTACTACTGGAAATACTCAGAAATTAATAGCGGGTGTTGAGACTATTACTACTTGTTCCAAAGATGAAACCCATATGCGGAACAATAGAGATACTATTGTTTCTGGCAGTTGTCAAACTCAGCATAGTCATTTTGAAACTATTGGTAAATATATTCCCATAGGGGAAAAGAAAAACAGTTCTAGTAAGAGAGATAACCCCAAGATTAAACAGTACCAAGGGAGATCAGTAAATAATAATTTTCCCTCTCGTAGATACTGTAGACAATTTAACAAATCTCAAAGTTTTGATTGTAAGAATGTTGGAAAGTATGATAGAGATAATAGCTTTTCAAATGTTGCTTTACATCACCAGAATAATGTTCCTCAACAAAAGACTAAAGTGATTATTTGTAAACAAGGCAACGGTAATAATAAGTATTTTGATCATAGATCAAATAATAAGCGCAATTGTGCTAATTTTGTTCAACATGAGCCCAGAGTCATTTATAATCAAAGTAAACAGAGTAAAAATAACAGTGGATGCTTGAATACTATTGCTTGCTCTACTTGTTGTTGTGAATGTGAGACTTTGTTTCAGCGTAAGGCAGCGGCGACATTCAAGGTCGGTCATGTTGTCCCCAAGAATTCTATGATATCTACATGTGATAGAGAGAGCTAGTGACATTGTGAAGAGACCGGGTTTTTACACAAGCCGGTACTGGGTAATTGTAAACGTGATTTCTACGTTTTTTTCATTAAATTTCACTATTGAGTAAAATGGAAATTTTCATTTGTATTTGTTGACAGAAGCTACGTTACGATAAGAGTCAAGGCTTCTGTGACATATTGACGGTCAGAAATGTGAGTCAACTTTCCGCTCGAGTAGTCAACCGAAACCTGTCAGCGTCAAACTAAATCTGAGGGGTTGCTTTCTGAAGGTCAAGCATGTTTACAAGAGAGTGGGAGACTTCGCGTCTGATTTTTTTTTTTATGTGAAGATAGTAAATATTTTTGTATTCTATATTAGTACATGACATGTTGTTGTTTTGAAATAACATATAATTTTGTTGTAATGATTATTTCTATGCATCATTTGATTGCCATAATTTTTTATTGTTATTTATATGTCTGTATTTTGATGATGTATTAATACATTTTTATGCTATTTATATATTATTGTGTTGATAATGTGTAGTATGTAATTATTATCCTTTATACTACTCTGTTCAACTTAGATTTTTTGCAACTGTGTTGTTTAGGATAGTTTTGTACATGATGAGACTGCACAAACTCATTTATTGTGTTGATGTAGTGGTTACTTTTAGATAGTCCTGAGTGTTCGTTATTCACTTAATTTATATTTTTCTCATGTTTTGATGTCATGATTAATTAATATATAGAACATACAGAGAAGATGTGTATTATCTGGTATGTTGTGAAATGTAATTTTGAAAATAGCTTGCATGTATCATACCTGATCTTGTATTTGGATTTGTTAACTTTTTGTGAAACTTCGATTTTTCCAGAACCTGATTTTCTTGCCAGTCAGACATGTTGATTATTTTCCTAGCAGATTATTTAAAAAAAAAAAAACTTATTTTTTGTAGATATTTTTATAGAACCTTTTTTATATTTCATATTAGCATCAAAGGGTAGATTTATTTATAATGTATATCTTATCGATTTGAGTAAGAGATAGAGTTATAGCTAAATAGCATTTTACTGAGCTGAACGTAATTGTCAGCAGAAAGAACTTAAAGAATAAATTAAATTTACATGTGTTGATTTAAAGGTTTCTTCGAGATAGGATTTTTGTTTTATATTTCACTCATTTTGTTAAAATATTGATTTCATTATTAGGCTTTACTTAAAGTATTACTGAATTACTTAAAAATTAAATACTGTTTTTATGTAACTTATCGAGGAAAAAAATGTTTGTACGGTACTGTTGAAAAAAATGATTTTTTTTTTTTTGGCATCGTAATTTTTTGTTGGGTGTGCCCAGCATTTGACTTCGTGATATCATTGATATGTAGTTTGATTAGTTCTTGTAAAAAGTTGTTTTTTATTATGATGTATTTTTTATTTTTAGCGCTTGATTGTGCGTTGGTCGTATTAGTTATAGTAATGCTATTACTTGTTTGTTCGATGCCTATAATTTATTTATGTTAGTTTTGTATAACTCTTATAACTTAGTTAAATTACTTATTAGGTTTTGTTTAGTTGTAAATTATTTTTTGGTGGTATTAGTATAGATATACTTTGATATTTTGTGTTGTGCCTTTCGATCATGTTTATATATTTTTTTTGGAATAGGTTATCTGATCAAAACAGTTATTAGTATATACTGTTATTGACTTTCTTTGCGTTCGTGCCTTTGCTTTCTATCTGTCTTTGGTAACTATTCTTCATTTCATTCCTTCTTTTCTGTTGTCTTTTCGGTATGGATTTCATATCTTGTTTATACTTTCGTACCTCATCTTCGTTTTACTTGATTCTATTTGTATACTTTGTCTTCTTTCAACACTTATACCTCTATTCTTTGTATTGTTGGAGTGGTTATATGATTTGATATGATATATCTACTTATGATAGTTGTATTTATTTTACATGTAATTGTCCAACTTAATTATGAGTATATGGTATTGTTGAGATCTTACTTTCTTTTTTTTTACAGATCATTCTTCTTTTGATTGATCTTGTGTTTTCTCTTTCGATCGGTTGTTGTCGGTTTGGTTTGTACTAAATATACGTATACTTGAATTAATTTTGGAACTGATCATATTTGTATATTTAACTAATTACTTTTTATACTTAGCTGGTTATGCTGTATGCTTTTATTGCTACTTTACACTTTAATGCTCATATTTGTTATAGATATAATTTTGATTTAAAATAAGATATTTTTGTAGGCATACGTTAGAGCTTAATTGTCTTCTAAATTTTTCGTTTTTGGGAGTTAATTTTTTCAAAAAAAATGATAGAATCATTTTTTTTCCCGGAGCGGGTGGTAACTGTTGCAAATGGAACTTATGGAAGGGGAAGTAATCTTTAGAATGTTTTGAACAAATTAAATTTCGAGTTGCAACGCTTGATTAAGCGGATACTTGTCTGACTTTAGGATAGAATTATCTTTTCCTATTTTTCGGGTGACAGAGTACAGATAAGCGTGTGAACGCTGTTTAATGTATTTATTCTGTACTGTTTTGAGTCATGTGAATAGCTCGCTAGTCTGCATGTGTTATCGAGAACGGTGTTCAAGACAGCCGAATCTCGTGACGGGTTTTTTGGCGGGACTAGTGTGTGATTTGGGAGTTGTGTTTTGGGCGTGGACCGTGTAGGTCGAGTCCCAGTGTTTTTGGATAATGTATGCCTACGTAGGACTTAAGAAAATGTCGACATATATATATATATATTCTTGTGTGTACAGCCTATTTGATAAACTGCAGTGAAGGCTGATTAGGCCATATGAAGATTATTATAGCTGCCGTGTGTTGCAGGCTTTATGGAGTAATGAAGGCTGATTAGGCCATATGAAGATTATTATAGCTGCCGTGTGTTGCAGGCTTTATGGAGTAATGAAGTACTGATTAGGCCATATGAAGATTACTATAGCTGCCGTGTGTTGCAGGCTTTATGGAGTAATGGAGTACTGTTTAGGCCTTATGAAGATTATTATAGCTGCCGTGTGTTGCAGGCTTTAGGGAGTAATGAAGTACTGTTTAGGCCATATGAAGATTACTATAGCTGCCGTGTGTTGCAGGCTTTATGGAGTAATGGAGTACTGATTAGGCCATATGAAGATTATTATAGCTGCCGTGTGTTGCAGGCTTTAGGGAGTAATGAAGTACTGATTAGGCCATATGAAGATTATTATAGCTGCCGTGTGTTGCAGGCTTTATGGAGTAATGAAGTACTGATTAGGCCATATGAAGATTACTATAGCTGCCGTGTGTTGCCGGCTTTATGGAGTAATGAAGTACTGTTTAGGCCATATGAAGATTATTATAGCTGCCGTGTGTTGCAGGCTTTATTGAGTAATGCAATACTGTTTAGGCCATATGAAGATTATTATAGGCCAGGATGTGGACAGGCCGTATTATATATATTCAATGCAGTATTATATTATATGATTCGTGTTTTGCTGTCGAATGTGTGTCATTTATGTCATCGTGTCTGTGTTGCAACGTAATAAACAGTAGCGAACTGTTCCAGTCGTTTGCAACCCTTTTTGACTCCTGCATGTACTCTTACGTACGCACTGTGGTGTGCGAACATATCAACACACACTGTAGTGGTATTGATGGTATTGTATGATGGTGATATTACTAAATGTAATTGTATGAGGTCAGCTGTGAAGGCTCCTGAGATAAAATGTAGTTGTGAATTGTCAGAAGGCCTTTCTTGCTACCACTACGACCTCACACTTAATTTTTTTTAATGAATGTGGCTACGTAAAGTGTCTAGGGTTATGATATGTAATGTGGTGTGATAGATATAGATATACCCACAGATATTTAACAAGACTAATAATATTAATAAATGTTAAAATACACTGAACTAACTCACGTGTGTAAAATTTCTTGATAGAATTATATTACATTTATTTTGTTCTGGATCAATTTTTTTTTGATTGACCAGAACTTAAAAGGATTTAGAGATTATGAAAGAAATGCATGGAATATTATATCATAAATGCAATAGTGTACATATATATGTACTATACTAGTTAGTTTTATTAAAATGTTCTAGTAGTCATCTACTTGGGAGGATAGTTAATGTTTGTGCTGTTGGGGTGGCCTCATCACACCTGTCTATATTGACTACACAGTGTCCAGAAAATGGTGGGAATTTTTATGGGGATATTAGTAACTACCAAGCGTTGGTGAATGTCCAGCAGACCAGAGGCTCACTCATCTTGTAGTTGTAGCTCTGGTGCTGAAATCTTGTGGTCCCACCTCTCCGTGCTGGCGGGCAATAATGGTGGTCTCTGTCACAAGTACTGCACAGATACACTCGAGTAAAGTCACCAACTGAATAGACACTGCTTTGTTGACACCAGAAACTCACAGCTCAGATTATGAATAAATAACACAGAATTGCTAGCAAAACTCAGCTGAGCTGCTGGCTATAGTATGGCGTCCCTAAATTTCTTTCACTTTCTTTCATATGGAAATCACCACACTTTAAAATCTGTGTCTATCACTGAACAACTATTGAGAAATGACCCCAAATCCGCGTCTAAGCGCCGACACTATGCTTGTCTGTGGCCAATCACTGCCTAGGTTTTTTTGAATTTCAAATTTCCTACACTAAAGTCATTTCAGTCATGCTTCAGTCAAGTATGGATGGTTATCTGTTAGTCTGTCCGTCTCTACTTGTGTTTCTACAAAAATGTACTTGATTTTTGAACCAACCTTTCTCTCCCCTCCAAAAGTAGTCTGGAAGGTTTCATCACCTCATTTGAAAATGCCCTCTCACATAATAGACACATTGGCAGTTGTTGGTTATTTAGTGCTGGAATAAATCCATATTTCCGTTATTCCACGCTGTATTGTCTTTTCCCACGAAAAGAAGAAATCATCACAGCAATCAAAGGGTTAAAGAATGGAAAAGCTCCTGGTCATGATAACTTAAATGCAGAGCTATTTAAGACAGACCCAGAGCTAGCAGCAGAACTATTAGAACCACTATTTGCACAAGTCTGGAAAACAGGGACAACACCAACAGAGTGGAGAAAAGGAATAATTGTCAAATTGCCCAAGAAGGGAGATCTTGCAGACTGCAATACTTGGAGAGGAATAACTCTTCTCTCAGTTCCCAGCAAAATACTAGGCAGGATAATCATACAGAGAATCTCAAAAGCAGTAGACCACAAAAAGAGGAAAGAACAAGCAGGATTTAGAAAGAACAGAAGATGTGTAGATCATATATTTACCCTCAGGAACATTATAGAGCAGTGCTCAGAATGGCAAAGACAGCTGTACATTAATTTCGTTGATTTTGAAAAGGCTTTTGACAGTATACATAGGGACAGTTTATGGAAAATACTGAGGGCTTATGGAATTCCAAGCTGCATAGTGTCAATTATAAAAAGCCTTTATGCCAACTTTACGTGTAGCATTGGGCAGAGCAACCTAACCTTTGAAGTGAAGACAGGAGTACACAGGGATGCCCCTTATCAACCACTCTATTTTTAACAGTCATAGACTGGGTAATGCGCTAGACAATAGAGCTCAATCCAAGAGGAATAAAATGGACTACATTTTCTACATTGGAAGATCTGGAATATGCAGATGACATTGCACTGCTAGCACATTCACATCAACACATCCAGGAAAAAACGGATAGACTTAATAAGTATAGCCAGCAGGTGGGCTTGAATATCAACCTAAAGAAGACAGAGGTCATGACGCTCAATGTGAGCAACCCTGAGCCCATATCAGTAAGGAATCAGCAACTGGAACAGACAGATGCCTTCACATTCCTAGGATGCATAGTAACACCAGACGGCGGAGCAAGCAAAGACATCAATAACAGAATGAACAAAGCAAGAACAGCCTTTTTTAGTCTAAACAACATCTGGAAGTCCTCTCAGTACAGCACAAGCACAAAATTAGGATTATATCAGAGCTGTGTGCTTTCTGTGCTTCTCTATGCCGCGGAGAGCTGGAGAGTTACAGAGAAGGAAATGTCGAAATTGTCCTCTTTTCACACAACATGCTGTGACATTTCTATCTAGTGGAATTCCCTGTATTGTTTGCTGAATCGACTTTTTCACGATTTTATACATCAATACTTATCAAGCTTGAATCGTGTATTTGCTTTTTGGTTTTTTTTCAACAATAGCCTTGTATTTACCTCTTAATTGAGTTTTAGATTTTAATCGCTATTCGCCTACTTATTGTGTCCGAAAACCGTTTAAATCGGAACATACTGACAATATGTTTGTTCGTTGTTTCCTATCTTGCGAGAGACACGGAAGGTCAGACGGTGTTTTTGCTGCTTAATTTGTGCTTTCTCCCAACAGTTCACTTGCATGTTTAAGTAAGCCCTTCCCCCTTCTTTTCCTCAGATTTATGTGAAATTATCCGTTCTTATGTATGAGAGCTGGAGAATCACAGAGAAGGAAATGTCGAAATTGACCTCTTTTCACACAACATGCCTAAGAAAAATTCTCCGAATCTTTTGGCCGAATACCATCACCAACCAAGATCTGCTTACTCGGAGCAAGCAAGAGGCCATACACACCATCATAGCTGGCAGACGCTGGAGCTGGGTTGGCCATGTCCTCAGAAGAGACCCCGATGCCATCACAAGAACAGCTATGCTATGGACCCCTGAAGGAAAACGAAAGAGAGGCCGACCAAAAACAACTTGGCGGAGGACTGTGGAGGCTGAGATGCAAAGAATGAACCAGAGTTGGGGCACTGTACTAACGATGGCCGCCGACCGAGCAAAGTGGAATCAATTTGTTGTTGCCCTACAAGACGCCACCAGGCGTAATGGCCACTGACTGCTTTGACGGTCGGCGGCTAAGGATCAAAGAAGAAGATGAAGATGTATACATATTTATGATCTCTAACTACTTCTTTTTTTTTGTATGGTTTGTAATTTCTGCAATATATATACATTATCTCGTGTTACCCCCGCAATAGTATAGAACAGTGGTTCCCAAAGTGGGCGGTACCGCTCCACTGGGGGCGATACGGAAGAAAGGGGCCAGAGGGAGGCGTTCAGTAGTAAACAGTGGGCGTTCAAGTAGTAAAAAGGGGGGGGGGGGGGTTCAGGATTTGACAGGCTAAATTCAGTACGTGCGAGGGAGAAAGGAATTGTGGATTTGAGAGACAACATCATTGAAGCGGGGACGATGTGGATGGTTGCATTACCAGGATCATTAAGCAGGACACAGTTTCGTCTATGCGTGCCATTCTGAGCTCAGGTAACCATCGCTGACCATAAACTGTAATCGGGAACTGCTAGGAAATGGGGTTAAGCAAACACCTGTTGTCCATTAGTTCACTCCTGAAGAAAGAGAAATGATCCGTGCCTTTTTTTTTTGGGTTCAGTTTTTGCCTTCTTCTGGCGAGGCACGTGCCTTTAAACCTATTTGGTTATATCAGAACGCATTTACCATCCAAAAATAAAGTCAACTCTGTTGACTGTTAACCCGATCAGCTTTGATAAATACTAAGTCCTGAAAAGGACCAACATTATCTATCTGCTAGCATAAAGCCCTAAAAAGGACTCGCCAGCTACGCCAACGCCCGATCTAGTTTTCATGAAAAGTTACGCCGAAAGCATGGACGAAATTAGATATCTGCTGGTGTTTCAGAAAGTTCCAACTTTGCTTTGATGTAGATTTTAATGTCTCTGTATTTACGAGAGCTAGTGGTAACGAGATATTCGCAGATTGGTAATAAATATGAGAAAAGGTTCAAGGGAGCAAGTTTTTAACAGTACTTGGCAGTAGAAATCAGTCTTTGAACCTCTGAACCGGCTTTCCTACCTTACATTCAGACTTTCATAAATCGACTGGCGCGATGTACATGTACATCTATTTCAACTTTGCGCTGGCTATGAGCAAAACCAACAAACTTTCGTAGCTGTTCTTGTGAACAAAAATGCGTGTACTGGGTATCAAACTATTTCATCCTGTCGATAAGGTAAGTTTTCATACTTATATTTTTTGTTTGTTTGCACAGAGCTAGCATCAGTTTTACTAACATTAAGTATTAATTAAGCAGATACATTTTGATACAGATTTGCCGGAAATTGAATATTGCTGTTCAATCCATTATATTACATCCTTTTAATTTGTTACCGGGATCTCCACACTTGGTAGTTAGGCTACTGTCTCCCAATTTTTAAATCTGAAGACCTATCAATATAGTGCGTTATTTTATATTTTGTTCATATTAAATAACTAGTATACTTTATGAAATGATTAGTGGGTTACTTCAGTGTTGGTGTGGCTGTTGCTGATTGTGTTTTTTTTTCTCTGATTGTTGTATTTTTCTAATTTATTTATGGCTGTGGTTAAGAAACTTTATAAAATAGAAGAGTAAACTGGTAAGAACATTTGTGTCAACATTTTTGTAAAGCCACTTTTAAATCAGTTTTTGTTGTTTACTCGACGTACATTTTTCTAACTGCAAAATTTTAAACTCAATTCTTTGTTCCAGAATTCAGAACAAATATGGCAAAAGCAGACCAAACCAAAAAGAAGTACAGACAATACTTCTTCTTCTTCTTTGATCCTTAGCCGCCGACCCTCAAAGCAGTCAGTGGCCATTACGCCTTGTGACGTCTTGTAGGGCAACAACAAATTGATTCCACTTTGCTCGGTCGGCGGCAATCCTTCGTACAGTGCCCCAACTCTGGTTCATTCTTTGCATCTCAGCCTACACAGTCCTCCGCCAGGTTGTTTTTGGTCGGCCTCTCTTTCGTTTTCATTCAGGGGTCCATAGCATAGCTGTTCTTGTGATGGCATCGGGGTCTCTTCTGAGGACATGGCCAACCCAGCTCCAGCGTCTGCCAGCTATGAGGGTGTGCATGTCCTCTTGCTTGCTCCGAGTAAGCAGATCTTGGTTGGTGATGGTATTCGGGCAAAAGATTCGGAGAATTTTTCTTAGGCATGTTGTGTGAAAAGAGGACAATTTCGACATTTCCTTCTCTGTAACTCTCCAGCTCTCCGCGGCATAGAGAAGCACAGAAAGCACACAGCTCTGATATAATCCTAATTTTGTGCTTGTGCTGTACTGAGAGGACTTCCAGATGTTGTTTAGACTAAAAAAGGCTGTTCTTGCTTTGTTCATTCTGTTATTGATGTCTTTGCTTGCTCCGCCGTCTGGTGTTACTATGCATCCTAGGAATGTGAAGGCATCTGTCTGTTCCAGTTGCTGATTCCTTACTGATATGGGCTCAGGGTTGCTCACATTGAGCGTCATGACCTCTGTCTTCTTTAGGTTGATATTCAAGCCCACCTGCTGGCTATACTTATTAAGTCTATCCGTTTTTTCCTGGATGTGTTGATGTGAATGTGCTAGCAGTGCAATGTCATCTGCATATTCCAGATCTTCCAATGTAGAAAATGTAGTCCATTTTATTCCTCTTGGATTGAGCTCTATTGTCTCAGTATTTTCCATAAACTGTCCCTATGTATACTGTCAAAAGCCTTTTCAAAATCAACGAAATTAATGTACAGCTGTCTTTGCCATTCTGAGCACTGCTCTATAATGTTCCTGAGGGTAAATATATGATCTACACATCTTCTGTTCTTTCTAAATCCTGCTTGTTCTTTCCTCTTTTTGTGGTCTACTGCTTTTGAGATTCTCTGTATGATTATCCGCCTAGTATTTTGCTGGGAACTGAGAGAAGAGTTATTCCTCTCCAAGTATTGCAGTCTGCAAGATCTCCCTTCTTGGGCAATTTGACAATTATTCCTTTTCTCCACTCTGATGGTGTTGTCCCTGTTTTCCAGACTTGTGCAAATAGTGGTTCTAATAGTTCTGCTGCTAGCTCTGGGTCTGTCTTAAATAGCTCTGCATTTAAGTTATCATGACCAGGAGCTTTTCCATTCTTTAACCCTTTGATTGCTGTGATGATTTCTTCTTTTCGTGGGAAAAGACAATACAGCGTGGAATAACGGAAATATGGATTTATTCCAGCACTAAATAACCAACAACTGCCAATGTGTCTATTATGTGAGAGGGCATTTTCAAATGAGGTGATGAAACCTTCCAGACTACTTGAACATTTGAAAAAAAACTCATCCTGATAAAACAGATACAAGTTTGATATATTTTCAGTCACTTCGTGAAATTTTCAGAAACGTAAAACTGTTCGTGACATGTTTGTCAACACTTCACAACAAAGATGTGATTGTTTGCGAGCTTCATACAAAATTTCATTGCTGATAGCTAAATCTGGAAAGTCTCACACAATCTGGTAAAATTTGATTGTGCCAGGTATAAGGGAGTTTGTGAGTACAGTAATGCATAAGTCACCTGAACAAATAATTAAAGCGATTCCGCTCAGCAATACCTCTGTTCAAAGAAGAATAGATGAAATGGCTGAGAATGTTGAAAATACATTGTGCAACAATACTTAGGACAACAGAATTTGCATTGCAGTTCTATGAGTCAACTTTGCTGGGCAACGAATCTTTGCTTCTTGCCTATGTTCGCTTCGTAAAAGATGAAAGCTTGGTTCAAGAGTTGTTATTAGCTAAGCAACTAGTAACTGATACAACAGGGGAGTCAATATTTCGTGTAGTAGAGAAATTTTTCAAAGAGGACGATCCGCTTACTAACAATTTTGCTTGTGAACCGATGGGGCGCAATCAGTGATAGGTTGTTACCGCGGGTTTATTGTGTTCTTAAAAGAAGCTGTACCTGGTACATTTACAATACACTGTGTAATTCACAGACAACATCTTGTTGCAAAAAATCTAAGTGATCGGCTTCACAAATCGTTAAATACTGGTATCACAGCGATTAACTAAATTAAGTGCCATGCTCTCAATTCTCGACTATTTCGAGAGCTTTGTACTGAGAATGATGAACAGTTTGAACGTTTGCTGATGCACACAGAAATCAGGTGGTGTGGTAAAGTGGGATGAGATAAATAGTTATAGGGGACTTAGTGTATTGACTGAGATCAGCTGTGAAGGTATCTGTATCTAATAGGTGTAGTGTTTTACAGATAACCTTACTTGCTACCACATTTATACCTCAGTCAGAATTATTCTGGAATATTGTGATGACTACGTTAAATGTCTAGGGTTATGAAAATGATGAAGTGTAAGTCACAACAACAACAGACAGATAAACAATTTAATTTATTCCACAACACTTTACAACACTGTGACACTCACACACATATAACACTCTATAAGGCTATCTTAAATGAGTCAATAGTAAAGTTTCAATAGTATGGGGAAAATATCAATTTATGTTTATTAATTACTGTCACTAATAGATAGCTTCTTTCCTATTTCAGAACTAATTTATAATCTATTTCCAGACTGAACACAATACATAACAAACACTGAGTTCAGAGCGGTAGGCCAACTGCCATCTTCATCTGAAACAATTTACACCAGTATACTCCTCCCTAATGGTCACTACGCCTCTGCAATTCCAGCATTAGTTCTTTCTAGTCAATAAGATAGGTGTCAGTGTACTGTTTGGCAATTCCATGTAGTTTTACTTTTCTCCGACACCTTCTGTTCAGATTGGAGCAATATATAGGCTTTGCCTCATGTTCGCTACTGAACCACACACATATACAGACATAAATTATCAATTTACATTCAATTGTCATTAAAAAGATATTGAATATATCAAGTGTTGCACCACCGTAAAGATACGCCCATGGAAAGTCATGTGATATCGCCAATCACTGATATGGCGACACTGATAACGTATTGGTTTGGTGGATATTGATTATCTGCTAACGTTGCTGCTGTGTTGTGGATCTGGTAATGTCTACATTTGATACATACATATACGCCACACAGGCAAACACTGTAGAAGTCTACTGGTAAGCGATGCACAGGTTCTCGATACAAATAGACCACGCCCACTCCGGGGCTATTTCTAAATACGTGTTAAGTTCCCTGTCACACTTGTAATATTAAGTGCGTGTGTTGGTTTAGTCGTTTACACCACAGGTACGTACACAAGAGTCATGGATGGTTGTAAACGACGGGTGACATTTCATATGGGTTTATTCACGTCACAACACATTGATGAAATACACATAGAATACCGTTCACAGCACAACATAAGATATAAAGTACCACATAATAACTGCGCACTCGGCAGCTACAATGATATCATGATTCATGGCCTAAAGTACTCTTATTAAACTCATCTCTATAAAGAATCCTCAATAACAATCCTCTCACAGGAGCTATCATGATTCATGGCCTAAAGTACTCTTATTAAACTCATCTCTATAAAGAATCCTCAATAACAATCCTCTCACAGGAGCTATCATGATTCATGGCCTAAAGTACTCTTATTAAACTCATCTCTATAAAGAATCCTCAATAACAATCCTCTCACAGGAGCTATCATGATTCATGGCCTAAAGTACTCTTATTAATCAAGACTCCTCATACAGGAGATAATGGCCTTTAAAGACTGCACACTGCAGTTATAAACATTTCCACAATAATCGAAACTGCAGTTTCATACTACGCTGTACCCACAGCGAAAAATCCGTCGACATTTTAAATTCAGCACTGTACAGGCATTTCACACTTCCCAAAAAAACACTGTCTTCCTACCCGGTCAAAACGCCCGGAACACTCTCCCTAGATAACACACTCGTCCCGCTCAAAAGCAGACACGAGAGTTCCTCACGGTCAACACAACTCAGTCAATCAATCATCTGCTCCTAGCCGCGAGCTATTCTCACTCCGCTCAAACATTACAGAATAATTATATCAGCGCTTTTCACGCTGTCTGTAATCTGTCTCTCGAAACTATCACGAGATACTCTCTAAATAATTCGATAGCTAACAAGCAACTAAGTGCTATAACTCAAAATCTATTTCAACTTCTAACATACTCCAGTTTACTTCCCCTTACACTAAAACTGTTCGTTACATCTTACCTCACCCCCAGAGAAAAAAATTGATTCTATCAATTTTTTGACAAATACATTCCCCAAAAAATTAAAAGGACAATGAATCTCTAACATATGTGTCTAAGAATTACCTTAAGTTCAGTCACAATAAGACATCTACAAAATATAAGCATTAAGTGAAATGTAAAAATGAAGTATCCAATGTAATCAACTAAGCATACCAAAAATAATGCATTACAAAACCAAGTTAAGTGAATACAGCACAACTAAATAGGAAACAACCGATAGTACAAGAAAAGACAAGATCAAGCAAACGAAAAAATGATCCGTAATAAAAGTAAGTATGAAATTAGAATATGAGGAAAAACAATAATATTACATTCAAACAATTTGTTATATGTAAAATAATTACAAATATCACAAGTAGCTACACTATATTAAGTTATACCATTAAAGTAACAATACATAGAATGAAAGTATAAGAAGCGAAAGAAGAAGTATACAAGGAAAATGAAGTGAAACGTAAATAAAGCACGAAATGTACACCAAATATGAAACCATACTGAAAAGACAACAGAAAAGAAGGAATGGAATGAAGCATAATCAACAAAGACAGATAGAAAGCAAAAGGTATGAATATAGAGAACGTTGATAAAAATATATACTAATAACAATTTAGATCAACAACGTATTTCAAAATAAATACAAACACGATCGAAAAGCACAAAAGAAAATAACAAAGTATTCTTATACTAATACTACAAAAAAAATAGTTTATAACTAAACAAAACATAATCAGTAATTTAAACAAGTTATCCAAGTTATACATAATCAACAATAAATTATCGACACCATACAAAAAAGTGATAGCATTGCTATAAGACCAACGCATAATCAAGCGCTAATACAACATAACATCCAAAAAACAAACAAAAAACTTTCTTTAAAGAACTAACATTACTCTACATATCAAACATAGCACATAGTCAAACGCTAGGCATACACAAAAACAAAAATAAAAAAATTACAATGTCTGGGGAAAAAAAAAAAATATTTTCCAAAAAATACAGTACAAAAATATTTCGTAATGCTAAGTTACATAAAAATAGTATTTTAATTAAATTAATTCAAATCTATAATTAACAAATTAACAAAAAACTAGCTTCAGCAAAATGAGAGACATATAACAATTCCTGCATCTAAGCAAACACTAAACAACACGTGTAAGTTTTTCAAAAAATACGTCACAGAGAAACACTATTACCAAAATACAAGTTTGCAAATACATGAAAACAACGTAATGAATGTTAAGCAAGTGCTTAAATCAGATCTCTAGATTTCTCAATCAAATAACAATATCAGCAAACGCTGTTAATTTTCTCTATACAGTTCAATTTAAACTTTAAATATTTCCGGCTGACAATCACGTTCAGCTTAGCTACAGTGTTATTCAGTTAATAATTTATATCTATCTCCACCTGATATATTAAAAGTAATTATTGTAACATTCCAACTAATGAGTATGTGCATAGGGCTGGCAAACTCATCATGTACAAAACTATTCTACCCAACACATCTGTAAAACAAAACCAAAAAAAAACTTCAAGTTCTACACCAGAGTATAAAAAATAGGCATAAGTTTGTAACCAGTAAGGTTAAATATAAATCTGCTCATTGCATTCATGAATAGTAAACAACACGTCACTACCATCTAACACACTACATATTATCCAAAACACAATAGTATAAAAAATAGCATCGAAATGAACTAATTTATAATTAAAACAGTCATACATATCAAGAAAAACAATAGACATCAAATGATGCGTAAAAATGATGATCATAATATAACAACCTATAATGATCTATGCAATAGAATACATTAACATCTACTGTCCTAATAAACAAACAAAACAAAAAGAATCAACCGCAAAAAAAAAAAAATCTCCATAGGTCTTGCCGACATCTCATAAACACTAGGGGTAAAACGTCGAATCCATGGTTAGCACGCTGATATGTTCTGCTTGAGAAAACACTCACTCGGGCACAATCTTGGCCTATATTCTTGTCGCTACCGTAAACAGCCGTTAACGTAAACAGGAGCGCTGACCCATATCAAGAAGTCGCCTCTGTTCAAAAAAATACAAATGAAAATTCCATTTTAATGAATGGTGAAATTTACTACGAACAACGGAGAGGTTAAACAAACAATTACCCCGCACTGTGGTTCGTGTGGAAATCTGGTCACCCCACGATGTCATCGACTCTTCGTTTAAGTTCACAACAACGTGCTGCTCTTTCAAAATCAGAAACATAACAAGCAGTAGTATTTGTGACATCATTATCATTGCTACTTTGCTTAATAACAATGCTTCTAGGCTCATGTCGAGCAAAATTAGCATAATTGCACTTATTCGTCGTTTGATCAAAATATTTATCATCATTTCCTCTTTGTTTGAGACTATTATTATGTCTATAATCCCAGTTAGACTTGTTATGATTAACGTTTCTACTCCGCACAAAAAATCTGTCAGAAAAATTATTGCACGATTGAAAACTCTTCTTGTATTTGTCTGTACCATTATTTTCAAAATTCTGAGAATTAAACTGTTGAGATACATTAACTTGTCTATTATCTCTCTGAGAAGGAAAATTATTATCATATGAATTTCCTTGATACTTTCTAACCTTAGAAACATCTCTCCTACAAAAACTCTTTCCATTCTTTTCTTTGACAATATGCTTGTTTACAGTATCATCTGCAGATCTATAAGTATCTTTATCGTTACGCCTATAATGGGTTTCATCCTTGGAACCACTACTTATAACTTTATCCCTTGTTATCATCTTCTGAGAACCTCCAAAATCAGTTACTCGTTTAATCCATAGGCTTTTATCAGGACTGACTGTTACATTATCATTCTCTCTATTACACTTCCGCCAAGATTCGCTGCTATTGGAAGCAGAATCAAAAGATCTTCGAAAGTTATATTTTCCCCGAAAAGATATTTGTTCATTACATTTAACCTTTCTATCCGCAAAGATTGTATAGGGCTGGATCTTTTTAACCTGTTGGCAAACAACTTTCTGTCTAGTATTGTCAACATTGACAGTAGACCATATTCCGCTGTTTAAAATAACATCGAGTAGACCCTCTACCCTTTTTGTACTTTCTGCAATTTCAACATTTTTTTGTGAAATTTCTTCACTTAATTTCCTATTTAATTTGTCAAATGTCAAAACTTTACTTCTCTCCTCTGTTAACAATCTCTCAATCTTAATCATCTCCTCTCTCTCAGTCATTAACTCTTCTAATTTGTCTTTCTCATCCTTTTCTTCATTTACACTTAGTTGTCGTGTTTCATTCTCACTATCCTCATCATTCATTAGTTCTTCAACTTCATTTGGAAATACAGTATAATTCTCTTCTTCAATACCAGAATTTACTTTATTCAACAAATCAAGAAGTGTGTTTGTATACGACCTATCACGGTCAGTTGTCTCAACTTCTAATTTACTACACCTCTCTTTGTTTTCCTGAAGTTGTTGCTTGAGATCACTTACTTCACTATCTCTATAACGCACTTGATCTTCCAAATCTTTAACTTTGCCCAATGCAGCATCTAACGCCGCTTGCACTTTAGTAAGTTCCGTGTTTGACTTATCTAGATCATGTGTTAGTCTCGACACTGTTTCTCTTAATTCCTTCTTTTCGGCAATATCCTGTAGAAAATTGGCTCTTTCCTGTAGAGCATTTTGTTTGTTGATTTTTAATTTATTCTCACTTCCTAATTCCTTTTTCTGCTCATCAGGAATACCGTTGTGGATTATTTTGAATATACTTTGAACTACATGTCCGTGCTCAAGCTCAATATACTGTTTCAAAAACACACGAAGGTGCTGCAGCAAATCAATCAAATCCTTAGCCATTATTGAATTACAAAGAAGCTTAAAGTTATATTCAGCAAATAACTTTAGGGATACTGACACATTAACCAACAAATCGTCCATGATCCATACTCCAAGTCTTGGACCACTCAATCCCTTTTCATCTCTACCTATTAACAATGCACTCTCCAACATAGGCCTTATATCTGCAGGATTATTATCAAAATCCATGGTGATTTAATCACTCAGTTAACTATATATCTATATCAGTATAATTATTAATGTCGCAAGTTTATGTTTCAAGAAGTTCTGACAATTACCCTTCCATTTCACACAGTTCAGTATGTATACCAAAAATATTATTCATAAACTTTGTATCATCAATTCCTTTTCAAAGAACCTTTATAACGTCATATGAGGGAAGTCATCCTATATCATACAACCATCAATACTTAGCATCAATACTAAATCCTAATAATATGTCTATATAGAATTAGACAACAAAAACAACAGATTTCAACAGTATAGGAGATGCAAAGCACAGGAAGGCTCGTTGACATAGTTAAGGTGACACAGTTCACATAACAAAAAATAATCACTTATCTTGAATGAAAACTCTTCTGTTCCTTTCCGTTAACACCCTGAATATCACAAAGTTCAATGGTAAAACAATCGACAACAGAAAGGCATTGGAACTTGACACCTTGATTCCGCTCAGGTCCTCGATTCAGCACGCTACGTGCTAACACACCGCACATGAAAGCAGGAAATGGGTCACCGTCTGTCAATTTCGTTGAAAGGAGGTACACCGCTCGTTCATACTGCCAGATGATTACTTGTACTGGTATACAGACGCCACTGTATATCATGACATCTCATAATCTTGAGTAATAAATTTCTTGACTTGCGAGTTGCGACTTGCGACTTGAGTTAACAGTTCCCAGTTTAACTGATACTGAATAAGTTTTCCTTGGGCCTGGATACAGCTCTCAAATGTGATGTCTGTCTTCCATATACTAACGCCACTCAGGCTACATGCTAACAGTTGTGAATTAATATCACGCGAATTTCGCGGGTGTCTGATCCTATAAAACTAGCACACCACTGTTGCACCACCGTAAAGATACGCCCATGGAAAGTCATGTGATATCGCCAATCACTGATATGGCGACACTGATAACGTATTGGTTTGGTGGATATTGATTATCTGCTAACGTTGCTGCTGTGTTGTGGATCTGGTAATGTCTACATTTGATACATACATATACGCCACACAGGCAAACACTGTAGAAGTCTACTGGTAAGCGATGCACAGGTTCTCGATACAAATAGACCACGCCCACTCCGGGGCTATTTCTAAATACGTGTTAAGTTCCCTGTCACACTTGTAATATTAAGTGCGTGTGTTGGTTTAGTCGTTTACACCACAGGTACGTACACAAGAGTCATGGATGGTTGTAAACGACGGGTGACATTTCATATGGGTTTATTCACGTCACAACACATTGATGAAATACACATAGAATACCGTTCACAGCACAACATAAGATATAAAGTACCACATAATAACTGCGCACTCGGCAGCTACAATGATATCATGATTCATGGCCTAAAGTACTCTTATTAAACTCATCTCTATAAAGAATCCTCAATAACAATCCTCTCACAGGAGCTATCATGATTCATGGCCTAAAGTACTCTTATTAAACTCATCTCTATAAAGAATCCTCAATAACAATCCTCTCACAGGAGCTATCATGATTCATGGCCTAAAGTACTCTTATTAAACTCATCTCTATAAAGAATCCTCAATAACAATCCTCTCACAGGAGCTATCATGATTCATGGCCTAAAGTACTCTTATTAATCAAGACTCCTCACACAGGAGATAATGGCCTTTAAAGACTGCACACTGCAGTTATAAACATTTCCACAATAATCGAAACTGCAGTTTCATACTACGCTGTACCCACAGCGAAAAATCCGTCGACATTTTAAATTCAGCACTGTACAGGCATTTCACACTTCCCAAAAAAACACTGTCTTCCTACCCGGTCAAAACGCCCGGAACACTCTCCCTAGATAACACACTCGTCCCGCTCAAAAGCAGACACGAGAGTTCCTCACGGTCAACACAACTCAGTCAATCAATCATCTGCTCCTAGCCGCGAGCTATTCTCACTCCGCTCAAACATTACAGAATAATTATATCAGCGCTTTTCACGCTGTCTGTAATCTGTCTCTCGAAACTATCACGAGATACTCTCTAAATAATTCGATAGCTAACAAGCAACTAAGTGCTATAACTCAAAATCTATTTCAACTTCTAACATACTCCAGTTTACTTCCCCTTACACTAAAACTGTTCGTTACATCAAGCTTACCACAATTCATGGAAATAATACACAGATACGTTGATTGGCGATGAATAATGGCACAAATTCCGATCTGCCTCTGTCCCAGGCTTTTATTTAGAAAAATATGCACTGGCTTTCAACGCACTGTTTCTGAGTAAGTTTATTTTAACATGTGGTACGGAACTGACGCTCCTAATTGACTATATTGGCGGGTCTAACCAATCGTGCCATGTTTACACAAGCGTTTGAAAAAAAGTACCCTTCCTTCCGTCTCCCCTAACAACAAAAATAGTATTTGTAGCCCGACTAATCGTGTTTAGCCTTACATTTACTCCTATCCAATCCAATAGGCTTTTACATGGTGGCCCATTTCCTGTAAAATAGTGGTTCCAAAACAAGCCACTGTGCGATGAATATTTGATGTTGTCTGACACCCTCACTATTTACTTTTGGCTATAATTTGTTAATTCCTAGACTATTTGCGTAACACTTAACATATTATTTGTCAGCAAGTCCTAAGGAACCCAAAAATACAAATTTAAGGGAGCTAAGTGGCTGTGTTCAAAATATGTATTTTCTAGGATAGTCGTGTAGTTGTTTTTTTATTTTTTATGTTTAGAACCGCCACCTGTCCTGCTGTACTGTCAGACTAATGTCAGGATTTTAGACATAAAACAGTAGAATGTCATGTTTCCTAATAAGCGTTTTGTAAGTTTTTAAACCTAACTCTCTTATGGGTAGTGTTTTTTATAACCGCCGATTTGAAAAAAAGTTAGTGCATGTGGCCTTACACGCGTGATGGCAGTAATTGTATAGCGAGACTCGTGTTAGTGTTGCATGCGTTCCGGCTTTCCGCCCTCCCTTCTTTCTATCCTAAGTTCATCTGTCTTTCGTTTATGTTAACGTAGTGTAATTAATGTTAGTATTAATTTAGGTCATTAATTCGCTTGCGTATCCCAAGGTTTTTCTTAGAAAGGCAGTACACGTTTTATTGTGTTGTGGAAACGCGTGTATGCTGCAGTAGGCTTTAATATCAACGTGAAACCGTGAGAATATGCAGACGAAGCATAAAAAGGGAGATCTCGAGTACAGTCATTGTGACAGCACTGTTCTTTACCATTCTTCTTTCCTTTTATTGAATTTATGTGTTAGGCTGTACATTTACTTTTTAATTTATATATGTGGATTTAGAATGTCTCACGACAGGTGGCTCTCAAAAGGAAATTGTCTGAGACGCTTTTATGCTATTTTTGAAACTGTGGTAGAATTCTTCAAAGACTTGCATGCTTCGCTCAGTACAGAACTAACGAATATCAGGCATGACATTGCATATTTGTCAGATTTATTCACAAAGTTTAACGAAACAAATCTACAACTGCAAGGAAATAATATTAATCTTATAAAAGTCAAATCTGTCGTCTCCATGTTTCTGGCCATATTAACGCTATTCAAACGTAAAATTGGCCATCGCGAGTTACTCCAATTTCCCAGCCTCTTAGAGTTGGAAGAGAAAGACAAAATACCAGAGGATAATCTTCAAGTATATTGTACACTCCTAGATATGCTGCATAAAGACATGTCTCAGAGGTTTCAGGATCTTCTTTTGATCACTATTCCAGACTGGATAATAAATCCATTCCTGGACACGTGCAGTGAGGAACTAGGAAGGGTGGAAGAGGAACTGATATTGCTACAAAATGACGTTGAGCTTAAGCCAATATTCCAGAAATCATATCAAGACTTTTGGTTGCAGAAAGAAATCTCTGAACGCTACCCTGCAGTGTGGGGAAAGGTTAAGATGTTCTGTATTGCCTTTCCAACATCGTATTTAGTAGAGCGTGATTTCAGCGCGGTTGTCCAACTTCTTTCGAAGCAGGGAAACAGACTGCAGATTACTGAACGTGGGGATCTGAGACTCTTTCTAAGTTTCTTTCAGCCTGATGTTGAGAAGCTGATATCACTACACCAGGCACATTCATCTCACTGAAGTTAAAAATTAAGCAAGTTTGTTACTAATTTACTTTCGCATACTGCGGTTTTTTAAACTGCATTAAGTAATTAAGTTTTTCTTTTTAAATTAAGTTAATAAATAAGCGTATCTGTAGCTTTATATTAGAATGTGATAAATAGAGCAATTAGTTGTTACTGTATTAACAGTTGCTCTTATTTTTCACTCTTAACATTTTTTATGTACTGTGGGGAAATGCAGGGGGGGCGCTGGGAACATGCCCTGGGAGCCAAGGGGGCGGTGACCCAAAAAAGTTTGGGAAACACTGGTACAGAACATGGTATGTTTATGAACGATACCGTTAATGTTTGATGAACGAGCAAAGACAGGGAAGAAGAAAATTGAAACAACGAGAAAAAAGGGTAAAATACGAGAAAAGATTAGGACCACCTCATTTCACACACACACGCACGCGCGCGCACACACACATTATATATATATATATATATATATATATATATATATATATATATATATATATATATATATATATATATATATATATATATATATATATATATATATATATATATATATATATATATATATATATATATATATATATATATATATATATATATATATATATATATATATATATATATATATATTATATATATATATATATATATATATCTATATATATATATATATATATATATATATATATATAAGTTAGTTGCTTATCCTTTACAGGACGTGGCAATCAACCCCAGCTTTTATTGGCTGTTTGTGATTTTTCTAGGCAATTTTTTTCATTCAGTAGTTTGCCATTGCTTTCTGAACGGTACGGCGCTTATACCATTGTTAAAAATCCACACAAAGCGATTTGCTACCAAACCGCCTGCAGCAGGTTTCGAACCTGGTATATCTGGATTATGAAGCTGCGTTCATATCCATTAGGCCACAGACGCCGACATATATATATATATATACAGGGTGTCCGTAAAAGATTGAATCCTTTTCAAAAAATGTATTCTCGGCCCCATGACGTGGTACGAGGATGCTTTCTATCACAAAAGTAAGATAATCTCTGCAAGTTTTTAAGCACACCTTACCAAGACTCAAAAAAAAGTGCGCATGCGCGCAGCGGG
This sequence comes from Oreohelix idahoensis, assembly GCA_024509875.1. Taxonomy (NCBI): domain Eukaryota; kingdom Metazoa; phylum Mollusca; class Gastropoda; order Stylommatophora; family Oreohelicidae; genus Oreohelix; species Oreohelix idahoensis. The sequence goes on from JAMPIV010019727.1 coordinate 394,795, forward strand.
TATTTCAAGTGAAACTTACGCAGTTGAGTTGCAACCGGTAATTGTTACATGTCTCTCAACACTCTGGTCAAGTAGGTGAAAAAAAAGAAATAGGTACTGTTACGACAGGGTTTATGATGTTAGCCACTTTTATAGTGAGCTTCTTTAAAGTTACGCATTAAGGGGTTTGAAATGCTATTAATATATATTATGTTTCGCGCTTCACGGTATTGAACGCGAATTTGTAAAGTTACTTACTTAGTCGTTCCCCTTCTACCGCGAGGTGTAGAGGTTTGGAAGAGAGAGCGCCAGACCATTCTATCCGCTGTCTTCTTCCTGGCCTGGTTCCATTCTAGTCCTCGGTCCTTCAAAGATTGTCTAATGTTGTCCTCCCAGCGGACTCTGGGTCACCCTGGAGGTCTGGATCCCTGGCTCTTTGTTTCCCATGCTTGTCGTGGTAGCCGATCTTCTCCCATTCTGCAGACATGGCCAAACCATCTTAGTTGGGACTGTTCTATTTGGGTCTGCAGCGGATGGGATTTTAGGCCTTGACGTATCGTCTGGTTGCGTACCATGTCTCTTCTTGTTACTTCAACAACTTTCCTCAGATACCTCATTTCTGAGGTTTGGATCTGGCTTTTGTGGGTTGTAGTCATTGCCCACGACTCGCATCCATATGTCAAGACTGGGACATAGGTGAAGCGGTATACAGCCATCTTCGTTTTCTTACCAACCTCTTTCTTGCTGAGGAATCCACGATTTATGGCCTGAAAAATTCTCCCAGCCGCTGCTTTTCGAGTGGCCAACTCGTCTTTGATGCCTCCCTTTCGGTCTATAATAGCTCCGAGATATTTAAAGTGGTCGACCTGCTCCAGGACCTGTTCTCCCAACTTAATCTGATGTTTTCTTTCTTCTCGTAATATCACCATGGATTTTGTTTTAGAGCTGCTTATGACCATCCCTCTCTTCTCCAGCTCTTCCTTCCAGACTTGCAGGTTGGATTGGAGATGTGCCTCTGATTTAGCAATCAGGGCAACATCATCAGCAAATGCCAGCTCCGAAATAAGGACCTGTCTCATCTTCCAGTACCCCACTGAATACTTTCTTGTTCTCTCCTTACATGCCTTGATGACATCGTCCATAAGGAGTATGAAGAGGTAAGGTGATAGGATATCACCTTGTCTTACACCAGTGGTGGTCCTGAACTCTTCTGACTTATGGTTTGCTGTCCTCACATAATTTCTGCAAGACTTGTAGAAGCTCTGTATAGCATGAATCAGAGGTGCTGGAATATTCTTCCTTGCCAAACAGTCCCAAAGTTTGCTCCAGGGGACCCTGTCAAACGCCTTTTCCAGATCTATGAAACAAAGATGCATCTCACTCTTATACTCAAGGGCCTTTTCACTCAGCTGTCTGAGTGTGAAGATTAGGTCTTGAGTACTTCGGTTTGCTCGGAATCCGCACTGGACCTCATCCAATTGTGGCTCAGCTAGGCGTCGGAGTCTCTGCTCTAGGATTCTAGAGTAGATTTTACCAGGGACACTGAGAAGGGATATGCCTCTATGGTTTCCACATTGTCGATTGTCACCCTTTTTGAAAATTGGTGTTATGATGGCAATCTCCCAATCCTTTGGTATGGTCTTGTTGCACCATGCTGCCTGTAGGACCTTTAAGAGTAATAGGTCGCCTGATGCTCCCATGTACTTAACCATTTCTGGTGTTATACCATCATGCCCTGCTGCTTTGCCCATCTTGATTTTCTCTAGTGCTGCCCTCAGTTCTTCCATCTTTATGTCATCTTCACCATCATTGGTTTTCTCTTCTGTGCTAGTGGTTATCATTTCTGATGCTTCACCATGCTCACCATCCAGGAGTTCTGAGAAATATTCTTTCCATCTTTCCATTACTTCCTTCGGGGCAGTAAGCAATTTGCCTTGCTTGTCCTTTATAAATTTGAGAGGGCATTGTTTTTCCTTCCTCATGTTCTTTAGGGTCTTATAGAACAATTTCTGGTTTTCTTGTGCATCTTTTTTCTAGCTTTTCTCCAAATTCTTCCCAGGACTTCTGTTTTGCTGCTAGCACTTTGTTCTTTGCTTCTGTTCTGAGTGTCACATATTCTCTATATTTTTCCATTTGTCCTGTTGTGTTTTTAGCTCCTAAGTATTGTTTCCATGCCATTTTCTTCTCTCTTATTTTCTCTTTGACTTCCTCTGTCCACCAAGGTGTCCTCTTTCTCTGGTTCCCAAGTCGGACTTCACCGCATGCTTCTGCAGCAGCTGTCTTTATGATATCCTTGAATTTATTCCAGAGGGTTTCCAAGTCATCAGGTCGTTCTTCTGTGTTGCTCACTGCTGTAGCAATAAGCCCCTGATATCTGGTCTTAATTTCTGGCTCTCTCAGCTTGTAGGTCCTAATGCTCATTTCTCCTGCTTGTTTACTTGGTTTCTTGCGTGATGTTGGGCAGTTCCTAGGCTGAGCAACTCTTTCAGTTGTTCGTTTGATTGTTAGCAGGTAGTGATCACTTCCAATCTCTGGCCCCCTCCAGACTCTTGCATCTCGGACATATCTGAATGAGCTTCTCCGAACAATGGCAAAGTCGATCACTGAGTTCTCATTCTTGGTTGGTTCACATCTAGTGTATGCATGTATGCGCTTATGGGGGAACTTTGTGTTTGTAATGATCAGATTCTGCTCACTGCAGAATCTAAGGAGTCGCTTTCCATTGTCATTGAGAGTATCTTCTCCATATCTTCCGATAACTCCACCCCATCTAGCATGGTAATTTCCAACTCTGGCATTAAAATCTCCGAGCATAATAACTTCATCTAGGCAGTCATCCACTGTCCTTTGAAGCAGCTCGAAGAATTCCTCCTTGACCTCTGCTCTCTCATCCTCATTTGGCCCATACACTATGACCAGGTTGACTATGGTTTCTCCTTCTTTTAGTTTTACAACCATAATGCGCTCCGAGACAAAGTTCCATCCCTTGATACTATCTTTTTGATTTTGGGCCACAATGCAACCCACGCCCCCTTTAGCTCTTTCAGATATGGGTACACCACTGTAGAGCAGCGTGTTGCCATCGAGATCCATGACTCCTTGTCCTTTTTTCTTCGTTTCCGTTATAGCCGGGATTTCTAGTTTTGCTTTCCTCATCTCTTCCACCAGCTCCTCTTCCTTCCCATTTATACTTCTTGTGTTCCAAGTTCCATAAGTCGTAGTCCGTAGTCCGTTCCAGTTCGTCGCCTTTAGAATCAGTCCGGTTTTCTCTCTTGTATTGCTCGTAATCATAGTTTAAGACAAACAGGTGATTGGCCTGTTGTGCCTTTGCATGGTGGAGGGGCTGCCTCCTTACGGCCTCCATGCAGGCCGGAATTTGTAAAGTTGCTTAGATTTATGATGACGTGTTGCGTTGGTATGCTAACACGTGACGACATTATAATTGTACCCTTTGTATTCTGAATTCCGTCCTAGTCAGACGTGACTTTTCAACGCTCCCGTTAATGATAGTAATTGTGTAGAGGTTTCTCTATTATATGGCACCAGGGTCTGCCGACTTGTTATGGATACAAATAACGTCTTATTTTTATGGATGAATCATTCTTCGGTTAAAGAAGATGTGCAGGGAGTATATTATTAATAAGTATCTAAATTATAAGTATCGACCAACTTTGGTTATTCGTTACCGGATTACCGACATACGGAATCGCGAGTAAATAGCCAGACGTTGTGACGATTAATGAAGTAAATTCAGGAGACGCTTTTATATTTTGCATGAACATTATGTATAATTGATAAATACTATGTTTTGTGGATTTCGTACCGTAAATAAAAATGTATCTTGTGGACTCTTACCACCTACGGACTTATCAACTAACTATCGTTGAAGTTTGATCAGTTTCACCCAACACTCGTCACCTTCATATATAAGCACGATCTCTCCAAAAAATAAGTCATAGATGATAAAGAGAAAACAAATAAAGACGTGGCCAGAAATAATGAACACTTTTTATTAATAAAAGAACTGTATAAAATGTCAAGCAGCAAAGACAGAACTCCAAGCCACAAGCACGCGCAACAAAGTGGTAACAAAGTGGCGGCGCAGCGTGGGGAACGGAAAAATTTGTTTCTTCCACTTTAATAGGTTATCAAATTTGATTCAGAGCGACAAGTTTCATTGCTAAGAACTGTTTACAATTGCTATGCACTCACGTGTTTTGTAGAAAGCATGACACATTGCGCATGACGACTGGAGGTCAAACTGACATCATCACCTTTTCGCTGAAAGTCAATGTCGCAGCCGTTAGCAGTCTTCTCAAATGTCAGATCAATATAAAGCATCAAGATAATACGCAAGGAATGGATCAAGAAGAAGCTCTGTCAAACAATGAATAACAGTTCGCAACATCTGTTTATGCCGTTGATGCATGCCAGCACTGACCGGAGAATATAGTCAAACACAAAAAGATAAGTAACCTTTGTCGGTGCAGTAAGCAAACAGTGGTCCATTTGCTTTTTTGTGGGCATGTCTATCTGATATTATTGTTACATGTTACATGTTTTGTAAAATGCCAGTATGTTATTGTTATTTGTTTAAGCGGGTCGGTTGGCGGGAATCAGGATTTTTGTTATGTCAGTGTCAATTGACCGCAGAAATCCTGATCGTTCCATAGGGTATATTTGAATATTTTTGATCTGCAAAGCATCCACTGCGAATACTGCGTGGCAGACTGTGTTTGCGCCCGAATTTATTCAAAATTAGGTGTTTTTAGCTGTGAAGTTATGTATATTCTTATTGTATTTTACTGTAATAAGTTTCATTTTTATTCAGTTTCGTCATTTGTTTGTATTCTCAATGGTTAATTCTGATGTGACTTTCGTTTATTTATTAATATAAATTTTAACATCTGTTAATGAGTCCATGTGACGTCATCGGTTTTAGTTTAGTGTGATTTTGACCTATTTTTTTAGTTGGCATACCTCGTCACTTCCGTAATTAGACTTTATTTTACAGAATCATTTTAATGTTGGTAAATTGTCAATTGTGGCGTAATATTGTGTTGTAACTCTTTCGTTTACTGTGTCTAATGTATTTTATTCATTCATAATTGATATTATATTGATAATAGAATAAAATAAATATAAGATAATAATAATATAAAACTTATAATTTATTTTGCCTAAAATACTTGATGACTAATATGACTTCATCAATTTGCACTAGTCGTCCACGTCACTACTAGTTATTCATCATGAGTATGGCATGATGTTATAATATATTGATAAATAAATATAAATTTAGATTTTACATTGAATGTGGTAAGCATATTGAGGGGTACTTAATAGACTGTTCTAGTCATAGTACTACGTTGGCCACTAGGCACATATAATTGATAGATGGAGTTATATTGTTGAGTAAGATTTATAGTTGACTAAATAAATATATTATTAAGTTAAGATGCTGACTTTAGAGCATTTTGTTAAACTTGGAAAAGAATTTTCTTTAAAAGGAGAAGCCCTGCGCGATTATGCAGTGGCGGAATTGGCCAAGGCGAAGGCAGAATTAGAAGAACAGAAAGCAATTGCTAAGCGAGAAGAAGAAGAGAAGAAAGATGAATTAAAGCGTCAAGAAGAAGAACGCGAAACAAAAGAAGAAAAGAAGAAAGCTGAATTAAAGCGAGAAGAAGAAGAACGTGAGGCCAAATTAAAGCATCAAGAAGAAGAACGCGAAGCAAAGGAATATAACATGAGAAAGGAACAAGAGGCAAAAGATGAAATGAAATGTATTGCTGAAGAAAATAAAAGGAAACAAGAAGAAATAATAAGGCAACAAGAAAAAGAGTTACAACTTCTTCTTCTTCTTCTTCTTCCGTCCTTAGCCAAAGACCGACCAAGCAGTCAGAGGCCATCACGCCTTGTGGCGTCTTAAGGGCAACAGCAGATTGATTTTCTCTGTTGTAGTTTCCCATCACGCCTAGCGGCGTCTTTAGGGCAACAACAAATAGATCCATCTGCCGTTGTTTCCGTAATCGGTGTGACAAGCCAACGGGTGATCAGCCCATTGGGCACAACTTCTTCGACTAGAAGAATTAAGATTAAGAGCACAAGTTCCTACAGTTAGCAATAATGAAGGGTCACATACTACACCTTCATCAGAGCATAATAAGGGCTATTACATGTTTAGATTATCAATTTACAATCCAAATTCAGACGATTTAACGTCTTATCTGGCTAGATTTGAACAAATATGCCAGGCCAACAAAATTGATAAATCTTGTTGGGTTTTAAAACTTGAGGAATTTTTGGCTGGTGATCCATTAACAGCCATACGATCTATGGATCCTGCAGGTCGTAATAATTATGATACGCAAGGTCAATGTTGTTGAAACGTTTTCAACTCACTGAAGAGGGCTATAAGGAAAAATTTAAAGCCATGCTTCCGGATTCAGGCAAAGATTTTTCTGCATTTATTTCGTCGATACAGATGACTTTCCAAAGATGGATGGAATTAGCTGGGGTTAATAACTCATATGATAAGTTAGAGGATTTGATTCTAAGAGATAAAGTTTTATCTTCTGTTAGCAAACCCCTTCGAGAATTTCTGCAGGAACGCAAACCTTCTACGCTGTCTGCTATGGAGGAAATTGCTGTTAATTATTGTGTTGCACATCAAGGGTCGTGTTTTGCAAACACGCAGTTAAGAGAACCATTACCAGTTGCTTCCAATATGTCATATCATGGTTATGACAGATCAAGAGCTCACAGCCTTGATAGGAATCTTACACATAGGAGATATTACGACAATAATTATCATTGACAAAATCATTACAACAATAATGGTAACAATAATTATTATAAAAATAGAAATGACAATATGAATAACAACTCATCCAGAGGTAGACCACAATTCAGAAACCAAGCACCTCATTTCAGAAACAACTTCCAACAAAACACAACGTGGAACCAACCTTACAATGTGACTTCTCATAATAATAATAACTCTAACTGGAAAAATGGTAATAACAATTACAGACCAAGACATAAGAGTTACAATGGTAGAGGTAATAATAATAATAATTCAGTTGCTCAAAATAGACAACGTTCCACCTCAAGAAACCAACAAAGGTTTGACCATAATACAGAGGCAGCATTGACTACCAATGCACCTCCAATTGTTCATAATAATGATAGTCCAATACATTCATCTTCGTCATGTTGTATTGTTGATAATAATGTGGCGAATATTTGTCCACAATGCAATGCCATTTTTCAGAAACCTAGCCATACATCAATGAAGGTTACACAGCCTATTCCTGCAATTAGCCTCACTGCAAATGATGGAACAGGGACATTGATTTTTAATAGAGGATTAGTCAACGGAAACATAGTTTCAGTGTTGAGGGACTCCGGATCAACCACTATCGGCATCCGTCAATCACTAGTACATCCTCGTTATGCTACTAATGATTTTGTAAGGTGTATCACTTTCGGTGGGACCATTGAATATTATCCCACTGCTATAATAGACATTAATACCCCATTTTTTTCAGGTAAAGTAAAAGTGTGCCTCCTTCAGAGTCCAATTACTGATTTAACAGTCGGGCGTATCCATGGCAGCAAGGACTGCACACCTGAGGAAATCTCAGAATGGGAAAACTAAACTTGGCTACATCCAATGCGGTGACAACACGCGCTCAAGCTCAGGAATTAGAAAAGGAGGATACTACAGTTATCAAAATAGATGATAGTACTGACAACGAGCCTAAGTCGGTAATAGACAGAGAGTCGTTTGCTCTCAAGCAAAGGGAAGATAATTCGTTGAAGAAATTTTTTACCTTGGTAAACAAGTATGATGGCATTGCTGTCAACAATAAAATTAAACATTGGTTCACTATTAAGAACGGTATCTTACTTAGGAATTGTATGGACCAGAATAAAGTAAAACAACAGGTCATAGTACCTTTATCATTAAGAACATACATACTACGACATGCACATGACTCCCAATGCGCGGGTCACATGGGCTACACTCGCACACGTTCTCGAGTGTTGTCGTCTTTTTTCTGGCCAGGGATATCACGAGACGTATCTTTGTATGTACGTTCCTGTGTAACTTGCCAGGAAGTCAAGTCTCGTGGAGCGTTCCATAATGCTCCCATTCAGGCCTGCGATATATCGGTTCGTCCTTTCGATAAGATGGCAATGGACATTATTGGTCCTCTTTTGCCAACTGCAAGAGGTCATAGATATATATTAACATGCATTGACTTATGTACACGATGGCCAGCGGCCATACCTCTTAAGAATATAACTACATCGGACATAGCTGATGCTCTGTTACTAATATTTTCCAGACTTGGATTTCCAAAAAAAATTACTTTCAGATTATGGGCCCCAATTTGTGTCTGACACGATGAACGAAATAATGAAGACTCTTAACATAGGAAGAAGTCTTAGTAGTGTCTATCATCCCATGAGCAATGGTTCAGTTGAGAGGCTCAACCGCATCATTAAACAGTTATTACATAAGGTTACTGTAAATAATCCTCAAGACTGAGACAGGGCTCTCCCAGCAATCTTGTTCGCTTACAGAGAGGTACAGAATGAACAAACCGGTTTCTCTCCGTTCGAGTTAGTGTTTGGTGCTCCACCAACAGGTCCTATGGGACTTATAAAAGATTTACTACTCGACTCTGAGATGACTCAGGAAATCCAGTCATCTTATGAATACGTTATTAACCTACGTAAACAAATCATAGATGCTTGCCAAATGGCAACAGCTTCCTCAGAGGCTGCAAAAGACAAAGCAAGACAGTTCCAAAATAAAAATAGACGATTACGCAAGTTATTTCCTCGTGATGAAGCTTTCGTGCTACTCCCACGAAAGGATAATAAACTGTTAATCGCTTGGAACGGTCCATATAAAGTGTTAGACAGAATTTCTGACGTCGACTACATACTGGACATTAAAGGTCAGAAAAAAATTTATCATATTAACATGCTAAGAGAGTTCTTTACTCGTCATCAACATCTACAGTCTATTTTTCATGACTTAGACGATAAATCAATTGGTTCTTGTCAATATTCTAGTCTTTCGGTGATTCAGGAGGAGGAATCATCATTTCCTGAAATTCACATGTCTTTTCCTATACCTACATTACAATCTTCCGAGTCTTGGCGAGATGAAACTATTTCTCCTTCATTAACATCTCAAGAAAATAATAAAATCTGTAAACTCTTAGAGACTTATTCTGATGTTTTGACTGATATACCGGGTCGTACATCTATCATTTCTCACGACATTATACTTAAGGACAACACACCAATAAAACTTCGTCCTTACTCAGTTCCTATTCATTATCAAGATAAGACATCACAGGAACTTAATCAAATGTTAGATTTAGGAATCATAGAAAACAGTAACTCTCCATTTTCCTCACTTTTAGTTATTGTCAGAAAAAAGGACAATAATATACGTCTGTGCGTCGATTACAGAAAACTTAATGCTCAAACTGTGGCAGACAGTGAACCTCACCCTCTTATTGACGATTTACTTACTCGTCTATCGACAGCAACATATTTCACAAAAATTGATTTTACCAAGGGATACTGGCAGATTCCCTTAACAGAACAAGACAAATATTTTACCGCGTTCTCGACTCCACAAGGTCTCTACCAGTGGAATGTCATGCCTTTCGGGCTCATGAACGCACCTGCAACGTTCATTCGCATGATGCGAAAAATTTTATCTTGCAGACCACACATTATCACATATATTGATGATATTTGTCTATTTAGTTCTTCATTTTATGAACATTTTTTAGGATTAAGTTCAGAATTAGACATCTTAAGATCTAACAACTTAACTGCTAGACCAAGTAAAATGCAAATAGCTTTCCACGAAATAACTTTTCTTGGACATATCATAGGGACTGGATATATCCAAACCATTCCCCATAATGTATCAAAAATTTTAAAATTATCAGTTCCACAAACAAAGAAACAAATTAGGAGCTTACTGGGTCTTGTCCAGTATTATAGCAGATTTATACCCAACTTGTCGTCCATCACGGCTGTCTTGTCTTCGTTATTGAGGAAAGACATGCCTACGAAAATTACGTGGACAACAGACTGCAACACAACGTTTAATAAAATTCTGACAATCTTTTCCAGGCCACCTATTTTAAGGTTGCCAGATAATAAAAAAAATTTCATTCTCCGTACAGATGCAAGGAGTTACGGATTAGGAGGTAGCCTGTTACAAGAACGTGACGGCATACTTCACCCAACTCTCTTCATATCGAGAAAACTCACCGATGCCGAACTCAAATACTCGGTGATAGATAAAGAACTCTTAGCAGACGTGTGAGCAATTCAGAAGGTGGAAAAGTTCCTACTCGGCACCCCGTTCATCGTCCAAAAAGATCAAAAAGCAGTAGCTTCGCTCAGACGAGCCAATCACAAGAACGCCAATTTAGCGCGATTTTCCATACTGCTCCAACCATTTGATTTTACAATAGAAGCCATTCCGGGACACGAGAATGTGGTGGCAGATTCCGTATCCCGCCATCCGTCATCATCAAACGAAGAAAATTAAGAACTCAATGAATTAAAACTCCTTATATGCTGGAAGTTATTCAGCCGTATTCAAGAAATGACAAACTTACAACTCATAATGGGCAAAGACATTAAGCTGTTCACAGACGGTGGAACATTTCGTTACAAAATTTCGGATTTAAAGGACTTACGTGATCATGAATCAAATGTATGAAAACAAAACATTCTTGAAATGTTCAGAAAACAATATTACTTTTCAAATATTCGTATGACATTATCGAGTTCGTTCGAAGTTTAGTGGACTTTGGTTAGTGTCCATACGTATCTCAATCGATTTCATACATTCTTCTATCAAGATACGATTGAAAATAGGATCGAACTTACTTATACATACTTTCAAGTACTGTCGGTTGAACTCAGGATCATCTCTAGTTGAATGAATTATTCTTAATCAAACATTACGCACATGGATGGGCTTAGGACAGCTTATTCGTCGGAATTGACACTATTTGTTTCAATACTTTAATGTGATGAAATAAAAAGAAGAGAAAAAGAATTTCAAAACAAACAGTATCACACAATTAATTAATATAAGTACTTTAGTTAAGTAAATAGTGATTATTATATGTATTTCAATAACTTATGTTAACATAATTATGATATGTAATTATATGTATTACGTTTTATTAGTTGATAGATTAATTTGTTTATATTTACTTAGATAATTTCTTCTGCACACATATATTCTATTCTAATCTATTAATTTCTTATTACTATCCTTTCATGCATTCTTAATTTTTCTTTCCTTTAGTTTTCTTTACCCTCTTTAACAATTATACAATACTTTATTTTACTTAATTAGATTTTGATAATAGAACATCCCACACACATTACATTTAGTTAATTCTATATTTAATTAGTTTTAGATTATGATGTTGATTAATACAGCATACATTTATTAGTTAAGACATAATTTTAGTTACATACATAATTATTTACTATACTATCTGACAGTTGACATTTCTTTAGTTAACTTAGTATATTTTAATGTATTTTGTGACATGTACTATGTTTGACTACGACCTTCGACAATGTTTTAATCAAAGCATCGTGGGCCGTATGTCGATAATCTAAAAAAAATTTTTTGAAATAATTATGAGAAAAAAAATCCATAGAATAGATTTTTTTTACCCCCGTCGGTCAGGGGAATGTTACGACAGGGTTTATGATGTTAGCCACTTTTATAGTGAGCTCTTTTAAATTTACGCATTAAGGGGTTTGAGATGCTATTAATATATATTATGTTTCGCGCTTCACGGTATTGAACGCGAATTTGTAGAGTTGCTTAGATTTATGATGACGTGTTGCGTTGGTATGCTAACACGTGACGAAATTATAATTGTACCCTTTGTATTCTGAATTCCGTCCTAGTCAGACGTGACTTTTCAACGCTCCCGTTAAAACCCCACCGAACAACTAACGACACCTTACATGGTATTTTTGTCTTTCACCCCTATATTCTATCAATACCTACATGCCAACACACGCCCATGCGTCATCACCCTCGCCAGCCAAAATCAATACCCCCCGAACAGCTAACAACAATAATTAACTACAACCTACCTACTTATCGCCCCTGACCATCTGATCGACCTTATCGATTTTTATATTTATGTATGTTGTATATATTTATATATATACTGAAGCACATTAAAAACGCACCACTATTATATATACTGATGCCGAGAAGCTGGAAAAAAGTGTGGGAATGGATTTTCCCCGTGTTTGTCATGAGGTAGAGAGCGAATGACTGCTGGAATGGAAAGTGCATGACTAAACCAACGGGTTTGTGTACAGACTACATGAAAACAATGAAAGCTACACGTGCAACGCGATTCCCAACAGTTATGACCCTGAAAATGTGTACGCGTTGTGGCAGTATATTCGGTATAAAAAGGCCGTTGAGACAAAACACCCAGAACATGTGCTTGAAATGCCACGACTATCTGAAAACGATCGCCAACGAGCCATTGGTATGTTGGAGACCAGAATGAGCTCGCGGGCCATTGCCAGAAGGATGAATTGCCAACACAGCACTATTGTACGTCTCAATGAACGTTACGGAACCACTGGCAGTGCCCGGGATAGACTTCGGAGTGGCCAACCACGA